>NTHP01000042.1:723656-736777 GCA_003416845.1 Oplegnathus fasciatus | reverse complement strand
GACTAAAGAAACCAGAAAATATTCACATTTGAGGAGCTGAAATCAGAGAATTTGGACACTTTTTCTTAAAAAATGACTCAGAACAATTAATCGATTATCAGAACAGTTGGCAATTAACTTAATAGCGGATAACTAATTGATTAATCGACTAACAGCCGCAGCTCTACATGGAAGAAACAAGTGATAGATGGTCTACTCCTGAACATTGAACAATACTAACTGAACACAGCAGGCCAGCTGTGTTCACAGAAAAGCTATCCAGACTCAATACATTTTTAGGACACAGAGACAATGAAGTTACAGAGCTTTTTATAGACTGAATGGACTTCTAGGCTACATCCTGCAGGTTAGAAACTCTTTTCTAAGAGCAAACCAGCAGCACCAATGGAGGTACAGTAGTTAGCCCTAAACAGAGTGTTTTTGGGTAATGTAGGTGACATTACAGGACTCCAAAATTATACCAAATCACATCCAACATATGAGAAAAGCCACACAATAATACAAATCCCTTTCAAATGTAATAGTAACACTTGTAATGAGGCTCAAAATAAGGTTTGACACACATTCCTAGTTGGCTACAGTTTAACTTCCTGCAACTAACCTCGCAGCACACCCCGCCCTCTTTTCGAACAAAGCCAGCTGATTGGTCGAAGGCTTGTCAATCATGCTATCTTTGACAAATGGCTTCCAAGAGAGCAGAAGTAGATCCCTCCCCGACATCCACCCTACAAGTTTCCTGGCGTGCTGGCTACCTTTTAACGAATGATATGTCAGCACCCAGGCTCGACTCTGCCTTACCAGCTAGCTAGCTGCTTCACAAAATCTAAAACCACGCACTTACATTGAAGGGGTTGTCGCCGGCAGGCTCTGCGAACGGGTTGCTATCAAATTCCGACATTTTAAAAAGGGCTGCGTGCTGTTTTGTCCGCTCTGAAACGGGGAATAAACTACAAACTCTTCTCTGTCGTTTGAGTTGCCTCTCCTGCCACTTCCTCGAATGAAGTTTGCAGCGCAGGCGCACTGAGCCAGCTGGACAGTGACGTGTATGTCAGTTGACACGACGTTCACGAGGCAAAGCGCGCCACCTGTGGATTTCAGTTCGATAATACATCGTTAATGTAAAGATTTAGTATTAAATTATTCTTTAAAATGTTCTTTTAAAAAATCCTAAAATGACTGAGTCATTACAACAAAAGTTAAATAATATTCCACCGCCAACTAGCATAGTTCTTAATGTATGGCTCCACAATGTGGTTGCTAAGCGACGGTTGGATGACCCTTGGATGTTTATTTGATTTTTATTCAATCACATTAAAGGGAAACTCAGCCTATTTTACACATAATGGTCAGTTTATTCATCATGAAGAGTACTACTCAGCTATCGATTAATCTGCCGATTGTTTTCTCAATTAATCGATTAATCGTTTGGTCTATAAAACATTAGAAAACAGTGAAAAATAAAAATTACAATATGTCTTGGTTTGTCTGACCAATAGCCAAATCCCCAAAATATAAAAAAATATTATAATGCATGACTAAGAAAAGTGACAAATTTTCAGATTTGAGAACCTGGAACAATCAATTTTTTTGAATTTTTGCTAGAAAAATAACTCAAATGATTAGTCGATTATCAAAATAGTTGCCGATTAGTTTTCTGTCAGTCGACTAATCGACTAATCGTTGCAGCTCTATACTCATGAAAACAGTATTATGTTGTATTAGTTTAAATGTTTGACAGAAAACCTGCGTTATAAACATTTAACAGGTGGGGAATGTCTAATGAAAGATGCACCTGAGTTGCATTATGGGAAGTGTAGGATACGTTGTTTTTTAGGCTTGACTCATAGGACTAAAAGTACATCTTATGATGTTTTGACATCGGCTGCATCGATTTTGACCATTCTTTTCTGTCTCTCGCAAATCTCTCAACTTATGGAAGTGCAACACTATATTGCAGGAGCCCCCCTTTAAGGCGGGGAGCTGCTAATATGAGTGACAGCTTATGTGTGGTGCAGCACTGAGTTTATTCGACCAACATCCCGAAACCAAAAGATATTCAATTTAGTATCAGATATGATGAAAAAAAAGCAGCAAATCATCACATTTGAGAAGCTGGCACCAGCAAAATTATCAAAATAGTTGCAATAGTTGTTCAGCATATTTGATGAAGCTTGCTGTACTTGCATGATTCATATAATTTTCAGGTTGTCATGGCCGAATACACTTATTGTAAGTCACTTTGGATAAAAGCGTCAGCTAAATAAATGCAATGTAATGTAATAGCATTTTTATCACCTAGTATCACTCCTAACAAGATTTCTGTGATCTCCCCACAGAGAGATATATGGTTTTGCTGTTTTTGTTCTCTTTATTGAACACAGAACAAACAATACAGAAAACAAAACAAACATGTGGAGCAATACACAATAGAACGTGATATAAATTCAATGCACAATTACATCAGAGGTTAAAAATTAATAATAATAATATTAACTGGTGGTTTTGCACATTACAATACCACTACCTTTTGCATAATATATGTATATAAGTAACTGTATATATATTTTTTATTTTTATTGTATTATATTTTTTAAATATTTGTATACACAGTATGTTCTGTGTGTGTAGTGTGAAGGGGCTACAACTTCCATTTCATTCTGCAACCTTGTGTTGTATAGTGACAAAATAAATACAGGAAAAAGTACATGAACCTTGTAGTAATATATAAAAAAGTAATACGAATACGCTTCAAAAATCAATTTAAAGTTATAATTTGAAGATTTTCATTTCGTTGTCTTTTGCGGCACCTATGGCGATAAGCGGTAATTGCAGGTGTGTTTTTGGTCCTCACTTCCTTTTCATCGTCTGTATTCATCGACCTTTTCATTGAAAAGGTCGATGAATACAGACGATGCACTCTCAGAAATAGGGGTGCAGTAGGAGTCCATTTCTGTCCCCCAAGGTACAATCTACACTAATGTACCCCCTCGGGCTAATTGTTAGACCTCAAGGTAAAAATAGAAATTGGAAAATTGAATTTAGTTTTCTAAAATTGAGATTAAGATTGAGATTAATTAAGATTTTGAAGTCTTTTTGCTACTGTTTTATTTGTGGTATGTTGATATAGAAAAATGGAAAATTGAAAAACAGAAAATCAGAAAGGTTTTATTTCTGTTGGCGTTTTGGTCTGCCTGCGAGGGCGGGTCCTAAACGGCCAACTCAACTTATGTCTGATTGGGTGGTGGGGGCCGCTTGTCTCTCGCCTTTCTGTCAGAGTCTGTCTGTCAGCAAGAAACACTTTTTTTTTTTTACATCATTTATCGTCATTTCCATTCAGCCACATGTGAGGCTGATAATTCCTGCGCGTTGGGTTTGATATGATTACATCATTTCAATTTTCCCTGAAACATTTAGTCTAATAAATAGTTTCCAGTGTACAAAAGACACCATAATCATATTCTGGGTTATTAAATAATGAATTTACGATCAGAATGTCAATGAATACAGACACAAATAATGAATAAATAATATAAAGGCATTCTGCCAGTAGAAATGGGTCCTGTGACGAAAAAGCTAAATACACCAGCCTATGTAGCTAACGTTAGCCTGGTTATGCAGCGTGTCCATGCTTCATAAAGACTTGCAGATGCAGCAACAAAGTCAGATTGTAGAAGTTAGACTATCAGTGTAAAGTTGATTAGCCGAGCAGCCCCCTCCCCAGCCCAGGTGAGTCAGGAGGAACTGGTGCTACACATGTCTAAATGTTTCTGCAAAGATGCTCTAGCAGCTCAGTGATGTATCATGATGATCTGAGCTGTTGAATTAAAATCCCTCTTTTCCCTCACATGTCTCCTGTAGTGATGCTGTGGTCATCCTGCTCCCCGGCTGTGCAGCAGCTCCCTGCAGATCCTCTGATCTAAACTCGTAATCCCGTATGTGTCTGGGGTATCGGAAAAACTTTAACAAGCACCGTATCCCTGTGTATTTCAAACCCAGTAACACACTCAGACANAAGCACGAACTGATGAAGCCTCTTGGATGAGAGGTGAAACGTCTTCACAGACAAAACCAAAAATCCAGTTGCGTTCGATTCAATTTCCTTGAGATATCATATAGACTCTCAGAAATAGGGGTACAGTAGGAGTCCATTTCTGTCTCCCAAGGTACAATCTACACTAATATACCCCCTAGGGCTAATTATTGAACCTCAAGGTGTGTACCTTTTTGTACATGGACCATTTTTGAACTGAATGCGAAGTAAAATGATACAGGCAGAAGTAAATTTGGAAAAGTCCACAGACAGAATATCTCCAACAGAGTTCTTTTACACAGACTTTATACAAACAGGTAAATCAAACTTCTCTGTAAATTCCATAAAGTAGATGTTACGTTGGTGCATGTCTGGCAGACAACTGACCTCAAGGATCTGGTTCTTCTGAGGCCCGTTGACTTTGCCAGCCAGGCAGCGGTGGGAGATTGCATTGTGGATGATTGGCTTGTTCGACTTGGCGCTGGGCTCCTTGAGTAGTTTGGGCTCTAAAGGAGAAAAGCCAGTTTGACCACGTAAGAATTATGTAACACCTAACATGAGAAAATAATCAGTCTGTTATATGACTATATATTAACTGTGGCGAACAAGTCTACGTGATGCAACAGTCACTTTGGCAGGTGAATACTATCCATTCATTGTGCTCTGAAACTTATGACAAAACAGTGAAACTGACTTGCCATGTGATCAATGGATAACTTAATCTGATGATAGCTGAGAAATATAAATCTGTGCACTTACCAGTATNTATATATATATATATATATATATATATACATATATAAGTACCCAATGTCAAGGGTACAACAGCTGTACCTTAGAGGGTACTGCCCCAGTGACAAGCTGTTATACCCCTAAAGGTACAAATTTAGCACATTATTTCTGACAGTGTAACCGTTTATTCACTATGTTAGCAGAGACCAGAAAAAACAGTACGCCGCTTCACACACAGGTGACTTGAAGAGCGAGTCTGTTGCATTAAAAGTCTTGTTAAAAGCCTAACTGTGAGCCGCTTGTGATTTATCCGGGAAAGTCGCTGCCGACACCCGGGTCCTGATACTGCAAATGCAAGGGCTTTCATCAGTGGGCCATAGGCTCAGTCACCATTGTGTTGCACCATTCGGCGATAGACAGTGACTTAACAGACCTTTATTTAAATGAAAATCTTCAAGATTGTAACTTTAATTAATTTTTTGTAATTTATTTTCAATTACTTGAAAAACGATTTAAGGCTCTACAGAATATTGATTTATTGGTGTGTGTGTGTGTGTATGTATGTATGTATGTGTGTGTGTATATATATATATATATATATATGTGTGTGTGTGTGTGTATGTATATATATAGTGTATGATATAACATATAACATATGAGCCAATTGAAAATAAAAATAACTTAATTTTAACTTAAAAATGTTTTGATGACAATTTTTGTATGTAAGCCCTGTTCCGTTTTTTACTTTATTTTATTTTAATTTATACATTTATTCTTATATATTCTTATATTTTTATTATTATTATTTTTATTTATTATAAAAAATATAAAAAATACAAACAAATTATCAGTAATTAAATTGATTTTTGAAACATTTTTATAGTAACATTTTACGTAAAAGTTAAACGTCATATACTTTTTTATTTTCAATGGATCACATAGATACCAATAAATCAAGCTTCTGTACAGATTTAAATATTTTTGTTAGTAATAAAGCTTTAATAATTAAGTTTATATATATTGATTATCATTTTTATGGTAACATTTTACGTCAAACCGAAAAAAAAAAAAATCTTGGCTGGTGGAGTCGTGACGTCAGCAGCGGTCTGACAGCCGACGTCGCAGCCATGGAGGAAGTGAGAGGTGAGCGAGATCTTCTCCTTCTTAACTGTTTTAAATCATCCGTTTCATCGATAAACATTTAGCTAGCTAATGCTGCAGCGGTGTATTTACGTTACACGGCGCCTGATGCAGGTCATTGACACGATGAGAGCGAACAAAAAGCTCCGTTGTTGAGCCTCCACATCATTATTTCAGCCGGCGTTTTGTTTGTTGTAATGGGAGGCGGACACTGTTTTAAAGCAGCACTGTTAGCACTACAGCAAAATAACATGTAGCTTAGCCTTTTAACCACCATGTATAATGTCTACAGCCATTTTATTATTTACATTTTGGTCAAACGAAGCGAACAGACGCTGTAAACCTGCTGACTGTGTGTGTTTCTGTCAATGAACGATGCATCGTCAGCTGGTCGGTGTTCTGCCAAATAATGTATCCCCGGCGGGCTCTGCTCTCCCGTTTGACTGGTTTATAATGAGGATGTGCTGTATATTCAGACAGGCTGTGTTTGGTTAGTTCTCCCTGTGAAAATATGCCACGCCTTATTGATCCGCAAAGCTGGTCATGTAGTTAACAAACCATGATAATGTTATAGTATAGAGGAGGACATGTTTCTGTCTCTTATTAATGTGGGGTAACAATTTAATAATGTGACAGGTAGACCATCATACAGACACCTGTAGGCAGTGGTGGAAAGTAACTCAAGTACTATACTTAAATACAAATTCAAGGTACTTTACTTGAGTATTTCCATTTTATGCAAGTATACTTCTACTCCACCACATCTCAGAGTCAAATATTGTGCTTTTTACTCCACTACATTTGTCTGACAGCCCTTCCTGTCCAGTGAAAACCAAGCATGTCCAAATTTGGTGATTTTGAATTTGAATTTTTCTGATAAACTGTTCTTTTGTGGGTTGAGAAAATTCTCCTCCTTATTAGGCTAAATAAACTATTCAAACCCCCCTTGTATTAGCTGGAAAATGCATCGTCACAAAGCCGAAAACGGGCTGTTTTTCTTATGAAAAGTTGACTTTTTAGAGATACGTGGTTCTCACGGGACAGCGGCGCTACAAACATATGATGATCTTATAGACCATGATGGATGTATTGCTGTAGATTAAACTACCCAACAGTATATAAAGTAGTTAAAATAAGCTTAACCTGAAACATCTACAGCCGTAAAATGCAACGTACACGTTAATGCAGCAGTAATATTGATCCAGAAACATCAGATATAATAAAAACACTGACAGGGAACATTTTACTGCACAATGAGTACTTTTACTTTTGATACTTTAAGCACATTTTGCTGATAATACTAAGGTTTTGATTGCAGGCCTTCTACTTGTAGTGGAGTATTTTCACAGTACTGATACTTTTACTTAAGTAGAAGATCTGAATATTTCTCCCACCACTGCCTGTACAGTAGGAAGGGTAACAAAAGAGTACTGTGTTTTTTTAACAGCTGTAAAGGTATTTGAGGTCCCTGGAATATACTGGATTCAGTTCTGTATTCACGTTTTGTTTAAAGAATTCACATACTATATTTGGTCCCTCCTCAGTGTTTCCCCTGACCTGTGCCGTGCAAAATTATGCGTGGGGGAAGGTCGGGCAGGACAGCGAGGTGGCCAAACTAGTGGTTGGTGGAGACCCGCTAGCTGTCGTAGAGGATGGCAAGCCCTACGCAGAGGTAAGGTTATTATTATTATTATTTGTCAAAGTTGGAGCTGAAATATCAGAGAAAGCAAGAGTGGAAATTTTTGATCTGTAGCTTTCATTTTATATCAAAACAGCAGCTCTCGGTCAAGGTAATGTTCTTTTTTAAACACCAGAACAGTTAAAAATGTGTTTTTCCTTCCAGTTTTCTGAGATGTCACTTCAAACTGCAGGAGCCCCATTAGACATTCAGCGTAGTTTGCTCGGATAACTACATTTGTGTAGCAGTTTTTGAAGTGGTACCACTTACTGTCGGCATGATAGGATCTTTAAGATTTTGCTCTACAGTGTTCACATTCTGTCGCAGTACAAAGATGCATCGTGTTGTTCCTCAGTCTCTTGGCAGACAGCCTTGCTCTCTCCATGCCTTTCATAAGTCTTTCCTTATTTAGCCACAGCAGCTCTGCAGGGTTTGTCATGAAGGTCATTAGCTCAAGTTATGGCAGCGGTGACATTTTCACGTATCGCCAGCCACATTAATGTCACATGCCATGTCTGGTCATATGAGCTGTCATGCTTATAGTCAGAGGGTGGTGTGGATGTTTAATCCTACATCACAGTTTGTGATTTATTGTTTAGCCTGTCTGTGACATGTTACTCCAACAGTTGTATATCTTATTATTACCATAAATGTTCAATTATCATGATGTTTGTCTCTACATTTGTTCAGTTGCATCCATTGTTTATATTGATTAGATTTTAGTTTTGTCTAAGAAGAAATAGACATAATCTTAATCTGACCCAGGACGCAGGTTAGACCACCCTGTACTGAAAAGGCTACAGGTTTGATCCTCGCTGCTGCAGTCAGTGTTTGTCCACCAACAAGTGTGTGTCCTTGAGAGACGATATCCTTCATTTACATTTAAAGCATTAGAGTAACCCTCTTATCCAGAGTGATTTACACTGAGTGAGATGGTTAGGAGTCCTCTCTCCTCACTGAGTATAAATCACTTTGGATTACAGCATTACATGAATTGATTAAATGTAAATGTATGATACCAGGCCTTTCTCTCAGAGGACTCCCTTAGGACGCTTGTTAACAGGATAAAGGAGGGAGGCAACAGAACTGCCATGTCTACATTTGTCAAGTTTTATTTATTCTGGGAGTAGTTGTACTTTTAATTCATGTTGAGGAAGGCAACATTGGACGTAACCTATCCATCTGAACATAATGTTGAAGTGATCTCTGCTGTCTCTTCCAGCTGTGGATGGGTGCCCACCCAAAAGGTGATGCCCAGATTAAAGACAACAGGATCGCGCAGACCACGCTGGGCCAGTGGATCGCCCACTTCCCTGCCTGCCTGGGCTCCAAGGTCAAAGACACCTTCCAGGGCCAGCTGCCCTTCCTCTTTAAAGTCCTCTCTGTCAATACAGCTTTGTCCATACAGGCCCACCCCAACAGAGTGAGTACACAAACACACAGTGTTCAAATTCTGTGTAAGATGACTCATTATTCTGAATTGGGAAATTGTTTGAATACAGCTGATTAAAATGAGAGCCAGAGAGCCGTAAAACAAAAATCACCTACAGCTTCACATTATCAATATCCTCAGGATATAGATTCTGTAGGTCTCAGACAGGTATCATTAGTATTTAAGAATTAATTGTGATACTTCACCACTCACAAACTGTAGTGAGTTCCTACCAACAGTAGACATTCTTACTAAGGTCTGTCTGTTCACAGGTGGAAGCAGATAGGAAAAGTCTGATAAATTTCCTCAAGTGATGTCACTTGAGTCAGCGTTTGTTGGGGCTGAAGACTAGGAACAAGATTGGAAAAATTTTGGTGTTGAGTTAAAGAGAAGTGAGTTTACCAGACCCCTGTACCCGCTCCTCATCTCTGCTTGAGGCTGCATTAGCTGCTACTAGCATAACGCACCTGAATCTCCGACCAAACTGTCGTTGGTCGAGTTGCATTGTGGGTAATGTAGGCACCAGGTTTTCAGAAGAATGCATGGAGTAAAAACGATGATATCTCTGGTTCTGCTGCATCGATTTTAACATTTTAAATCATGAGTCGGACAGAAATGCAATACTAAATCGTTGGACTACTCTTTGAAGTTTCCTTTTTTAAGAGAGGAGGGTTGTGTGATGGGGGGGCGTTAATACACCCAATTTAATTTGTTGTGTAAAGTTATGTCTTATTACAAATCAGTAATCACTCTCATAGTATCTCTGTATTATTTAGTGAAGTTGGCTGGTTGGTTTAGTTCAAAGCTTCAACTCTTCATGTTGTTGTCTCTTGAAATGTCTATTTGGAACCAAAGCTGCTGAAAATGGGTGAAGAGAAGAGAGCTATACACAAATCTACATATATGGTTAGAAATACTGTATTCAACATGTTTGAATAGTTTTAGGATGAACGACTGGCATGTTAATATTTCTCTGTATTTGGCACAGTTGGTTTGAACAGTGACATCATTGGCCCTGAGTATGACAGAGTTGAGTCTACACCCTCTCTGTCTGCCTTCTTTAGTAACCCTCTTCCTTTTCTGTCTTTATGGTTTGGTCAGGAGTTAGCTGCTCGTCTCCATGCTCAGTTTCCGGAGCACTATCCAGACAACAACCACAAGCCGGAGATGGCCATCGCTCTCACCCGCTTCCAGGGCCTCTGTGGCTTTAGACCAGTGGAGGAGATCCTGGGATTCCTTAAATGTGAGTCCCAAAGTCCCACAGGGTCATTAGAGGATTCTGGATTGATTTTGGGCAGTTACTGAGGAAACAAGGGGAAAAAAGATCTTGTTTTCTGGTGTCAAACCCATACATGTACTGTAAAATAATTCATGTCTTGTGCATGTGTGTGTGTGCGCATCCATCAGCTGTCCCAGAGTTCCGTGCTCTGGTGGGAAATGAGGCAGCGGAGGAGCTGCAGTGCAGCATGGGAGATGCGGTTCATACGGGCCAGGTGCTGAAGAAGTGCTTCACCAGGATGATGAACTGTGAGAAGAAGGTGTTTGTAGATCAGCTCAACATGCTGGTCAAGAGAGTCACTGAAGAGGGTGAGGAGGCTGAAGGATGGAGCTCCCAACAGCAGAAAACAAACGCACAATTTTATATTTATTCACTTAGTTTCACTTTTTATCAGTCAGCTCTTAAGGGTCAAGTTCCAGCCTGTGTTTTTCTTTGTTGCACACTCTACTATAGTCTATTTGACCATGAGAGGATTGCGCAATTTGTGGAAACAATCTTTAATCTCATCATAGTCAACAATCTGGCATCTGATGCAAGTGTCTTAGAAAGAGTTGTGATACTTGATGAAGCAATACAAGTTCACCTTAAGAAACTCTTACAGAGGAGGGTCAGCATCCTCACGTGCAGCCAGTTAAAACACTGAAATACAATAACATTTTAGTAAGCAGTAAAAGCTGTGAAATAATGAAACACTCATCAAAACATTCATTGAATTAAAGCCACTATGTGTAGATTTTTTTTTCAAATTATTCTTTTTGTTTGTAGAAAAATGAGACAATCCTGGTTGAAATGGTGCAGTCTGCTGCATGTGCTGCCTTAGCTCATTCATCTCAGAGTCCCTGCGTCAGGGAGGGAGGGGGAGCAGCGCTGTGCATTCCTGTCTGGCAGCGTCTTTCTTTGATGCTACTACAACATTTTCTAATCCTACAAATAGAGTGCTTTAAAAAACAAATTTAGAAAACGACACAGGTCAGTTGTTCTGCTCTTTTAAAACATGTTTACTTACATGATAATACTCATGGATGTTTATGACTCGTGCAGGTGCAGCAGGGAAGGATACATCAAGCAGCAACGGCGACCTGTTGCTCCGCCTCCACTCCCAGTACCCCGGAGACATCGGCTGCTTCTCCATCTACTTCCTCAACCACATGGTCCTGGATCCAGGCCAGGCCATGTTCCTGGGAGCCAACGAGCCTCACGCTTACCTCTACGGAGGTGAGATGGTGCTTTTTGTTTATATTCATGAGATTTAGGGCTTT
Organism: Oplegnathus fasciatus; assembly: GCA_003416845.1. Classification (NCBI taxonomy): domain Eukaryota; kingdom Metazoa; phylum Chordata; class Actinopteri; order Centrarchiformes; family Oplegnathidae; genus Oplegnathus; species Oplegnathus fasciatus. The sequence continues at coordinate 725,227 of NTHP01000042.1, read as the reverse complement.
AAATTTTATTCAGGCTGAATGAGAATGAGTACGGCAGTAGATTATGCCTAAATTCCTGTATTGTTGACACTCCAGCTTCCCTCCAGTGCTCCTGTATGACAGAGAAGCAGCAGGTGAAGTATTAAAGGATAAGGCTGGCATTATTCTATATTTTTCATGCTGTCAACCAATCCCATGAAAAGCCAAAATCCCAACAATGTGTTAGTGTGTCTCTTAATACTTTCTGACTTTCCTACCCTGCAGGAGCCCCGAGCCCATCCAATCCTACTGAAGACATAAACCATAAAACAGCTGGTCTCTATAGTTTTTAGCAAACATTACTCAAACAGGAGTATAGTGCATTTATTGGGGACTATTTTCAGTGGCGGATTAATACACATTTGGTGCTCTATAATATATAATATAAGATAATCCTTTATTGATTCCCAGAGGGGAAACTCGGGTGTTAAAGCAGCACAAAGACAGATATAAGTACAGATAAAAAAAGAAACTTAAAAAAAAAAAAGATAAATTATAAGTATATAAAATAAAATAACAATAGAATAAATTAGAAACTATACAAGAGCAATTAACTCAAAACTCAAACTTACGTGGAATTGAGTCAAAATAATCGGATCAATCATTGTTGGTTTTGGTCTTTTCAGGATTTTCTGACAATAAGAACAATATAGAACATTTTCAGTGTTGTCATTTTTGTTTCAGTTTGTCAGTGTGTACCTATAACTAGAAAATGAAATGTTATTTGATATAATTTTTTTCAAAAAACAAAAACAGGCATTGTTGAAGTCACATCACCCATTTCAAGTAAAACCTTTCCAGAAATCTAAAATATCAGCCAGAAACATGGAGTTTTGGTGTCAGTCCCTTAGAAACATATACTGAGTGCTTTCTTGCCTTTGCTATCACTGATCCAGTCCACCCACATTTTCATCCTGCAGTTGAGTGTTCACACCCGTTTATCAAAAGGAATTCTGGGAAATCACTAACTGTAAAAGTCACTAAGGCAAGTGGAGGAGACGTAATAACTCCAGTAATGCATTTAACATCACAGACTGATTGTATGCAACGTAGTAAGAGTGAGATCTGAGAATTGATTTTTCCATTTGGAGGAGTCGACTTCACACTCCGCTTTTTCAAAACCTGATTTCCTTTTCTGTCTTTTCATCCCTCTAGACTGTATCGAGTGCATGGCCTGCTCAGACAACACGGTGAGAGCCGGTCTGACACCGAAATACATTGATGTTAACACGCTGTGTGAGATGCTGAGCTACAGCCCAGCCCCCGCCAGCTCCAAAATCTTCCCATCCGTCCAGGACGCTTCAGACCCCTGCGTGTCCCTGTACGACCCCCCAGTGCCAGACTTCACTGTCATGAGGATACAGGTAGGAAACCGCAGCTCACTAGATGGTTACACTTTAGGAGGGATGTCGCAAAATGAAGTGAAACTAATTCTGTAGTGGATGTGATTATTCATCTCGAAACAAAACAGTTCTGATTATTAAAAAAAGTAGTAATGTAGTAGAAGTAGTAGTAGTAATGGCCAGCATAGTTTCTTCATGATGAAACCCTTA
>NTHP01000042.1:700955-722610 GCA_003416845.1 Oplegnathus fasciatus | reverse complement strand
AAAATAAACCTTTGATATAAAATATTTTGACTGGCAGATTCCTTTCACAGTGTTGTTGAGCAGGTATCAGTGGTGATAAAATGTTTAGCTTGATATCTGTATTTGTTATATTTCAAAATATGAATCGACAGATGACTTGGATTGACAGAGTGCCACCTACAGTCTAAATCTGAATGAATAGTAAAAATAAGTAAACAGACGTCACCAACCAATAGACCAGACATTTTAACTTCTAATAACATTAACAATGGCTGTTTTATTCAAGTGTCCCAGTAAACCGTGACCATGTGACAGTGAACCAGTATGTACAATACCAGGACGGAAGACAAAACCGAATTAAACCATCATTAATTTAATTTTTTGCACATGTGGTTTTCCTGGTTATGACGTGTCAAAATATCTTCCCATACACCTTTTTCACGACACACACTCTGACTTGTAATTGCAGGGAAACGATGCCACTAAGCCAGCCTACATAATACCGGGGCCTTGTATGGACTGTTAAACCTTAATGGAATTCAGCATTCATTATTTATTAGTTACACCTGTGGTTTTCCTGCTATGCCACCCACAAATGCACAACCGATGTGGTTTCAAAACAGACTTGATATTAAATTGTCCCTCATGAACTTGGCCTTAAGTAACGTAATAAATACACCAGTTCTAATGAGAACATCATCAAAATGTCTATTACAGCCAAGGAATTTAGGCACGTGCACACAAGGTAACAGGCAGTGGTGGAAGAAGTATTTAGATATTTTACTTAAGTGAAGGTAGCAGTACTACAGTGTAAGAATGCTTAGATTAGCATCATAATATACTTAAAGTACCAAAAGTAAAAGTACTCATTATGCAGAATGGCCCATTTCAGAATCATATATATCATATTACTGGATTATAATTAGTGATGCGTTAGCGAGGCTAATTTTAATTACTTTATATACTGCTGGGTAGCTTAACCTTTAATATATATAATAATTTATTATTATTTATTATTATATTTTGTATTAATAATTTAAATCTACAAAGTAACAAATAAATGTAGTGGAGTAAAAAGTACAATGCTGGCTTCCAAAATTTAATCGAGTAGAAGTATACAGTATCACTGTAACAGGTAGGCACAGACTGCTGGGTATAATACATGTTTTCTAATTATTCGTAACGTCTTATTAAGTTGAAACATTCTCACCTTGTTCTGTCCCGCCCCCCCTGCAGGTCCCGGCCTCGGTGAAGCAGTACACTGTCGCTCCAGTCGACAGCGCCAGTATCCTCCTGGTCATCGAAGGCGACGCCACGGCGACCTCTGCTGCCGCCCTCTCTGATGTCACGCTGAGGCGGGGCACCGTCCTGTTTGTCTCGGCCAACGAGAGCGTCTCCCTGCACATCACCTCCCCATCAGGGATGACCATGTTCCGAGCCTGCTGCCTCCTGTAGGTGGGAGTCTGTGTGAAAGCTCATACTACCTGTGTTTGTTTTCCTCTGGTTCGACTCAGAAAGGTCTACACCGTGTGATGGATTGAGCCCAATGATCGCTGTGCACTTTCTAGTAGGTAGTATGCTAAAGGAGCTTTCAGACACGGTGTGTCGATGCCCGTCTGTGCCCGCTGCTCACCCCAACCCAAACTCCACCTGCGGACTGCTGTGCCGCCTCCAGCATTTTTAGCTTTAAAATCCAGCAGATTAATTGGTTTTAACTGTCTTTTTTAACTGTAGTGGTGCAATTACATCTTATAGAAAAAGCAGAGGATGTGCACATCCCAAATTCTTTATCGGTGCTGGACAGAGGACACGTACTAAGAATAAAACGTAAAATATGTCCACAACACTGAACAGGAGCCAATATAAAAAACTGCACATGACACTTGATCCTTATCAGGTTCTGATGATGAAAATTGAGCCATTAAAACGTTGCATGAAAGTTTATTCTTGACCTTAGAAACAACTCATAAAGCCCATTTAGTAGCTTTTTCTTGAGTCCTTTAAGTGCTCAGAAGAAATGAAAATTTGAAAATCTACAATTTCTTGAAAACAGCGCAAACACTATCTGCTGATGAAGTTCACAGAATATGATCGAAAGCTCAAGAACAGCTAATAAATAAACCTTTTGGTGAAAAACAAATGTCTTCATGACAGCTGAGCAAACCCCATCCACTGATGATGACAGTGAGATGCAGTTTATTAGTCCCCACTTCAGTGTTTCTGACATTTTTCCTTTTTATTCTTAATACACTTACAGCTGCACGTTCTTATATTCCAGTCTGAGACAAAGACAACACACACAAACTAACAGTGATTTATTCAAGCAGGGTGGGGGATATGTTTACACTGGTGCAGTATACCACCACTCACTGCTTTGTACAACTACAGCACCACCTTGTTAAGGACTGAGCATGTCTGTTATATGAGCCAGCAGTTTGTCTTTCCCCAGGGTCACTGGTGCAACTACCTGTTTCATCATTTTAGTTTAGCCTGAACAAATGAAAACCCAGCTCTGGGGAAAAATACATTGTTAGTATATCAACAGTTGAGAGTATATAGTGTAATACTGAGATGCCTGTGCATGTTTGATTTACAGCAGTAATACTGGAGAGGGTCTTCTTCTATCTCCGCTGTGATATTTGGCACGAGCCACACTAGTCACGGTGAAGTTGGCCCTGGAAGGTATTACTGCTTTTAACTGTTACCAGCGCATGTTTACGGTCTGGAAACTTCTCCTCAAAGTAGTGAACAATCATGAAAATTAAAAAAAACAGGAGCAAGCAAAAAATGGCCATTAACTATCTTCATCCCATTAAGCACGACTACATGGGAATCAGGAATGCATATTGATTAAGACTCCAAGTTCTATAGGATTGAAAATGCACTACTGCTGCTTGTTGCATACTTACCCAGCCGGTTAACACGTCCACGTCTTGTACAGTTGTACGACAAAATGCTGCATTCAATTTTATAGTATTATAGGAATAAACACGTCTGTGTTTCTAAGTATTTGAAGCCAAATTTTTCAGACTTTGCATGTTTTGTTGTTTGTACTGATTCATTGATAAGTGACATTACATCCTGAGAGAAATGATCCCTAAAAACCACACTGTATTATAAGGTTTGACCTGTACATCATTCCATCGTGAGGTTTATCTTCGCAGCAGAATCTTTTATGGTGACCACTTTCCAACATGTTGCTACAATATTGTGACTAGATTATTTCAGTATGGTGCAAACTTCTGCGTAATATTCCAGTTCACACCAGGGTCAATCTGAATTCAATCAATCATGAAGTGGACTTTCTTGTCGTAACAGTTTTTATATGTTATCTTGAATCAAATATTTGAGAATGAATGCTCTATCAGCCTGCCAACCTACCAGTGAGTAAATATTTCTGCGAACAGTTTGACTACAGTGAACTGAGCCAACCCTGGTAATGCTTTTACCTACGTCATGACCATGTTAGTGACGTAGGCTGATCTCTAAGCTTGTCCCTAATATAGATGCACTAAACCTCTAGTTGTTTGTTGTTGCTAAAATTGTTGAAAAATGGAATATTAAAGAGATAGAAGGATGTTTATAGTTAAAATCACTGCATCTTTTTGATTAAAGAACCATTACCTCAGATTCATCCTTCTGTATCTCTAAACTTGTAGAGCCTCCACTTATTTTTGTCAGCAAACAACCTATTTGCCATCTTTTCAAAATGCTTTAATTTAGTAATCTTGTAGAGGTCGCTGTTTCAAACAGTATCTGATTTTGAATCTTAATTTAACCATCACACCTTTGTTACTGATCTTGCTTTAAGCCACCTTTTAGTTTTAATACTGTATGTCCAGGACTTTGCACAGAAATCATTTATTGATATTTGTTTTAGGGTTTTTTTCACTTTTAACTCATGTCCTTCAAATGCACACAAATCTGAAGGCCACAATGTTTTACCTTAATTGCTTTATTTAACTATTGTGAGGACATTTATTGGGATATTTCTCTAGTGAGGGCATGGTTTGGCATTTTTGATTATGGTGATGCTGTGGCCTGGGACTGCAGAGAACATGTGTATGTAAAACTGGTTTAATAAAGCCTTGTTCGGTTACTACACTGTCTGAACTCCTTATTTCTTTAGTCGCGTCTGTACTGTTTGTAGTTTAAACCTTATAATAACAAAATACATTAAGAGCCTGTTCCAAGAGGCAGCTTTACTGAGGTCAAACCTGAGAGACCGTTCTTTTTACATCAGACCATGTTCCAGATTTTGAGGGGTTCAAGGATTTATTTGCTAAGTTAGAAGTCCAAATAACTTGGTGAACTTGCTTGAAATTAAAGCTGTAATAATTCAACATTACTGCGTGTTGACTTTGTAAATTTCCAAATAAAAACTGGGTTAAGAGTTTTATCTGATGTACTACAATACAATAGAGAGATTTATTACATTAAACATCCATTTGACTATTTTATAAAGTTAGAATCATTTATAAAACACTAACCAGCAATTAAGTCTATCATTTGGGGCACACTGTAGAAATACAATATATTTATTAACAGATTTATCTATCCAATAAGTAAACAATAACCAAACTATATACATAAGGCAAATGTCCAACAGTTGTCACTATTTCCACATATTGTTGACTGAAAATCCTGCTGGTGGAATAATAATAATAATAATAGAGATATATTTTAAAATCTGCCCACCATTCTCTACATTTCGACCATTCATACTCACACAAACAGATGTCTGGATCTTGGCTTTTTGTTGAGAAATACTCCCTGTGGATAAAGACAGAGTCTGCCTGTTTGTTGTTCCTGAACTAAGTGGTGAAGACATCTTAAGATTCCCACACATGTATGATGAAAGTCTTACTACAGCTGCAACAGACCCTCATGTCTCCAATCTGGTCAGTATTGTGCAATAAATAATGTTTTTGGAATAATCAAAAGACTGAGGCGTACAGACTTGAAACTCCAGACTGACAAAGCCAATCAGTCTAGTCTGGAAGAACTAAAGGCCCTTTTAGGCTAATGAAAAACCCATCACACCCTGATCTAAGTGCTGCATCGGGCTGAAGTAGTACTGTGTGACTTCCAGACGTGCATGTATTGTCTTTGTATGCTTCCCTCACCTTTCAAAAGCTTCCACAAACTGTTGCTGGAATCATTTTCCTTTTTGCTCCACTGGAGAGGATGTTTGAAATGATTTTCTCCAGTCAATTGTTCCACCATCAACCTTTGGAGGAAACTGTTTGCACAGGAAGATTAACAGCTCCTTTGTTTTGTGCCATCAAGCAATCCAGAGGGTTTCATGTGTTCTACCTTGTGGCACACAATGTAAAATGCACCACACAGGCTGATGAAGGCTGCCAGTCTTCTGCGTTATGGTCTCATTTGTTTAAGTCTCAATCTGATAATAATTCATTGATGTAAAAAGTTTTGTAATTCATGAAGTTCTCCATCAGCTTTGCTTTCTGTGACCTTCACTGTCTGTCTGAAGTGCTCCCACAGGGGGGCACTGTTCTGGTAGCTTACAGGGTACTTGAGATTTCACAGCCGGTTTGTTTTCCATGGTATTCAGAGTAAACTTGTGCCTACAGATCAACTCCGGTGTGGGCTGAAGCACACTATACAGTGCCTGTAATGCCCGCACATCCTCCAAAGCATCATGGGCCTTGTAGTTCACACCCAGCAGCTCCCTGACCAGGTTCTCCTGTCGAAAACTCTGAAGGCAGCGGTCTTTCAGCATCTCCCGAGCCAGCGGTAGAGTGTCAACACAGCCTGAGACGGAGGACTCAAACTCTGCTCGGAGGTCCAGTTCATCGAGAGCTCGAGCCAGCAGAGGACAGTCGAAGCGGCGGATGTTGTGGCCGATGACAAGCGGGCGTCCGAGCACTTGAAGGAAAGCTATGAAGGAGACTAGGACCTCTCGCAGGGAGTTGGTGAGGACAAGCTGGCGATGGAGGTACAGTCTCTGTCTGTGGACCCTGAAGCCGGTCACTTTGGCTGCTCCTCGCTGCATACGACACCGAGGGATGACGTAGAGGTTGAGCGAGTGGCCTCCGCTCACCGCAGCCAGCTGGACGATCTCACAGCTCTGACCTGGAGAAATAAAACATGTAGACAAAAGGCATCACTTCATGTGCTTCAGAGGAGTTTCCCCTGCAGAGATCCTCAGACTCCGGGTGTTAAAGCAGCAAATGTTAAAACTTTGATGAATTGATTTTAGGCCATGACAATTAGGGATAGGAGATATGGATAAAATCACTATATTATAACTCATACTGCATTGTGATAAAATAAATAATCTAGAAAATGAATTCAGAAACAGTTAATGGATCAAATAACCAGACAACAATGTCTGTTTTTAGCTAATTCAGCAAATCAAATATCTGACAAATCGAAGTACATCATCACATCTATGAAAAATCATAAAAAACTGACCATACAACAGTCCCGCTCAGTGATTTATGACATTGCCCACACGGGTCTGAAACACTGGAGATGTAACAATATGAAACGTTATGGCAAAACCTCTGACTGTAGCCAACTTTATATGGTCTCACAGTATATACTGTCATGGCCTATATATTGCACCTAATGCCAATTTTGATAATCGATTCATCTTTTCGGTCACTTATAAAACAACAATCACCAAACAACAGAATTCACTGGTTTCTCTCTTTCATATCACCGTAAACTGACAATAAACTGTTTAAAAATGTCACCTCGGGCTCTGGGAACTTGTAATTGGTCATTTCTTTTAACCTTTTTGGGTTTTTTTTTTTGAATGATTACTGAAATTGATCAAACAGAATATAATAATTAACTGCTGCCCCCATTAAGTCATATTTGACTACAACAGGACAAAATCTTAAATAATTTTAGACAAACCCAAGTTGAAATAGAGAGGTCTGTCTTAGGCAGTGGTGGAAGAAGTAGTCAGATCATTTNTTTCAGAATAATATGTATTATATTATTGGATTATAATTATTGATGCATTCATGTGTTCATCACTTTAATGTTGCAGCTGGAGCTAATTTTAATTTATCTATCTATCTATCTATCTATCTATCTATCTATATACACTCCCCTCCAAAAGTATTGGAACAGTGAGGCCAATTCCTGTATTTTTGCTGTAGACTGAAAACATTTGGGTTTGACATCAAAAGATGAATATGAGACAAGAGATCAACGTTTCAGCTTTTATTTCCAGGTATTTACATCTGGATCTGATACACAACTTAGAAGATAGCACCTTTTGTTTGAACCCACCCATTTTTCATGTGAGCAAAAGTATTGGAACATGTGACTGACAGGTGTGTTTTGTTGCCCTGGTGTGTCCTATTACATTGATTATTCAAACAATAAATAGCGCTGAATGTCTANTTTATGACATTGCCCACACGGGTCTGAAACACTGGAGATGTAACAATATGAAACGTTATGGCAAAACCTCTGACTGTAGCCAACTTTATATGGTCTCACAGTATATACTGTCATGGCCTATATATTGCACCTAATGCCAATTTTGATAATCGATTCATCTTTTCGGTCACTTATAAAACAACAATCACCAAACAACAGAATTCACTGGTTTCTCTCTTTCATATCACCGTAAACTGACAATAAACTGTTTAAAAATGTCACCTCGGGCTCTGGGAACTTGTAATTGGTCATTTCTTTTAACCTTTTTGGGTTTTTTTTTTTGAATGATTACTGAAATTGATCAAACAGAATATAATAATTAACTGCTGCCCCCATTAAGTCATATTTGACTACAACAGGACAAAATCTTAAATAATTTTAGACAAACCCAAGTTGAAATAGAGAGGTCTGTCTTAGGCAGTGGTGGAAGAAGTAGTCAGATCATTTACTTAAGTAAAGGTAATACCAAACTGTAGAAATGCTCTGTTACAAGTAAAAATCCTGCATTTAAAAAGTTACCTAAGTAAAAGTACAAAAGTAGTAGCATCAAAATATACTTAAAGTACCAAAAGCAAAAGTACTCATTATGCAGAATGACCCACTTCAGAATAATATGTATTATATTATTGGATTATAATTATTGATGCATTCATGTGTTCATCACTTTAATGTTGCAGCTGGAGCTAATTTTAATTTATCTATCTATCTATCTATCTATCTATCTATNTCCACAGTATTTTTTTATATTTTATGTTTTATTTTATTGTGTTATATTTTATTTTATATATATCATATTCTATTCCTATATTTTGAACTTTTGCACTATTTTACATCTTATGTTCTCTTTTTACTTGCGTGATTTTCTTTTATACATATTGTTTGAGCATCGTTGGAGGAAGCCTGAGAATTAAGAATTTCATTGCCAATGGCTGCTTTACTGCAACCGTTGTGCATATATACTGTATATTTGGGTGGTACTGTACACACTGACTTAAGTAACAAAAACGTTGTTACTTACTTTGATTGTAATCCTCCCATTCCACAACATTAATTTGATTATACTGTATTACTGGGCATTTCCACATATCATCAATCAAACTTTTTATTCTATTTTTTTAATACTAATTTTTATTCTAACTTTTTCTTCTTCCTCACTTTTAAAAAAAAATTCCCTTTTTGTATAAAAAAATCCTCATTGCAAGGATTCATTTCTCTGCAGCTGTTCTTAAAAAGGACCCTTTTTGGTCTTGTTTTATGGTACTTTGATTGTAGATAGAATTTTNATTATAATTATTGATGCATTCATGTGTTCATCACTTTAATGTTGCAGCTGGAGCTAATTTTAATTTATCTATCTATATATATATATATATATATATATATATATATATATATATATTACTTTACATAGGGCTGGGTAGCTTGTGAATTTCCCCCTGGGGACCAATACAGCCTTATTGATATAATAATATCATCACTTATTTATTGATTATATTTTGTGTTGTTAATCTGCAAAGTAACTAAAGCTGTCAGATAATTGTAATGGAGTAAAAAGTACAGTACTGAGATGTAGTAGAGTAGAAGTATAAAGTACAAGTACCTAATATTTGTACCTAAGTGCAGTACTTGAGTAAATGTACTTTCCACCTCTGGTCTTTGGGAAACATCTGGTACAGGTGTTGTGCTTTCTTTTATCTTCCATAAGCAGACAAAGTGAACAGTCATTTATGTGTATGTTTATTTATCTGTCGCAGTCAAAGTGGTCTCACCCAGTCCAGTCGTCTCCAGGTCAAAGAAAACCAGCGACTGTTGAGACCCCTCGGCTCCGTCTGGTTCTGGTTTTTGCATCCCGCCCACAGACCGTATGATCCCGCCACGGCCACACTTTCAACAACGTTTCTAAAACACGACTTTAGTAAAACAAACACACATTAGAGACATTTAACTACATAATGGCGTCGGTGCGTATCACGCAGGTTTTCCCTCCGTGTGTTTAAACACCTGCGTAGACAGACGAAACTTTCAAAACAAAAGCCTCGTTCAGGATGAAATAATGGAAGCCGTAACGAGCACTTAAAAACATACACTGACCTGAACAATCTGAAGCCACACGCTGTGTAGTGTATGTCTGTGGCAAATTAAAGTATTATTTTTCAACAAAAACGAGAGTAAACCAAGAAACGATGCGGTCCAAATATTCTGTTTCAGGTTTGCGCAAGCGCAGAAAAACTCTTTCTTCTTCTTCTGTAAAATATGAACCAAATGCAAGCTCCCAGGCACAGTGCTGCCCTCTGCAGGACATGAACAGCTAAATAAAAAGGTGGACGCTGTACTTACTTGTACTTTACTTGTCTATTTCCATTTTCTACTACTTGATACTTCTACACCAAGGAGCAAATACTGTACTTTTTACTCCACTGCATTTGTTTTATAACTTAAAGTTATTTGTTACTTTGCAGATTCAGATTAATTATGCAAAATATAATCAACAAATAAATTCTAATGTATTATTATAGGTTAATAATAATTTAAGTATTGATCCTCAGGGGGAAATCCACAAGCTACAGTACCCGGCAGTATATAAAGTAATTAAAATTGGTCCCACCTTTACCAGCTGCAACATTAAAGTGATGAACACATTAATGCATCAATAATTATAATCTAATTATAAAGTGTACGGGATTCTGAAACGGGACATTCTGCACAATGAGTACTTTAACTTTTGGTTCTTTAAGTACATTATGATGCTAATACTTTTACTTAAGTAAAAGGTCTGATTACTTCATCCAGCACTGCCACACGGCATGTCTCTAACAGTTTGGTTGATGAATATACAGTATATACCGAAACTGATTATAGTTAAGAGCCACCTTAATCTTAATTATTAAGTATTTAGAGGAATTGTGACTTTACCTCATATCTCATACTACTATTACTTACTGGTTACTACCTGTTTACATCTATATATTTATTTATTAAGTACATTAAGTATGCGTATATATATTTATATTTATATATATTTTACAAGTCATTTAACCATCACAGTATATATATTTATTAGTGCAATGTCTACATTACAGTGAATTAATTTTATCACCACTTTATCTTCCACAGTATTTTTTTATATTTTATGTTTTATTTTATTGTGTTATATTTTATTTTATATATATCATATTCTATTCCTATATTTTGAACTTTTGCACTATTTTANNNAAAAAAAATTCCCTTTTTGTATAAAAAAATCCTCATTGCAAGGATTCATTTCTCTGCAGCTGTTCTTAAAAAGGACCCTTTTTGGTCTTGTTTTATGGTACTTTGATTGTAGATAGAATTTTCATGTCTTTTGAACATTTATCTGGTATTAATTCCCTTTTTTTGTTAAAGCTGTGACGTCTGATTGTCCACTATGTGACTACAATAAGGCCACCATCAATATAAGCAAATGAATCATATTTTCAGCAAAGCATCCTTTCATGATTTTCACTCTCTGCACAGTATGATGGACACTGCATCACTGACTCACTTCTTATCAAACAACATGAAAACATGCAGAATCCATCAGAAGCAAAGTGCTTCGGAAAGATTTGAGAGATTTTTGTGTTGAAAGGCACACAAAAGTCTCTGTTGTGCAAATCAGCATAAAACATACAAATTTAAACCATTTACATCATTAAAAGGGAGCAGCCAACTCTTTTTGATGGATCATACTTCAACTTTCTTCTCTCATCTCATTCCAGGTAGTGATTTCCTCAATTTCCCAAAATGCTGCGTGACAAACTCCTGGAGAAAAGCCTTGAAGGTAAAGCATAAATGAAAATAATGATGCTTTTAAAAACAAAACACGGCACGCTGGTCTATTAATTTCTCCCTGTATGATAATAATTCAAAAAATACCAAGTTGTCTAGAAGAATTAAATGGAAGTTTAATGGATCTTGTGTGCTACAATTTACTGAGAAGACAAAAGAGTTCAACACTCGTGAGTATGAGACATGTTACAGTACATTAGACAACAAAACAAAATAATATAAATCATTATACAGAATGAATGCATCTGTGAGTTTGGGGTGTAACATCCATTGTTTGTCTACAATCACAAGAAATTGAATTTACCCGTCATTTCATTTTTTTCCTGAATGTTCAAAATATCAGTCTGTCCAACCACCTGAGGGTGCAAGATGAGAACAAACCTGCACAGAAAAAGTTCATTTTTAAATGGAATATTTTCTTTTCATGGCCAGATTGGTTTCCTCTTGTTTTTTCTGTAGCTTTTTTAAAACGCTCGGGTTGAAAGGGTAAATCTGGACACATTCCAACTGCTGGGGCTCCAACTGTTGAACAGCTCCTGCAGCATCCTGGCGTCCTCCACAGCATTATGGGCACTGTAGGTCTTTCCCAGGAAGTGGCGGACCATATTCTCCTGAGAATAACTGCTAAGACGAAAGAGATTCTTGCTTAGCAGGAAGGTATCCAGAAACCCCGTCACCACCTCCTGGAACTCCTGCCGGAGGGAGAGCTGTCGCAGCACTCTGCTGAGCACAGGTGCATCAAACCGCTTTGCGCCGTGGGCCACCAGCACCACCGGGCGGCGGAAGGAGCGGAGGAAGGCGATGAAGGAGGTGAGAGCATCAACAAGAGGGACGGTTTCCACACGAACCCCATGGAGAAACAGGCTGTCATCACAGACGGTGAAGCCTGTGACCCTTGTGGCGCTCTCGGTGAGGGCGCGGCGGGGGAGGATGTAGGCGTTAAAGACCTTTTCTTCATGGATGGCCGACAACTGGATGATGTCACACACTGTAGTGTCTGAAAGTAGAGAAGAGATGTGATGTAGGGGTGGGCCATGTGACAAAATATACCATGAGGCGATTTCAATATGTCTGCTGCTGCTCCACCACTAATTAACATTTTATACCTCATTTGTTTAATCCATACAAACACCAAAGTGTGAAAGTTGTGGTTGTACGGGGGGTTTTGTTCTGGATTATTTCTTTTATGTGAGCAATGGCTGGATTGTTTTACTTTCAATCAGGTCCAGGCTAGCTATTTCCCTCTGTTTCCATTCTTTGTGCTAAGCTAAGCTAACTGGCTGTGGCTTCAGTGTACAGACGTGAGAGTGGCATCGATCTTCTCATGTAACTCTCACCAAAATACCGAACTTGTTCTTTAAGTCAAGTGATAACAACAGCTTCAAGACAACTGAGCAGATTCCATAAACAGCCAGTGTGCTTCTTCAAAACTGCTTGTCGGATGGTCGAATAGCTTCAGAAACCACCCCCCCCAAACCTTTCTGAATGTCAGATTATGGGGTGTGCTGTCCGACCATTTCTGTAACTTACTGAAACCGACAATCGACATTCACACCTCCAGCCTCCAGGAGCGGAGCTGGGCTGAATAGTGATTTTAGCGTAGTGGCCACACGGGTTATTACAACACTGGCCCAAAAAGCATTTCATACACAGTCATTGGAAAAGGCGGTGAATAAATAAACCCACTAAAATTACTCTTTTTATTATCAGAACTTGATCCATTCAGTCCAACAACATCAGCCGGCTCCTGCGGAGCGTGCTCTATGAGCCCAAAAATGCTGAAGCCTGAGGAATCATGTGCAGGCTTTTTCAGCGTGACCAACTTTCATAGGAACTAGTGCAGTGCCCATTCAAAACGTGCCTGTTCGGAAGGGGCTGATCGCTCGGCCTCCGGTATTGCTGCGTGCAGCTTTCTCGAGAACCGCTCATCCAAACAACTTCACACTCGACACTGCACTTCCTTGGGTCCTCAACAACACACCCGCCAAGTGTGAAGTCGATCGGAAGAACGGTTGTCGAGATAATAGAAGGACAGACAGAGACTCCTTCCATTTATAGTTAGATAATAGCATTATGTCAACCACTCCGTAGGGTTATCAATACGTTAACGTTAAAACTCAAATTAGCTGACGCCTTGTCAGGTCTAACATCACCGACAAATAGTAGATGTAACGTTAAAATATAATTTTTCATCTGTCGTTTAAATTCTCGCATGCGTACGTCTACTGTCTCTGAACTGCGGGGGCTCTCCGGCTCTGCAGGGCGATGTTTCTCGCTTTCTCGAGGACCGCTCATCCAAACAACTTCACACTCGACACTGCACTTCCTTGGGTCCACTAGGTGGGGTTTGAACTTCTCTCTGTAGCTCCCTTTTTTCATTTGTTACACAACTACTTCTGTCACTTTTCATGCAAACAACACGAGTACAACACTATACATGCCTCACAGGAGAGACAGTGTGAGAATTTGCTCCATTATCCATATATTTAAATGGTATCACCCCTCCCCCCCTCATTGTGATGACCACCTTTTCACTCCACCTTCCAGCGTGGCCGCTCAGAACAACTATAAACACTTCTGATTACCAATGTGGTTGCACAGCGCGTCGTACAAACTAGTTCTGTTCGAGCAGAACCCGACCCGATCAGTGTAAGAGTCGGGTCCTAACACTGTCAAAGGCCGTGAGATGCAGCAAGTGGATGTTGCTCTAAGATTTGTCTTGTGTCAAAACTGCATTCCCTGATATTTTAAACAGAAAAGTAAATGAATGACTGATATTTTCCATTTGATTACATAAGGTGTTTTCTCCAAGTTGTACATTCATCCATTACAAACAATGTCTTTTTATAAACCTCCTCGTGGCTTGTTGCGGTTTCTCTACACTCACGAGGGATCAGCTGACAGATTGATGCATCTATTTGTTTTCTGGGTAGGTGGCGCTCTCTGTTTGTCTGTGCAGCCACGGCATGCTCATCCTAACTACACATGAGAGAGTTTTCTGTCATGCCGTCCTGCCAAATGTGTGATGATAATGAGTCATTTTACACACGCACGTAGTCAAAACCACAGACTCAGGAACTTCGCTTTAAAGTCTCAAAGAAATCTTCTGAGAACCTAGTTTCGGCCACACTGCTGCTTCAAAGGTTCAAGACACACCTACTTTGACAGGAAGGGTAAGTTTAACTGGCAAACTTGAGGTGCAACTCATTATTATTTCTATTATCATTTAATCTGCAATCTTATTTTATCAATAAATAGATCAATCATTTGGTCTTTAAAATGTCAGAAAATACTGAAACATCTTGCCAACCTCACAGGTGTCTGTATTTAATATTTTAGGATTCTTGTATAACGTAATAATGAGGATTAAATCTGCGTGTCGCATCCTGTGCAGCCACAGGAAGAGCATCACTGGTTGGTTTGTGGTCAGGCACAGACGTGTCCTCTGTTGTGTAATCTCATTGGCTCACAGTGTGACAGCAGCCTTGTGATACTCTGCCCTTTTCCAGACAAACTATTTGCATTAATTTGTGAAGAACCAGAAGAACTGGAACTGGAAGAGACAGAGGTCATGCGCACATGCGAGATTAGAAACCAATAAAAATAGAAACTGAAACGCAGTCGTATCCTCCTTATCACATAAAGGCTCCACCTGATGCCAGTTAACAGGTGGAGCCTTCAGACCGGACTGATGGACTGATAAAAAATTATGATGGTGGATAGTATCAGTTGAATCTTTATGTAGCCACACTGCTAATACCGGTACACAGCAACAGTTAGTTTGTTACCTGATTGTAAGACAAATGAGCAGCGGTGGAAAGTACATTTACGTACAATTTTGAGGTACTTTACTTGAGTATTTCCATTTTATGCTACTTTACACTTCTACTCCACAACATTTTGGAAGAAAATATTGTACTTTTTACTTCATTACATTTATTTGACGACATTAGTTACTTTGCACATTCAGATTATTAATACAAAATATAATTAACTAATAAATGATGATGTATTTTTATGGATTAAGCTACAAAGCAGTATATAAAGTAATTAAATTTAGCCCCACCTTTACCATTATATTATTCTGAAATGGACCATTTCACATAATGAATACTTTTACTTTTGCTACTTTAAGTATATTTTGCTAATGCTAGTATTTATGGACAACAGAGTATTTTTACACTGTAGTATTGCTGCTTTTACTTCATTAAAATATCTGAGTACTTCTTCAACCACTGGTTAAAAATAATCAAGGATAAAAATAAAAGACAATCATCTTGTCTGAGGTAGAAGATGGTGGAAGATAAAATGATTATTTTGACAAAAAAAATCCAAAAGATGTGGCTGAAAGCTCTGGAAAATATGAATTAATATAAAAATATATTTTTAAAAAATATTCAAATACTGTTAAAAAAAGCATATTATGAAACTGACTATTATCAAATAAGCTAAATAAATAAAAGGTAATATTTAATTGAATTGATGACAGTGTGACTGATAAGTACTGATAAGCAGACAAACAGATTTAAAGTTGATGTTACCTAACCCAGTGGCCTCCAGGTCAAAGAAAACGATGATTTTATCATCAGACATCTGCAGGATTTAAAGAGACACACATTTGAACACGAGCTGAAACAGCTTACAGTCATGTCTGACAGTAAAAATGTGATAAACTGAGAAATGAGAAGAGCAAACTCACCGTGGACAGTTTGATGTGGTGTCAGCTGATCGAGTGGCAGATCTCATATGAAGTCAGCTGCTATAACCTCAGCTATCTTCAACACATCCGGGAGGGATCAACAGGTGAATCACTGCCACAGAATTTCAAAACCTACAGACACCAAACTGTGACTTTCATTTCAGTGGAAGAGAAACTCGATGTTTTACTTTCTCCTTCTGGTGAATCGCCTCCCTGATCAGTCGTGCTGCTCTGGTCGTCCGTCAGCAGGTCGTCAGTTTCACAACAAAAGATATTTTCTGTGAAGGTGGAATCTTCGCCGCTGTTCGTTTAGTTTCATTTTTGACCCGCTGCGTGACAGGAAGTAAAGGCTTTTGTTGTGGTAACTGTTGCGTGGACAACTTGTGAAACTTTTATACATGTTTAAAAATAAAATCCATTCATACATAAAAACACAAAGTTAAATAAATACATTACCAAAAAATAATGATAAAAAACTAAAGAATATGAAATTCAATAAAAAAAAACAATACACCGTTTTGAAAATAAATAAATAAATAACAGCTTTGAAGTTGCTCCCCAATAACCAGTGGTGAAATGTAACTAAGTACATTTACTCAAGTACTTTACTTGAGTATTTCCATGTTACTATATAGTACTTTATACTTCTACTCCACTACATTTATTTGACAACATTAGTTACTTTGCAGATTCAGATTATTAATACAAAATATTATCGACTAATAAATTATGATGTATTTTTATGGATTAAGATACCAAGCAGTATATAAAGTAATTAAACCTTTACCAGCTGCAACATTAAAGTAATTTACACATTAATGCATCAATAATTATAATCCTGTGATATAATATGTATTATTCTGAAATGGGCAATTCTACTTACGTGCTTTTACTTTTGGTACTTTAAGTATATTTTGATGTGAATACTTTTATACGTTTACTTAAAGGTGCAATATGTAAGAATCAGACAATGCTTGTTGACAGTGACACCTGTGGCCGTTAAGTCAACTGCAGTCAGCGTCCTGCTGCTCGCGCTCACACTCCGTAGGCCAAAACAGTGACGTAACAATCATGTTGATGGCTTTATCGATCGCTGTTTGTGTAGCTTTCACCGAGAGGCTCAGTAACGTCAGCAGAGCTACATTAGCTGGATGATAACAGCGAGTGAACTAGACGGAATATTATAAATAATATTCATCATTGACGTGATAGTTTTCATCACAACTTTCATTTCGCTGAATCGATGCTTTAATATGTTGACTCAAGTTTTCCCGCGACATCGGTCACATTCCTGTTTTGCCGGACGGGCTTCGCCACATAAAACTTTTGTTTTTTTGTGCTTACGTGGAGTTTGTGTTGTCGTTTGTTGATGTCAGCGGACTCCACTTACTACAGCAGTATGATCCCAGAATAAACAGATTTTGCTGTGATTTAATTGCAATAAACGGATCAAAAGGATGCCGAAATAACTACGTCATGATGCTGACTTGTAATAAGTCTGAATTCATGCTTCGTCATGTCTGTCCGCAAGGCGACAAACATACAACTTTTAAAATGCTTGTTTTCTGAATGGAGTTCGGATCGATCAAGGCAAAGTAACGTCATCTAAACTAGGCATAACTACGACAGCGACGTTATTGTTTATACACATAGATATCGAGATATTGTGTAAGTTTAAAATTATATCTACTATCTATTATATTCACATAGAAATCAGTCCACAGGCTGTTACGGGCAACCAAGAAAGGTATGTTACAATCTGTTCACACATTGGCAATAAAAAACTATTAATACATGTAAACTGTTACATTTAGTACTTTTAAGTAAGATTTTGAATGCAGGACTTTTACATGTAACAAAGTATTTCTACACTGTCGCGTTACTACTTTTATTTAAGTAACATATCTGAGTACTTCTTCCACCACTGGAAATAAATACATCAATTTAACCAGGATTGAGAGTGTCGCTGTGCAACAATTATGAGCTTTTATATAAACCTCAATAAATCTGTATTTTTACTGTAAAATATATTTAAAAATACATGTATATAATATTTAAAGTCACCCACAAACATTCAAATCCATCCAAAAACAAATAAAAATTAAGTAGCATCACAGACACACAGGGAAATATTATAGTGATACCACATTAGATAAAAATACCATCAGAATAGAGTCACAATAAAGGGCCACATTCATATCGTACAACAGGACTTTCATACTCATCATACTGAATGAGTCATTTGCGTGCAGCTGTTTTTTCTGAGGGAGATGACACACCCAATGACACACCTGATACTGACAAACCACTTATCAGTGATAGGCCTTCTTCACTGCAGACATTTTGTTATAGTATTACTAATGACACTAATAACATTAACAATGACTCGGTGAGTCAGCAGGCACGAGGCCAGCACCCTGAAACTGAAGCAGCTACATGTAATCCAGCCATCATTCATTTTATTATTTATGTGCATGTTCCTACTGTGACATGTCGCATTGCTCCATTAAATGGTTGGTGTTTATCTGTCTGTCTGTATATCTGTCTGTCCCGTATGTAGACGACACAAAAATATGTAGATGCTCCTGTCCACATACCTTTGTGTGCTTTTGTTATGCTGCTGTTTTTCGTGGTTTGGGCTGGTGCGGGCATGATTAGGCCTGCTCAGACCTCAGCAACGAGGACTCGACTTATACATGAGTAATCAGTTTTAGTTAAAATCAACAATACCAAAAGCTTAGCGTATAATGAGGAGAGTGGAGCGGGGGAGGGAGCTGGGGTCAGGTTATAATGGCTGCTCCAGTGGCGGACTCACGCGGTCTGAGGGGCAGGGGTACACAGGAAGTCATGATGGACTTATGGTGAAACAGCTCCAGGCCCTGGTTAAGATTAAATGTGACTCATTATGTGACTCATATTTAAAGTTGAACTACTACACCTCTGTGATGAAAACACACAGGGAACTATTAACTGTTTCAACATTTAGAGGCACGAAGAGGCCGACTAATTCTCTTCATTTTAAGGGCACCTGAGAGGGCACTTTATTATGTTTTACCTACCATAGGGGCATCCGAGAGGGCAATTTTGTGGCATTTTTGTCAAACATGGGGGAACCGGGGGGGGGCGAAAAATATGACTGGATATTATTAGTCAGCCGGTAGCCAAACAGCTGATGAATGAGCTCGTTATTGTAAACACTCACAGACAGCAGTCCGGAGCACCAGGACAGTTCCCGGTGGCCTGAGGGTCGCTTTGGCCTCTGACGTGAACAGTCAACTTGACCAGCGATAATACAGCGAGCAGAAGTGAGTTGACGGACCTCTCAGAATCCACTCGGGCCAGAGCTTCCGTTCGCAAGCCACACTGAGACGTGATTGGTTGAAGGCGACGCACGTAGCAACCTTCTACCTGCTCCTGTACTGATAGCATTTTAGATCACCTTGTCACAGACGCAGCTAAATGCTGCAAAATAAGCAACATGTTCGCCAGTAAGGGACCAGGTCAGTCAAAAACACGGGGTAAAACACACACACACACACACATACGTGACACACCTAACCCAGCATGACTAGTGGTAATTACTTACTGGTTACTCTGAAGTAGCTATGCAGTGACTCTTAACTGGCTAGCTGACAAGAGTGAAAGAACATTTGCTTTGAGTCAAAGTCTTTGTACAGTGGCATGTGTTTTTGGTATTATACTTAGTTATGTAGTTCAATTAATTGACTCAGTGTATACAGTAGGTGTACACACACAATCATTTGTATTATACTTCCATTGTTGTAGCTTCTGTTCAATTTCACTGAATGTGTCTGCGCACATACAAGAAAATAGAAGTACGGACACAGGTGAGTGAACATTTGCTGTGATCTAACAAAGAAAATGTGAGAAAACTGTCATTCCTGTTAGTCAATAAACAGGGTTAGCCTACAAAATTAGTGATTTGCGTGGACAGGGTGGACGGGATGGAGTCAAAGTCCAGGCCTGAATTATTGTTTCAGTCCACCCCTGATTGTAAAGCATGAATGAAGCAGCTGCTGCTAATCAGACTGAACTAACGACATGCTTCATTACAGGTACCCTGTGGAGTTTTTGACCACTAGCAGCGCAATGCAGCAATGTTGTTATGAGGGGGTCCCTGCTCTGTTGGCAACACACACATGCACAGGGCCGTGGCAATGGATACGCATACCTGCCAATGGTTTCATGCTATGGATATAAACAATGCAGGATTTAAAATATTTTAAAAATCGGCTTTGAAAATGTGGGAATATGAAGGAAATGCACGGTTTTAGGGCTCAAGGATACACACCATGTGGTTTGGTGAGAAAGAAATGTACACTTTGTTCACAAGAAAACACTGCAATGTACCATTAACTAAAACTTATATCATCTTATATTTTAAAAAAAAGAACAAATGTGTGATGTTGTCCCAAAGAAGATAACGAACTTCACCTCTGTGTTACAGTGCAATACACATTTCTTTCTGGACTTCTGTCAGACAAAATATCACTCGACTCATTTGTGTTTGGCTGCAGTTTTGCTTTTTTAATAAGCAGATGAATTTCCCCCATAAAGTCTTTTTTTTTTCTTACAACCATAGACATGTTTGTATCATTAAAAAAAAGAAATATAACACAAATTGCACCTTATACATAACCGTGTCCAGAGTGGTGCAGACAAAGAGACACATTATTTTTTTTTTTTCGCTTCGTAGCACAAACATGACAGACCGAGTGTGGCCTGTTAAAATGTTGCCATGATTAATAGTAGATAATGAACCGTACACAGGATAATATATCCTTTTATAACACCTTTTATAACAGATTCTTTTAAACCAATGTACACCCCAAAAGCATGATCATAAATAGTACATACACTGTGTATAAAAGAGGAACAAAAACAACCAGAGAAAGCAGAGCATGCCTTCCAGTGACAGGTACATTCACTATTTTTAACTCTTTTTTTTTTTTCTTTTTTTTTTTGCAGAATGCCATATACACAGCCTGGACATGTACAAAGACCATCTCATCAAATATCAGCTTAAAAGATATTTGACCTAGAATCAGTTTTGTCCCTTCAGCTCACCTCCGACACTTTTTTTTCTTCTAAACAGGTTTATGTTGTAAAAAGACAGCCCACTGCAAGTCTCCACACCTGCATTAAAACTGAGATCAGCACAGGCGTTACTGAGACTTCCAGCTTCAAGGAAAAGTTGATTAACACTGATTGTGTTGGTGAGATTGGAGCAAAGGTCGCCCAAAAAGCATCTGATCACAGACGCAGCAAGCAAGGAGGGATACTGCAGCTAAAGTACGGAGACATCATTGCTGTTAAGCTACTGAGTAGGCCGATAAAACTGAATATCACACTGACTGTTTCGATACTGTATGGACAGAGACAGAAAGAGAGTAAGAATATGCAGAAAAACGTGGACGGTCTGAGTTAGTTGCTACTTGTTTTTGTCTGGTTAACAGGCAGATTAAATGCTACTTTTCACAGCCAGAGCCGGGAGAGAAGAGGATGGAAGAGCTATTATTATGATAAAAGAGAAGAAGAAGAGTATTCTGGATGGCTCAGAGGACATCATGGACGGTTGGAGAGTGTGGGTGAGTGCAAGAGTTTCCCCACAGGTGCAATGAAACTCAGACTAATGAAACATTTCTTAAGTCTGAGTGAGTTTTAGTGTCACTTGATGGTTGCAGAGACTTTTTTCACCTTTACAAGAAGAACATGTTTTGGGGGGGG
>NTHP01000042.1:652614-692517 GCA_003416845.1 Oplegnathus fasciatus | reverse complement strand
AAAAAAAGCCGGTTTTGGAAAATATCAAAAATCCAAGTCAAGTCTCAGTTCTCTGTGCTGTTATTTATCAAGCAATAAAGTTGATTGCAATCAGACTTTAGTCCAGGCAGACCTTATCTAGAAACAGAACAGTGACAAAATTATTACCATTAATACCACTTATATCTATTTCATACTTTACTCTATAATGTTCCTGCTGGAGGCCACATTACATTACCTGAATATAACAATATCACACTGTTTTTAGAATAAACATAATCAAACTCTTTTTATTGGTGGCTGTTCCCACTGGGTTCAGGTAGAAAAATGAACAATATTAAACAAACAGTATTAATTTTGGGGGTTATTTCTCGAGGACCGTATGAATTATTCCATAACAGTGTTAAGTGACTTATCAACTAACCAAGTTGTAACAAAACATCAACAAATACACAAACAGAAGGTCAGACAGCTAAAAGAGGACTAGCGTACAGACAGATTGTGACTGGAGGTAACAGACAGTATGAGTGGACGGATCAAATAGACTGACGGACAGGACAGGACAGGCGGTGGTGGGCGGGCACATGGAGTGGCAGGGGCATACATACCGGGGTGGCAGTGCGGGATATGCTCATAAACCTAACAGCAATTAGTACAGGTTTCTGGAAGGAGGAGTGGGGGGAAGGAAGGAAGGAAGGACAGATTAGGGTCAGGGAGTGGTGAAGGTAATCAAATAAGCATGGATCTGGTGATTTGCAGGTCGAAAGATGTCTAGACATTTAGGATAAAACTGAGCTAAATTTGGTTGGAAAGTGAGGTTTTAGTCAAATATCACACATCCCAACTACATGTTAAAATATAGTCTTTGAAATGTAGTGTACTTCACTACCGCTACTGCTGTTGTTTTGCTTTGCAGCTACAATAGGAAGTTGGTTTGTCCTTTTCATAATTCTGTACAGCTCAGATTTGTTGTAATAATAAATAATCATGTTCAATTTCCCTGATTTTTAATAAAAGTCAGCTGTTCACACCATATTTTTTATTCGCCTGTTGTTGAGAGATGTATTCATTCAAAGTTGTCTTAATTCTATGCTTATTTTCCCATCTTACTTATGATTTGCAAATATTAATTTAAATTATCAATATGAGCGACATTACCATTTACTGATGGCTAATGCTCAATAGTGGGAAGTATGTCAGTGGCCTTAAGCTACTGTTCAAGCTACTGTTCTTTCCGCTCCTTTTTGTTTTGTATATGGAAGCTGTTTTTCTCTGAATAAAAGAAAATAGTTTTGGGACATCTGCTGTGCAGTAAGTTAGAGGATAAGAGTAGGAACATGCATTAATAATGGAGACGTATTAGTGAACATAGTGAGAAATGTTTTTAGAAAAAGGAGGGTTGTTGCACATGTGTAGAAGCCGTAATTTTTATTCAAAATAACCTTCTAACAACTTTATCTTTGTCATGCGGAGTCACTGTGTCCTGCTGTGTGCATTTTTAAGGTATATCCCCTGGAGTGTGTTTTTTTTTGTCAGCTTTTTGCTTGTGTTACAAAAACACAGCAAAATCTGTTGATGAAAGATGTAAAAGAAACACAGAGGAATGAACTCCTGCCATGGCCGTGTGGAAACCATGCCAGCTGCTCGTTGAGCTGAAAACTGTCGTGTCACCATTCAAATGATGAGTGAGAGGAACAAGTAGAGGAACATCCACGTCAATGCCAGGCGATAAGGATTCTTCATACTAACATCTTTAGCACGATGAGTATGTAACTTGGCATTGAGGGCTGATTGACAGTAGTCTGATCTTACCATGGACTTCCTGATGTGGGTCAGTCTGCTCTTGGCTTTGCTCTCTGCAAACTCCAGACTGTTGATGTCCTTCAGACGAGCTTTGTACTTGCTCATCTGCTCGTTGATGATCAGCTCCACACACCTACAAAAGAGAGATCTATTTAGAATAGAACAGCATAAAATAGGTGTAGCAGAGAGGTTTGTGTTGCACAAGCTATTTGTAAATTCAGTGTTAATTTAATAAACTATGACTAAATATGTTCGCCAACGATCTTTTTTTTCCACGACGAGACGATGACGAGATGGCACCAACGTCATTAAACACTAACTGTGACTACATCAACGTGCAATATTGTTGACGAAAAAAGACGAGCCAAAAATCTAGTTTAAAAAATAAAAACTTTACCAAAATGTCTCTTTATTTTCGTTGACGAAAAAGAGGAGATGAAATATTATTGACTGTTTTTTTTTCTTCAGCGCAGCAGCTCCATGTCCTGTGCTGCACGCACCATCAGGACTACACCGGCAGCACACAATGAGCACAGTGAGGAGGACTCGGAGTAACTTACATCAGCTACTATCAAAACATTTTATTGTCTGTACAGCTTTTGTCACTTTTTGCCACTTTCCCACACCTGCCTCAACAGTATTATATTTATATCTATATTTAATATTTTGATATTTTATTATAGTGTGTTATATTTTATTTTATGTGCTCAATTCTATTCTCATATTTTGAACTTTTGCACTATTTTATATCTTTTACTTTATATTACATTTTGTGAGCATTGTTGGAGGTGCCTGGGATTTAAGAATTTCATTTCCAACGACTGCTTCCTGTAACTGTTGTGCATATGACAATAAATATCTTGAATCTTGAGCTCTAGAGACATGTGTCACATGCCAGTAAACAAAAAACATTTAAAAGCCAAAATTATAAGGAGAAGTGTTTGCCTTTTGTCAAACTTTATCCCTACAGGTCTCCATACATGCTTAGTTTCTGACCATGTGTCAATAAAAATCATGGCAGAAAGAACCTCTTAACACAAAGTGGCAACATTAAAGCATTAAGTTTCAATACTGTCTAGACGATTAACTCTGGTTTAAACTTTTTATCATTCTCATGTTGCAACACACCAATAAGACATACTGTAATGTAGGTAAAAACAAAAACAATATATCTAAATCTTTACAAAAATATGAATGAAAACTGTAAAGTGATCCATAATTTCTCTGTTGCAGGGAGTCATTTTGTTTACGAGCCCTATTCGGTGAGCTGAAGAGTTAATTTGGGGGGAACTACAGGAGGACAGATGAGGACAGTGGACGTACGCGGTGGTCTTGCTGATGTCTTGGACGCTCTGCAGCGGGTCGATGGTGTCGGGGCAGCGAAGGATGCAGGGAGCGAACACGATGGCGAGAGCGTTGGCTGACATCCTGTTAGTCTCCTCTTGCAGGGCGATCCTGAAACACACCACAGCATAATCCTGTTAATCCTGATGTTGATCCTTGCAGACACCCATTCCCAGCAAACACAACAGACAGGATGGCATGTGGCCGAGACAGCTCATCCAGTGTGTTTGATAATCAGAGAGAAAAAAACAAAGAAAAGCTGAAACTGCTGCTTCAAATATTAAAAAAACTGACACTTTTCTCACAGGCAAAAACATTATTAAGATCTTATTTCAAAACCCAGTTTTTAGGCGCAGGCTGTCCTGCCTGAGGCTGTACAGCTGATGTTGATTATTATCTCATCACTCACCTGACCAGATGGAAGATGAGACGCTCCAGTGTGCTGAGGTGTGTCCTGCTGAGCTGGTCGATCACAGAATACACCCCTCGGATCACCTCCCGCTTGTCTGGCTGACCTGAAAAGAAAACAAGCACACACCATCAGACCAAGTAACATTTCACCTCCTGAAACTGACTCTCAGCTGGAGGAGGGTGATTATGAAGCTTACCCATGGCCCTGAGGAACTCCTCGTACAGTTCAAAGGTCATGAGAGGGCTGGGAAGGTCACGAAGCCACTGTTTGAGAACGCTGGCAATGACGTGGATGTTGTAGTCATCCAGGTTCACGCTGCTCACATCTGGAACAGAGAGACACGGTCAGTAACAGTAGTAGAAGTAGTAAAAGAAGAAGTAGAAGTAGAAGAAGTAGTACTGTAGTAGTAGTAGTAGTAGTAGTAATAGTAGTAGAAATAGAAATAGAATAGAAGTAGAAGAAGATGGTGAAGAAGAAGAAGGAGTAGTAGTAGTAGTTAAAGAAGAAGTAGAAGTAGAAGAAGTAGTACTGTAGTAGTAGTAGTAGTACTAGTAGTTGAAGAAGAAGTAGTAGCAGTCGAAGAAGTAGAAGTAGAAGAAGTAGTAGCAGTAGTAGTAGTAGAAATAGAACAAGAAGATAAGTGGTGATGAAGAAGAAGTAGTAGTAGTAAAAATAGAAGTAGAAGAAGATGACGACAAAGCAGTAAAAGAGGAAGTAGTAGTACTAGTAGTAGAAGTAGAACAAGAGGAAGTAGTAATACTAGCAGTGCTAGTACTAGTAGTAGAAGAAGTAGACGAAGAAGTAAAAGAAGAAGATGTCGTAGTAGTAGCAGTAGTAGTAGGAGCAGTAGTAGTAGCAGTAGTAGCAGTAGCAGTAGTAGTAGTAGCAGTAGCAGTAGCAGTAGTAGTAGCAGTAGTAGCAGTAGCAGTAGTAGTAGCAGTAGCAGTAGCAGTAGTAGCAGTAGCAGTAGTAGCAGTAGCAGTAGTAGTAGTAGTAGCAGTAGTAGCAGTAGCAGTAGTAGCAGTAGCAGTAGTAGTAGTAGTAGTAGTAGTAGCAGTAGCAGTAGCAGCAGTAGCAGTAGTAGTAGTAGCAGTAGTAGCAGTAGCAGTAGTAGCAGTAGTAGTAGCAGCAGTAGTAGTAGTAGCAGTAGTAGTAGCAGTAGTAGCAGTAGTAGTAGCAGTAGTAGTAGCAGTAGTAGTGGAGGAAGAAGAAGAGGATTTTAACAAAGAACTGCAGCCTCTCAAAGGTAATCTAAATAAACATTCACAGTATCACATTAGCTAACATTACTTTGACAACAGAAGTAGTACTAGTAGAAAAAGTACACGAAGAAGTAGAAGTAGAAGAAGAAGTACTGATAGTAGTAGTAGTAGTACTGTAGAAGTACACAAAGAAGTAGAAGTAGAAGTAGTAATAGTAGTAGTATGAGTAGTAGTAGAAGTACACGAAGAAGTAGACGTAAAAGAAGAAGAAGAAGATGTAGGAGTAGTTGTAGAAGTAGACCAAGAAGTAAAAGAAGATGTAGTAGTAGTACTAGTAGTACCACTGTATTAGTAGAAGTAGACAAAGAAGTAAAAGAGGAAGTAGTAGCACTAGTAGTAGAAGTAGAACAAGAAGAAGTAGTAATACTAGCAGTGCTAGTACTAATAGTAGAATAAGTAGACGAAGAAGTAAAAGTAGAAGATGTCATAGTAGTAGTGGTAGCAGTAGTAGTAGCAGTAGCAGTAGTTGCAGTAGCAGTAGCAGTAGCAGTAGTAGCAGCAGTAGCAGTAGTAGCAGTAGTAGTAGCAGTAGTAGTAGTTGTAGTAGCAGTAGTGGAGGAAGAAGAAGAGGATTTTAACAAAGAACTGCAGCCTCTCAAAGGTAATCTAAATAAACATTCACAGTGTCACATTAGCTAACATTACTTTGACAACAGAAGCACAAAATTAATAAATTAAGAATTAATTAATTAGTTTTATGACAACACAGATATGAAATTAAATATTTCCTACTTTTCTTTGTTTCGGGGTCAGGCTCACCTGTGTCCAGCCCCTGGCGGAGTTCTTTGATCTTATTGGTGGAGCCCGACTTCCTGTAGATCCCCTCCGTGTAGAGGCCGTGCATCTCGATGTAGTTGATGAGCTTCTCCACCAGCTGGGGCACCGTTCGCTCCTCGCTGGTCAGACGGGACAACTCCACGCCAAACTGCCGAGACGACAGCTCCGGATCGTACTTGTGTACGAAACGCAGACACAAACACAGAAAACACGTCACATTAAAGTGAGTCTACTATATGGAACTTTTACTGTGGCCCCTGAAACAATTGATAAATGATGAATGATACAGTAACTATATATATAATATATAGAAACACCTACTTTAACAACAACTTACATTTATGCTAACAAAAGCCACCGTTAGCTCCTGGTCATACCAGACCAAGTAAGCCTGTAGTGGCAAAGTCTCTGAGTGTATTGAGAGGAACAAGGGTGCATTTTATTGCCCATGAATTATTTAACTCTCTTTTAATAAGAGGAAAATTGTTTTATTTCTTCTTTCAAAAAGGTACATAGTCTCACTTTAAAAAAGCAAAAAAGCAGAGTTTGCAACTTTAACTGATTAGAGTAATGGGTACAAATGCCTTTACTTAGAAGACCTAAAGTCTGAATATCAAACCAAGAAAAAGATTTTTGATTAGCTGACAAAGCTTTTGTTATGAAAAGCAGCAATTATGGTCCTTTTTATTTATTTATTTATTTTATCCATCCATTGTGTCTTTTGTATTCTTTTCTTACTCTAGTTTTATATACCTGTTATTTTATATTTCTTTTCCTTTTCTACACTTTTATGTACTTATTTCTTTCATTGTGCTGCTGCAACAACCAAATTTCCCTGCTGGGGATCAATAAAGGTTTATTTTGTCTTATCTTATCTTATCTTAAAGAGAGTATATACACGTACATAAACCCAAAACAGAAGCACTCTGAAAATGGAACAAATCTCGCCAAAATGCAGCAGGTACATTATATTTTTTTAGTCAGTTTGACGACATAAAGTCACAAAGTAAATCAAGTCGACAAACATTGAATCATTGTTTTGATTAGAGATGAAACTGATGAGCTATGATATCGATATCCACTGTTGTCTTTGTGCATTTTAAACATCAGCGGGATATTACAGCATCCTGAAACAAGAAACCTTCAAATACTGGACAAAAAAAATCTCCTCCTACCTTTTTACTGCACTTGGTGGTCATCTTGGAGCAGCACTTCCTGTGGCAGGCGTAGCGACACACTGCAGACAACAGAATCAACACAATCAGACTGACAGCACTTCTTCAACCTGCGCACAACTGCAACAACAGCTGCAGCCCGGCACGACCTCAAAGATGAACGCCGAGGCGGCGGCGGAGAGGTTGGATGTGAAGCTGCTCACTGAAAGTGCAGATGGAGCTCGTAACTAGATAGAAGATAGATTTATGAAAGGAGCGAGAGGTTTAATCGAATTTTTCTGACACTCAGGGAGGCAGGGCAAGTGTGTGAGTTTTGTGAGTATGAACGTGTAGAGTGTGTGTGTGTGTGTGTGTGTGTGTGTGTGTGTGTTAAAATTAGGAGGGGGTGTAATGTGCTGTGCGGATGGAAATAAAAACTACACACATAGTCGTGAGTGCCTGTGGGTAAGTGAGTTAGGAGAACATTAGGAACTGCTGGTGGTGTGTATATCAGTGTGTGTGTAATATTGGGCAGACTTGCAGATATTTACAGTCTGCTTTTATGGTGAATTCAAAAATGCATAAGAAAAGGCAAATAAATGTGTTATGGGAAAAAGTAGAAATAAGACAGAAACGTTGTGTTCATCAAGGTAAAGGTCATTATTGAACTTTGATTTAGTGTGGAGGGGTATTTCATGACATATAAATCTGAGTTGCAATAAGTAGTGAACAATTTATGTTTCACTACAGTTGAAACTTCACACCCGTCTAATGCTTTCTAATGTGATTTACTGAAGTGAAACAGATATTTCATGACTTTCCCAGAAAGTTATTCAACTTTGACTTTCACTCATGATATGTTGTTATTGTCACGTTACCATGACATTAAAGCTTTAGTTGTATAACAATAACTTTTAGTCATATTTGCTAAAACTGTCCTTACGTCCTGAGAGTAGTTCATGAGACAGACAATCTGTGGAAAAAATCATGCTCCTCTGGCTCCACCTGCTGCTCCTAAGGCCATTTGCAAGAATCCACCGCTCCCTAGTAAAAACAACCAATCAGAGCAAGAGGAGTATCTGACGGCGTCTCCTGCTCACGCTGCAGGCAGCTCCCCTCCCCCGCGCATGCGTGAAATCGGAGCGGACGCAATGGCGGACTTGTAAACAACCACCAAACAACCAGGCAATGAGAAAACAACAGCTTACACGACAAAGGCAAGTAAACAGAAGAAGACCAATGAAGAAAAGCAGCTAAAAAGAAAGCATCAGATCGAGTGACGCTGCGGGGAGGGGCTCTGGAGTCGAGCTGGACCGCACCGGAGTAAGAGGGGAAGGACCTAGAAGTTGCACTCGTTCATATTTTCAAGCTAAGCCCACTCTCTTCTCAATCCTACCAACTGTAGCTTTACATAGAAACAGGTAGTTCAGCATTTTGCAGCCCTGATTCAGGGTCATTACACAGAAACTACTGTAAGTGTTTCCAGGTAACAAGTCACAGCATTAAACAAGTAATTTGTACAGTATTACCTTGAAATAAAAGGGAATGTTTGGAACATAAAGGAGGATGAATTTCAGCATTATAATATGGTAATCACCAATTTTGAGTTCCAAGAATTTTCACGTGATTTTGAAGGTATTACGCTGATAGTAGCCTATACTACTGTGAAAACATCAACCTATATTACCTCATTACTATCAGGTTATTACCCCATTAATGTCACAATATTACCATTTTTAATCCAAATATTGCACTGATATAACCATTTTATTGTTAGCAGGTTACGATATTGTAACCAAAATATTACCCTTTGTTTTTAACCCCTTATTACCCTGTTACATAAATTTCAGTCTTATATTACCCAGATATACCCATTATTAATACCAAGCTATTACCTTGTTATTACTTTGGTAATTACATGGTATTACTAATTATTACCTCTTTATTATCAAACTATTACCCCACTATTACCATGTTCTTACCGAGCTGTAATGTAAAGTGCTACCCAAAGTATAATGTATTTTCTTCGGTGTGGGTCAATTGAACTGACGTGTAAAAGCAACCTGTCTAAGTTAAGCGTGTGTGTTTTCGTGTCCTCACATTTGCAGACGCAGGCTCGGTCCATCATCCAGATGAGGGAGGAGCAGTACTCGCAGTAGGTGGGGATACTGTACTGTGTGGACTTGAAGATGTGGCCGTTATGTTCCTCCACCTGTAGGGGGCAGCAGAGCCACCAGTCAGCTCAGATAAATTATATTACAAACACTTGGTTTCCGTAAGTGTCATAAAATTTACAACTCACAATGTCCGTTTCCTTCTTCCTCGACTTCTTGCGTTCACGTTTAGGAGCCTGGAAAGAGAGAAATGTGTTACCTCGTGCATTTTGTGTGTTTGTTGAGAGTGCTGCGCATGTAATGAATTAATATCTATGGGTTCTATTTGTATTGCAAAGTGTCTTTTCATCCACCGATCCAGTTTTTAACTTTCTTACCCTGCCGATAGTTCCCTCCATGGGCTTATACTCGGTCATAAACTCGTCCAGGAAGACCTTGAAGGTGTTGACCCACACCTTCACCGGCGACTCGCTCCAGTCCCTCTGCTCCAGACGCATGGACTTCTCCAGGATGTGCTCGAACAGGGCGTAAAGATCCTTGTAACGGATACTCTTCCCATCATCCATCTGACGGTGAGGGCAGCGGAAAGGAAAGGAAATATTTGACAGTGCCCTTTGTGTTAAAGTTCGCATGAAATTCAGCAAAACATCAGTAAACATTCAATATTTGGGAACAGAGAAAAGAGCAGTGAGGACTCACTGCCAGGGCGGTGGAGTACGAGTTGAAGATGTTGATCCTGAACTCCTTCAGCGCTTTCTTGAAGACGACATCCACCATGGTGTCCTTCTTACCATCTTCAGACTCCAGGTCAGCGATCTGGAGGGACAAATGCTTTTCAAGTAAACAGCTCAGACAGCAAACAGCAAAATAGGGTGCAAATGCATTTTCTCGGGCGATTTTAGATTTTAAATATACAAAATATGAAGGACTTTTAAAAAATATATATACATATCTAAACAAAGAATTACATTTGTGAACGACTTCTACAAACGAGGTCTGGACAGTAGCCTGCTACATTTTTAAACTATGTGTCAGACTTCCAATAAACTCTCTGATTTTGTTAAAGCACCCAAAGGTTCCCCTAATTCCAAAGATTTCCCGACAAGAAAAACACATTTTCTCACTCATCTCTTGTGGTATCTAACATCCATAATTTTGTTTTAATCTGTCCACCCTAATACAACAGAGGTGGAAGAGAATTTTGTTTTTAGAGCTCACAGCATTTAAAAACACATTTAAAAACATTAACCAGCAAAGTGTCTTGGCAGAAACATTGTCCCACTTGATCTGAATCATCTGCAGACATCACTGTGAAATGCTTAATTGGGACTACTTTCCACCTAAGAAATAGTCCCTATGATAACTGATGATGGTGATGTCTCTGTCTCTGGAGTAAGATGTTGCTGTTTAATTTTTCAGAATTCATTCATCGGTGCTGTGAGCTCCAAAAACAAAATTCTATGAACCTCAAATGTATGGTGACAGAGATCTCAAAACCTGGGCGAATTAAACCGAAACTATGTCCATCTAATTTGGAGGAACTGACCCTTTAAGAGATTACAGGACCTGCAGACACATATGTGACGTAATTATACGAACAACTGCGCCTTTGGGGGACTAGTCTTACCTTCTTCATGAGGAAGTCGTTCATGCTGCGGTAGTCGTGGGCCGAGGTGAGGATGTGCAGTGCGTCGTTTTGCCACTGGGCGGGTTCCAGAGCGATGCTGCTGATCTTCACACTGCGACGCCGATGAGACGGCTCCTTGTTCTCCTTACTGTCCCTGACCCCCCGAGAAGGAGCTGCCTCCAAGTCTGGACTGTGAGGAGGAGAAGGACCTTCTGGGAAGATGGACACAAAGATGGAAAGAAGGATTACTAAAAATTATTTGTAATTTGTTATTTTATTTATGTGTTCATGTGTACTGTACGTGTGTGTGTGTAAATCTACACTAAAAGGCTAAAGACAGCACATTTTGTCTTTTTTTTTTACCATGTGTCTCTCCAGCTTCGCTCCTGCTGGCCTGCTTCTCTCTCGACAGTTTTTTCTCGCTGTGCTTCGTCTTACTCCAGAATCTCATCTTTCCTCTCATCCTGCTAAATCACAAACACAACTGATTAATTTAATATCAATTAGTTTAAGAATACACAAATATTCAACAAGAAAACCAGAGGAAAAGTCATGGAAAAACTTTGATTGATGACAATTAAAGCGTATCATGTGCGCTCAGTTATTTAGGTGCTACTACATCATCAAAGGTACAGGGTGAGTCAGTGTTTTATAAATGTATTGAAGTCTTTTAGAATCGTACAACAAAGATAAGTAACTGAATAACTTTCAAATTTCCCCAAAAGAACAACATGTTTTACCTCTTAAACATGTCAATTTTCTACAGAACTGTAAAAGCTGATGCATTCCACCATTAAAATGTAAAGACTGATGTTTTTGGGAGGATTTTCTGTGTAACAAGATGTAATTATAGTGATCTTACCTTCCATCCTGACTGGAGGTTTTCCTGAGGACCTCCACCTTGCCCAGGTCTCCTGACGACATGGTCTTATGGATCTTCTTCTGGTCTTTGTGAGATGGCTGGAGAGCAGAGAACAACAACCGGGTGAGAAATAAATATATTAACATTTATTTCTATGGGCTGAGAAGATTCTGGCACGTTTAAAACTTGTTTTTTGGCGAGCGTCTCCAGGCGCTCAGTTTCCTGTTTAACACAAGTTGGTTCTTCTTTGTTCACCATTATGTTTTATGAACAGAAATATTATGTTATTGAGTAATATGTTTATATAATTTGTTCTATAGTAAAGAGTATAGAATGCATAATTCCACATCACTGCAGTAAATGTTTGTAACTCATGTAAGTGAACACATATTGTGGTAAATTACTTCATATTTATCTTCTGGTTCTAGTGATGCTACAATTGTACTGATATAATAAATCCACTGACTCTGAAGAGATTGAGTGAAATCAGCATCATCACAGAGAATAACGCTGATATCGAGACACTGAGAGAGAAACAGAGGTCATGCTCAGAAGATCCTGTTAGAAAATGACGTTGTTAGTGAGAAGTGACTCGGCTCGAGCTTTAAACGATTCCAGCATGCAGGAGCAGCGGTCGGCGTGCAGTGCAACACGAGGCGTGATGTTGAGTTTTCAGGACAGACCAGTTGATGAAGATGAAAACATGAGATCTTCAGTCCTGACTGCGAAAATCTCTGTTTATTGTTGTCAAAGAAGAAGTAGATACTGGGATACTTTAATACACTGGCATTTTGAGTTTTAACCTTTTATTTTTCCCTCAAGACAGCTGCCACACTGTGAGGAGTTTTCTTCTTCACCTGTCTGTAAGTGACTGAGAACATTCCCAGTTTAATTTGATAAAAGTGCCGACAGCAGCAAATAATTTGAGGCTGCAGCCACTGTTTTTCAATGATGTGTTATATACTAACAAAAAAGAAACCAGCGTCACAAACATCTTTTCTTCAGAACTAGTGCTGAAGCAGTTAGTCAATTATTTGATTACTTGATCCACAGAAAGTGAATTGCGTCCAGTTCTGACAGTCGATTAATCATTTAAGTTCTTTATCCACCAAAATGCAAAACATTTGCTGGTTCCAGCTTCTGAAAAGCAAGATCTTGCTGCCTTTTTTAAAGGTTTCATGTCATCGTAAATTGAAAATCTTTAGGTTTTAGGCTGCTCCCATCTTTTACTAAACACTTGATTAATTATTTGAAAAAATTACCATAAAATGAATACATGATGAAATAAATTGTTAGTTGCAGTCCTACTTACAACATGGCATGTGTTTACTGAAGGAAAAATATGAGATTAAACCCCAAAATGTTGGAGTATCCCCTGATAAAGAGCTATACTCTTGTGAGAGAAGCCTAGAGGTGACAGTTAAGCTCAGCTTGAGCGACGTGCAAGGCCATTCATTCACTGCAGACCGGCCACGGTGACGGTCTGTTTGAGTGAAGTGGAGAAACATCAGTCTGTCGTCAGACTGCAGCTCAGAAGTCAAACAGTCCAACAGTGGTGAACAGTACCACGAAAGTGGGGTTAGCAGTGTTAAAAGGCTCCTCCCCTGCCGCTTGGCCAGGTCCACCTGAGAGGAGGGTGGAGGGGGGACTGAGTGGACAGGAAACAGTCGTAGCTTGGAGGTCATGGGACCTCTGGAGATCCGGTATTTTACCATCTCGGAGTCACTGTGACAGTCAGCCTCGGGGTGGGTGTGTGGGGGAGACAGAGAGGGGGGCAGCGTGTGGGAGTGGGCGGGGACGTAGTATTCATCGTCGTCGTCCGACTGGGTCGCCCCCTCGGAGTTACAGCGGGTGAGGAAGTCGGAGCGCGTCCGGGACATTCGCGCTTTCTTTTTGGGGCCGGGCCGGCCCACCTGCTTCCAGGCAACCACAGGAACATCAGGTCAGCCGCTAATGTGTGTGTGGGTCTGTGTGTGTGTGGGTCTGTGTGTGTGTGACTTTATGTGCACAAGACTGTGAATCTAGTGAAAAGTAAATGTAGCAAACCTTCGTTGACCCCTGACACACCTTTTATGAGACAAATTCTTAACAAAAATTACAAAAAGTGGCAACAGATACTCAACTTAACAAGACTTGCAAAGAAATCTGTGTATCCATGTGTGAATACATATTAACTACAGTTAACTAGTTAACTAGTGCATTTCATAACACTTTATCTTCTTAGTGAAAAAATGGCTAATCTTTAGCACTGGGAGACTAGGCTGTCCAAAGGTCTGCACAGGGTTAGTTATATATTTTTTACAGGTTTATTTTCATATCTATCAGCTGTACATCATACCTGTTTCTGTGCTTCTTTATCCTGTATAAATCTGTTATGTAAGTCTGTTGTCTGTCTATGCTGGTTTGATTTCTGTAAGTTTATTTTCTTCACAATAAGAGCTACTGAGTCAAAATCCCTGTATGAAACCTGATTTTGAGGTTTTATATATTAGAGTTGGTAAAGAAAATGTTCATCATCATTCCAAAAGAGCAAAATGAATTTTTTTTGAGTTTTACTATCAGAAATATAAACTTAAACTTACTCATGACTAATTGCAATGAGACTAGTCGGCACACATCAAGAGACCGTAGGCTGTACAAAAGTCTAACAGTGTGCATGTCGGTGTGTTCACAGACGTATGTGTGTGTGTGTGTCCTACCTCTCTGTTTCTGGATCCAGCAGATTTGGAGTCGTACATGGCCAGAGATCTTTCCTGGTTCACCAAATCCTTATCTGACCTGCAACACAAAACCAGGCATTAAAGGTTTTACAAATCTACCCTTACACTCAACTGTTGCTTCTGCAGAAAGATCTCATAACTCCAGTGGTTTTTACTTTAACTGACAGCTTAAATGTTTTGTAGGAGGGAAAGTTTGTGCGAATGAAAAACATCTTAAAACATCAAACTTTTTGAAAATGTACGGTCACCAGTCTTCACATTCAGATACATATAAAGCTCTTTGCTTGGATTTTCTGAGCAAATCTTTATTTATAAAAGTTGTTGTAATGGTAAAGGTTTGGTGTTTTGGTGAGATGTTATAAAAGCACACTATGTAAACGACGATACCAATAAACAAAAAAATCACAAAAGTAGGATTGTGGCTTCCCAAACCTGCCGTTATATCCTTCAGTATAACGGCTCACTTACTTGGAGAAGGGCAGCTTGCGTCTGGGTGGGGAGAACACGGTGTTGGAGGGTTTCTCCACCATGTTCACAATCACAGTCTGAGCTGAGCTCTTCTTCTGAGCTTTTGGAGGTTTGGTGTCCAGAACCGGGCTGGGAGCCTCCTGTGCAGGCCGGATCACCTTCCTCTCCTGCTGGCTGGGGAGAACAGCGGGAACGCTGGTGTTTGGCTCCAGGATGATCTGGATGTCCACCTCTGAGGAGCAAATCCCTGGTAATTCTGGACTTGATCCATGGGCGGTTGAAGACTCGTCCACCCCAAATACATCTCTCTTTGCCTGGGTAGCAATTCCATGAGGCTGCTCCATCTCTGATTCCACTTCCAAGCCTGAAACAGGGGTCGTTCGGGAACCGGATGATGCTGCTCCTGTTTCAGGAGCTCTTTCTAGGGTTTGGGCTGCCAGCAGCTCCCCCTCCTCCACAGGGCTCTCCTTTTGCATACTGATCAACACCACCACAGGCCTTCGAGACGTGGACTCCCTTCTCTCTGTGTAAGATTTGCTGGGGCTTTCGAATTTTGGGTCATGAACTGGACTTTGGTCAGAAGCAATATAAAATGTTGCCCTTGGACCCTCCGCCTTGTTTGGCGGCTCCATCACAGGCTTTTCATTATGGTTTGAATCCCTCAGCCCCTCATGTAGTTGAATATCCAGTGCTTGGGGATATTCTTGAGGTGCAGTCGACTGGGAACCAAAACCTCCAGAGCCTTCGGTCTCCATGTCTTCCACGCTGAGCAGTTCAAAACTTCCATGACTAGCTGGAGATCCTCGGGGCGAATGTCTTTGCTGGTCTTCAAGCTGACAGGTGCTGCCGTCTTGGACCGAGTCCTCTTGCAAAGGACCTCCCACACTGGTGGTTCGGACCTTGAGAAGCTCTAAGCTGAACTGAGCCTGCTCCAGCTCTCTCATTCGTCTGCTCTCTCGTTTTGACCGGTTCTTATGGCTCGTCTCATCTATGCTTCTACTTCGCTCTGAGTCCTCTTCTTTATCTGTCTCTCCAACGTCCAGCAGAACAGGCTTAGAGTCTTCAGAAAGTTCTCCAGAGATATCCTGGACATAAACTTCCTGTCCTGATGAGGTGAGGTCCTCCATAGATCCTGCATCCATCTCTGCTGGTGGACTCTGTTGTGTACTGAGTCTTTCATGCTGCTCCTTCACTTCACTGAACCTAAAGACATTATCAGTGAAAAATGCAAAAGTTTGATTAACAACTGTCTCCATACAAATACATGATTTTACATGAAGTGCAGATTTTAACTTAAAAAAAATTGTCCGAAAATGTCCGAAAATCAGAGCAGTGAGAGTGAACCAAAACAATGAGTTGAAAGATGCTAAAACACTCAACAGAGCTGAGGGGAACTGCAGCTTCAGGTGATAACTCTCCGTAGGTTTGTCACTACGAACGACTCCTTCCACATGCAAGTAGTCATGTGATCATTTGTTAATATAAAAATATTGATTACAGCTGCTTTAAAAAGGTGCTGATCACAATATTTTACAGAAAACATGGTCCTCCTGCAACAAGCAAAACTCCAGAAAAAGATACTAAAAAGAAAATTGTGAGAAAGTGCACACAAGAGCTGCTGATTATGCATCATTTAAGTAAGTAAAAAAAACAATACAGTTAAATTAGAATGTTTGCACTGCAATAGTTTTAAAATCAAAATTACAACCAGATTTTTGTGTTATTGTTTTTTAAATCAAATTTTCCAAAAAACATTTGATACCTGATGAATGTCCATGACTGAAATGTTGTGTCTCTTATAAACTCAGTGCAGAAATTCAACCTTTTCTTTCATATTATTTCAACTACGTCTACCTGTCCACCAGGTGCACATTAGATAATACTAAGTTTAATCTGATTTTCACCTATTAATATAACTGAAGTTGTTGCAGTTAAGTATTTTAAATGAAATTTGAAAACAAAAGCCACCAAAATCCTCAGTGACTCATCATCTACTCAAATGTCCCACCACACACACACAAACACTCATGCTCCAACTCTTTCATTCACCTGAGTCGAGCCAGGTATCCCCTGCCCATCGCCTGTAGCTGCGTCACAGTCCCGTACGTCCGACAGTAGCGGCTCCTCTCCCTGAATCCTCTCCAGGCCGCTTGAACCGTTACAGCTGCCAAAGATCTGCGACGACAGCAATTTCTCCAGCTCCTCTGTATGACGATGGCAGAGTCCCGCCACTGCAGGAACCTCCTTCGCTCCCTGTAGCTCCTCCAGGCCGCCTGCAGACACACCGCCGCCTCCTCCTCATCACCAGAGTCGATGGTGGACTCTTTGAGGAGGCAGCACCGCCACCATTGCTGCAGGAAAACAGAAAAGGGAAATGTGTTGAAATGTTTTAATTAAAGGGTGTAGAAATACAGGCTGCTAGTTTCATTTTCCAGTTGTAAGACCAATCATTCTTACTTTTCTTCAACAAAAGATTTAAAGACTGTTTACTGATTTTCACTTTTAGGTTTGATAAAGACTTTGGGCAGCAAATATTGGTATTTTTTAAAAGGAAAAGGTTTTAATCCACCTTTCCGACCCTCTAAAAACATCTCACTCCTTGCTGTGTTGCCCTGAAACCTGCTTTAGGGAAGCACCAAATAAGTAACTAAAGTTTGTGGAATTTGATATTTGTGTTATTCCTGGCATGCTACAGTATGTCAGGACAATGTGATTCAGAATGACGGACTTATTTGGAACCTGCATCTGGCAGACATCACTGGAATTTTTGACAAATTCAAACAGGCTGAAAAGACTTTGCATTATTTTGATTTACCCTGGAATAACTTCATTTTCTTCTAGTTTGAATTTGTGACGTGCAAACCAAAACTTTATCAGCTTCTGAAAAAACGAGCTTAACTCTTGTTTCTGACTAACTTTCCTAATTAAAAGCACACTGTGAAATTTGAGATACCCATTTTCAGTCTTAAAATAAATTATTAGACCTCAAACAGAAGCTCAACCAGCAGTTTACAGTATGCAGTATGTGAATGCTGAAATGTTATCTGTGCCTCATTGGCTCCTACTCAGTGTTTCACTGACTGGGTTTGTTTTCTTTCAGCCTGACAAAGATTTGGACAGCTCCCCTCTGAGGGCTCTTCCAGAAAAAACATGCCGACAGCGGCCTGAATGCAGTCTTTTCTTCCTCCGTCAATCCTTTCACTATTTGCTTTCTTTCACTCTCTCTGTCTCTCTTTCTTTCTCTCCTCAGAGAGATAACAGTATGGCTCTGTAGTCTAACAACATGTCTTTTCTTTTCACTGATTCAAAAATCAAACAGTGAATAAAGAACCTTTTTCAGAATTACAAGCTTGACTTAACTTGCATTAAATAGCTCTGCTCTCAATAATTAAATATCCAGTTTGGAAAATAAAACATCTCTTAAACATAATTGTTTAAGACGTTATTAATCACACAATCAGTCACCCCCTGCGCTTAAAGTGTAACACCAGGATGAAAAGCTGCGTTCTGAAAGTTCTCTGGTTTGAAAGTTTCAAGCCTTTTTCTTCTCTGACCGCTTGCAGCATCACTGATGGTGTAGTTAACCTGTAACCACACCCAAAACTAATGTCCTGGAGTACACCTGTACATCAAACCAAGCAGCAGGTCAGCAAAAACAAGATTTTGAGGGGATGTTAAGTTGCTGTTTTATATATTTTTAATGTTATCATGTTGTTCTGACATATTTCAAATGGTAGACATCTCATTTTGGAATGACAGCCAATCCCTCTAGAAGACAAATATATACTTAATAACACAGAGCGAGAGCAATAAAAGCTGGAGTAATGAGTGGAAACTGTTGTGAGGGCATAAATGCGAATCGTCTCTAATCGAGAGACGATATTTAGAGAACCCTGTTCCTTGTATATCAGGAGTAAATGCACCACTATTAATCACTTAATGCTTAAACAGTCTCAGGCTAAGTAGCCTTAATGGACTATGGAGACTCCTCCTGAAATGTTGGGAGGAAGAAACTCTGCAGTGCGGGATTGTTAAATTGATTCATGATGCATTTACAGCAATAATTTTATAGCTAATCAGAATATGAAGTACTGTTTCAACTGCATGAACGAGAACACAGAAACAGGGACGTAGAATTGCTCAAGATGACTTCACTTCTTCTTCCCACCACATCGTCTCACCTGGATGACACAGGCGGCTCGTCTCATGCTAACAAAGTGCTTCCTCTCCAGGACGGCCCTGAAGCGGCGCTGCAGCGTGACGATTCGCCGCAGGACTTCCTGGTGGAGGAGGGTCTGAAGACGCTGACGCTCCGCCTCCCGCAGGAACACCTACGTCATGCGGGAACATTTGAATTAGCATAGTGCTGCAGTCCAGCAGATAAGATTGTACACAAAAGAAAACAGATGAACTGGTTTCCAGAATCCGTACCATCGTGTTGCCCACTTGATACCCGGCAGGTGGCAGGTGGATCCGTCTGAAAAACTCTCTGATGCCTGACTTGGTCGGGCCCGTTCCTCGAGGCAGCAGCACGTGAAAGTGTCGCACAAAGTCCTGCAACATGGTGTATGTGTGATCATTAAAGCAGTTTTAGACACAATGAGGCTTCATGGTAGTTTACAATTACTGTTAAATCTAAGTTCCCCCAAAAATTCCTGAATTTCCCCTCTGGAGATCAATAAATGCTTAACTTATCTTAAAAATAAAATATTACTGAACATTTCATTATAATAAAAAAGCCTGTTCTTCAGTATCAAAACACAAAATGACAGTAAATTAACTGTATTCCTAGTAGACTAATAATTCTGAATCTCAATAGCTAGCCATGTTTGTGAAACAATAAAAAGTAAGATTAGAATCAGAATCAGCTTTCTTGGCCAAGTACGTTCAGGCATACAAAGTGTTTTCAATGGCTCGCAGTTTCACCTTTACACACAGAGTCAAGAACAAACGTACAGAGGGATATACGTACATAAACATACAGCTACAAAAAGGATAACAAAGCTAAGCAAAGATAAGAAATCATAAACATATATGCATGAAATACAAAAAGAGATATAAAAAGCGACAATAAAATGACCATT
The DNA here is from genome assembly GCA_003416845.1 of Oplegnathus fasciatus. NCBI lineage: Eukaryota > Metazoa > Chordata > Actinopteri > Centrarchiformes > Oplegnathidae > Oplegnathus > Oplegnathus fasciatus. Next base: position 672,911 of record NTHP01000042.1, on the reverse strand, counting down.
AAAACATGTAAATAAAAATAAATTAGGCAAACTACTGTATTATTTCTATCAGACAACTTCAGCCAGCTCTATCCCTGCACTATGAACTAACTGTTCAATGCTACAGATACGCAACACTGAAACACTAACATGGCATCGATAGATCTGCTGTTGGATGATAGCAGGAGAGGATTACCTGGAAGGTGTACTTGATGCTGTATCCTGATTGTCGGATCCGGACGGTTTCCAGCATACCTGTGTATCTGAGCTGTCTGAGCACCAGGCTGTCGTTGAAACGCAAAGGCAGCTGAGGGACACAGAGAGAGAGAGCGAGAGAGAGAGACAGGGTAAATAAAATGAAACTGAAATCAGCAGTCCGTCATGAAGAGAAGACGCATTGAAGCGATGACTCTTCCTGCAGCAGAAATTACCTTCTCAGCGTTGGAGCGGATACACTTGACGAAGTACGGCTCTGATTGATCAAGAGTCTCCATCAGCTTATTGAGGGACGCCTGCAACACACAAACACAAACCAGTGACATTACATCCTCATTAATGTAAAGAAAAACACAGTGGTGGAAAGTGACTAAATACATTTACTCAAGTACAGTACTTTATGTATACTTTATGTATAATGTTAACAGCTCATATCCTGATTTATGTCTTTATTCAGGCCACAATATGTATTATATGTAGTATAAGTAGTGTAGAAAAGTGTTGTAAAAATCTGTATCTTGAAATCTGCATGTTTAACTTCATGTTCTAATTTAACTTTTTCTTAAGTGGGATATTCTTGTACTCTCTGATGCCTGCTTATATTCATTATAGGATGTTGCTGCTGCTGAGTCACTAATGTTGTTGTAATTCACTGCTTTTCCAGCAGAGGGCGACGGCAGCACAGACCTGAAACTGTGCGCTGATGCTGGGCGGCTTCTTCTTCTTGTGCAGGTGAAGCAGAGACTTGGTGATGCGGTCGTGGAGCGTCACGCTGCTCAGGTAGCGCAGAGACTTCACGTCCAACAAGTGCTGCAACCACAAAACCAGATACTACATGAACCCGTGTCTGTAATGCTGGTGCCTTCTATAAGACCTCTTTGATAACTGTTGCATGTTGTGTCACGTTTGTTTCTTACCTTGGGAAGGGTTGGCTTGATTTTGCAGTTTTTGTTTCTCCTGCAGGTGAGAAATATTGTTTTTATTGCCAGATATTAAATTAAGAGGACGTACATTCCTTGAGTTGGGTGACTCATTACGGACTATTTTATTTTTCAAAACTGATGCAGTGGAAGTAATACCCTCCCTTTTAGTCCATATATACTTCTTTCTCTGAATACCCTGGCTACTACACTACCCATAATGCAAATGGATAGCATTTTTTTTCCAAGGTCTTTCTGGATTGGCAGTTGCTCATGCTCATTTCCACTTCTACCAGCTAATAAGAGGAAGTTGCTGACAACAGGGTATATATCTAGGGGGGGTAAAGAGAAAAAACTAATTCCTGGCACATATTAAGTGTATCAGGACTAATATTAGTAATTATTAATGATGTCAACCTTTTCATATTATGATTTTAAAGTCCATCAGCTTAGACCAGCAGATTGGGGTCAATAGTTTCTAAATAGGCAGGAAAGACATTTAAAAACATAAATCAATGGCCAAAACATAAATCCAGTACTTGGACTTGGAATTAGTATTGGCAGCAAAACACTGGTGTGCGTTTCTGTGTGTGTGTGCGTGTCTGTGTGTGTGTGACTCACAGTAGGATGCCCTGAGCTCTCTCCAGGAGCTTGCTGCTGGTCGAGTTGAGGAAGATCCCGTCTTCTTCCAGGGCGGGACCTCCTGTCGAGGACAGACGACCAGACCTGGAGCTGCGACCGTTACAGCCAACACCATAGCCATCCCTACAGAGGCAGGGAGGGAGGGAGACGGGGGGAGGAAGGGAGGGAAAGAAAGAGAGGTGAGGGATTTTCAGTAGGTTAGGCAGTACTAGCAAAAGTCTCTCATTACAGACAGTAATTAGAAGACCATGATGATATCAGAATACTGCTTATTGCAGTTTTAGATTTTGATTTGTAACTTTCTTTGAATGAAGATTTTCCAAGGACCTGAAGACTGAAGACACCGAGAAACAAACATTTTTGTCCTTTCTTTCATTTTTTCCCACATTAAAGATTTTTTGCGGGGAGTTTTTCTTTATCCAAATCGAGGATCGAGGGTGTCGTGTGTTGTGCAGATTGTAAAACCTCTTGAGGAAAATTAGTGATTTGTGATATTGGGCTGTATAAATAAAACTGACTTGACTAGACGTTTATATTGTGTTGTACTCACCAGCTGGCCTTCTCATTCAGGGCGTTGGTGCCTTGAAGGTCCGACAGAGGGGTCCGGGGATTCTTCCTCGTGATATCTGGATGGCAGGAGGAGAGGAGAGGAGAGGAGAGGAGAGGAGAGGAGAGGAGGAGACATATGAGGTTCAAAGCTCACTGGATTTATCTACATCTGCATCTGAGTCACTCCTTATCTCAGCATGAAGATACAACTCCCCCATTATAAAAACCACCACATTACTTTTACCAAATACAAACAGTATTTTTTACAGAGCTTTCACCCATATTTCCCCATTTTATATCCCGACAACATCCCTTTTATCTCTCTCTTATCTGGCTGCTTTCTCTCTTACTTTCATCCACTACTAAAGCTTCATCTTCCTCTTGTCTTAATTAAAAGTAGAAAAGTATTCACATCAAAATATATTTAAAGTACCAAAAGTAAAAGTTCTCATTATGCAGAATGAACCATTTCAGAATAATGTATATTATATTATTGGATTATAATTATTGATGCATTAATGTGTTCATCACTTTAATGCAGCAGCTGGTAAAGGCTTAACTACTTTATATACTGCTGGGTAAGCTGGGAATCCCCCCTGGATCAATAAAGTCTTGTTTTATCTTAATCTATAAGAATATCTCATAATTTGTTGATTATATTTTATATTATTAATCAAATAAATGTCGTAAAAAGTACAATATTTCCCTCTGAGATGTAGTGAAGTAGACGTATGATGTAGCAGAAAATGGAAATACTCAAGTAATGTACAAGTATACCTCAAAACTGTACTTGAGTAAATGTACTTAGTTACTTTCTACCACTATAGACCGGCATTACTTTCCCCCAGTCAGCCCCAATGGTTTTGTGTGTTTGTGCGTGTGTGTGGTTTTGGCACTGGAACATTAACACCTTTGTTGATATTATATATGAGCAGCTAATGAGCTGCATGTTTCCAGTTTACATTTGTGGTTTTCCCTTGTAAAAGTTTAATCTCGCTGCTTTTACTATGCAATGACTTATTTCACAGAACTGGGGTTCACTCTGTATTCAACGGCGAACACAAACACAAACACACACACACGTTTGTACGTTTGTACGGTAAATATGAAGCTTCAGCCAGCAGCCTGTTAGTTTAGCTTAGCACAAAGACTGGAAACGGGGGGAAACAGGAAGCCTGACTGTGTCCAAATGTGACAAAATCCGCCTAACAGCACCTCTGATTAATATGTTTTATCTTGTCTGATTCATCCGTACAGAAATCGAAGTGTAAAAACGACACTAAGCCGTTTTACAGGAGGTTATGTGGCAGACTATATCTGAACTGGGACCAGTAACTTCCTGGAGTCTTTACTGGTTGCCTGGCAACTGTGGTGGCATCAGTTTTCTCATCTGACTTTCAGCACAAGATCAAATAAGCACAAAATGTCGAAGTATTCCTTTAAGGAAAGCGAACGTTTCAGTTAAACTGTGAGGCTGCTGGTTGTCAGAAGTACTCCAGCAATTAAAATTTGGGGATTTACAAGACACAGATGAAAAAAGAGCTTGAAATTGATGCGGCAGAGGTTGAAATATCCCATTTTTGGGTCAAGCCACAAAAACACTGTACACTCTATTTCCCATAATGCAACTTGATAGTGTATTTTCATTAGAGAAAGCCTGGTAAATGCCCACATCCTTCAAACCTCACACCATCAGCTTGTAACAAAGGATTTCCATTTATGGCCTCTAAACACAAGGCAAGATAAGATTATTATTTTTTGAGACATCTCCTCCAGAGCCACAGACGACATCATACAACTGTTTTTACAGGCTGAGAGGCACGAACCATGACTAGTGCTCAGATGTTGATGTGTAAAATCAGTGGAGTTTCCCTTTAGTAGAAGAAATTCTTTAGGGGAATTTCCTTGGAAATTTCCTTGGAAATTTCCTTGGAAATCGATTCCAGTGTCAGCAGCTGTTAATCCCACTGGATTTTTGTGCATGAAAGGAAAGTGCTGCTTTACAACACGACGCCATGTGACGTGCACACACACACACACACACACACTTGTGTAGACACACTCAGTCACACATGTACAAACAAGTACACACACATCAGAAGCCAAATGTGTGATAAAGGCAGACCAGAAAATCTGAGGGCGTCATTAAACCCTGCCGGTCCACATGGGACGTGATTAATTTGTCTGATCAGTCATGCGTGGGAATGTGTCGGGTTATGAGCTCTGCCCGCCAGGTGAGTCAATGTGACCAGAGCTCAGAATGACCCAGACGCCTGATTTCTTATTAACAGCTGTAATGAAACCAGACTACTGAGGCTGAAAATCACAACCGAGCCATTATTCTCAACTTGACCACCGAGGGCTTTTTCAATACAGCCTGGAATTGATTTCTTTGACTGGGTAGAGCTTAGTGAAGGGAATTCTGATTGGGATTTAAAAAAATGGAAAACGGGAGCCCCTCTCCCATTTAACAGACCTTTATCGACAGGAATCCATGCCATTATAAACCCCATTAACAGGGAGCAGCTTTCAAATACTGCTTGAATGAGTTGAGGGTTGAGTTTCACTCCAAGATATCATTAATGTACCTTAAAATTAAATGTATAAGTCTAGTTTAAAACATAGATAATATGATCCTGAGGAAAAAGGAATCACTTTTGGCTCATAACCTTAATAACTCAAAGAGAGCGCACATTTATTATTCAATTTTAAGTTTAATTGACAGCCAGAACTTGGATTAAAATGTCCGTTATGGCTAAAAAAAACAGCAACAAAATGTTATATTATTTGTTTTGGATGACCTGAATTACACACATGCACACGTTGAGAAAAACACCCTGACCAATACGTTTATAATAACTGTTATAAAAATAAAAAATGAGAATATCTAGTTTTGGATTGAAACTAATTATAATTTAAGTGTATTTCAGTAAGTTCTACTTTCTGAAAACGACTCCACTGACTGATTGAAGCATTTTGAATAAAACATAAAGTACACTGATTACTTAATATTTGCCTTCATCCCTTTTCATCTCTGTTGTGCGTGCAGAGGGTCAATTATTGTTTTTTTTTTAGGATATTTCTCAATTTTTGATTTGTTTTGGTTTCGATTTGATTTTTTTAAATTACTTTGAATGGCTGAAGAAGAACTTTTGCTTTTCTGTCCTCTTTTTTCACATCATGAGGTGCCCTCAACTTGAGAGGACCCTGTTTACTGTTAGCTGAAAACAATGTTTTCCTGCGGCAGGAAACAGAAGAACTTTATGATCTGTGAGAACATCAAAATCCAAAAGAAAGTCAATTTAAAACCCTTTTTTAAAAATCAGGATATTTTCTCTTGTTGAAAACTAATGAAAAACAAAAATCGATGACTCCATCTATATATATGGCGGAGAGTCTTGAGGTATTTGGAGTTTACTTACTGTATTTCTCGTCTTTGCATCTTTGAAGGATCTCGAGGCTCCTCTGGTGAACCGGGTGATGAAGGAAACTGAAGCTGTCGACAGTTTTGACAACAGCACTGGGAACTGCTGCATCATTCCCTAAAACAGAGGGAGAGGGAGCAAAATGCAGAGAAATAAGAGATTTAATGTTTTGCAATGAAGCATCTCCATTTTAGACCATGAAGGAAAAAACGTTTAACAGAACGAGGAGAAGAAAATGAAAGTAGGGCGAGAAGGTGAATTAACAAACAGGAGAAGAGAAGCAGCAGACAGGAGCAGAAACAAAAGGACAGGGTGATGAGTCGGATACGAATTAAAGAGGGAATTCTTCAAGTGAAAAGAACAAAGAGACAAACCCCTCTGAGATAAGTCAGTAATGACATTTACAAACACTCTGCACTGTAGCATTCCTCCCCGTTTGTGAAAATAAACACTGCAGAAGAAGATCCAAACCTCTCTTCCTCCTCCTCCTCCTTCCCATCATCCTCAACAACAGAAGCACAACTGCGAGTTAAAACTCCCCAAACACACCCTGTTGTTCTTGGCCCAATTAAAACAGCAGTTTGGACATCACAGCATGAGAACAGCTTTCTTTGCTGTAATTAATTACAGTTTAGTGTACGTGTGTTGAGCGATGAAGTTAAGATCAGCTATCAGCAGATAAACAGTCGTGCAGAAACATTAAATGGAGCAAACAATTATTTTATCCTGCTGCAGCTTTGGGAGATAAAAAACTACTTTTCTGACAAAAAGCAAAATAAAAACTTAGTTTTTATTATGTTACAATGAGGGCTGCAACTCATTTTTTTTTTTTGTCAATTTACTGTTTAATCTACAAAATGTCAAAAACTAGTGAAAAATGCAGATCGCAAGTCTCCAGAGTTAAAGGTACTGTCCTCAAATTGCTTGTTTTGTCTAAACCAACAGTCCAAAACCCAAAGATACTGCACTTAAAATGATACAAAGCAGAGAAAAAAAAAATCAAATCCTTACATGTTCGAAGGTGCAGAGAACAGATGTTGGGCTTTTCTGCTCAGTAACTTACTTAAACAGTTAATTGATTATCAAAATTGTTGTCGTCGATCCACTTAACAATTAATGGACTAATAGTTTAAGCACAAAATATAATACAATAAATAAAATATAATGTTTCTGGGCATCTGCTTCTGCAAATGATGTCACCTCATATTGGACTCTACAGAAGGCTTATTACATTTTGGCTTATTTTTTTCTTGTGTAGCTTTAAAGCTCATGAAAACTTGTCTTCAAATCTTAAGTATTTTTCTGTAACATAAAATATTCAAGAAATAGGTAAAAAAAAACATCTTTATGAGTCACTTATTAGACGTTTAACAGTCAAAGCTAATCTGCTGCATCAGGACTGTGTGGGTGTGGTTTAACCCTTTCAGTCCCCCGTCAGAAAATGAAGAAACATTTGATGTGAATAGTTGCATTCAAGATTTATGATGGAAAAATCAAAACTATTGTAACTTTGGTAGATAATAGTGTTCATGTAGGATCCTAAGCTGAGTGAGAATACAGGTTTTCAGGGCCTTTTAACCTTTAAGCTGCTGCCTCGTTCATTATTGTACTGAACTTCCAGGATCTTCCCTCACCAGTTTTTTTGTGAGTGTGTCTGCGGCCGGCCTCCCTGAAAGCCACCAGGGCTCTGAAGTAGGCTCGCAGCACGGCCCAGCGGAAGGTCGCCACGGGGTCGATTCCCATCAGGCCGCAGATGAAGGCGTTCTTGCTGCTCTTGAGCAAGGCCACAATGTCGGGACGCATGTGGTCAGTGTTCTTCTCCCTGAAGTCCTGAACGAAGGAAAGACACATGTGCATCCAGCTGGGCGTTAGTTACTCATCAGGACTGAGTTTGTGCCATCGTAATTATACGCAGACAATCATAAACTGTTTGTTTCTTTATCCTCTTGCTGATATTTTCTGATTAAAAGAGCAAATTTAGTAGTTTATGTGCGTATCACAACATCAAGATAGAAAAATATACAAGTCACAAACACAAGCAGAAAATATTGCCTTGTTCTGGACGCTGTTTTTTCTTGTTTGTTGATAGATTCAAACAGTTGAAAGCCAGTTGGCAGCACAGTTTACAACTATTTATGGGCAAATGTTTCACTGCCGTTACTCCACAAGTAAAGCAACGAAGTTAGATTAGAAGATTAATACCACTGTGATATCAGCGCTTCTAAAGCTCATTAATTAACATGTTTTAACTTGTTTGTTTAATCAGTACAAAAACCGAAATGTAAAAATTGTAAGCTGTGGTTTTATGGGTGGGGACTATTTTTTTGGATGGGGTGCAGTAACTTCCTGGAGTCTCTGCTCTCACGGTGACGACAACTTGTTGTTTTTTCACCTTGGTTTTTGTCCGAATTAAACAAGATATCATGTATTGTGAACTTTAGAGGTGCTGGTAGGCAGATTTTGGACAGAGCCAGGCTAGCGGTTTCCCCCTGTTTTCAGGCTTTATGCTAAGCTAAGCTATATCTAACATGACAATGGGATCAATCTTCTCATCTATCTTTCAGCAAGAAAGTGAATAAGCGTACTGCAACTGTAAATATATAATTTTCTGTCCATTTTCCACTTCTTCACATTAAATATGAGGTGTAGAAACACTTGTTTAAGCACACAAAGTTAACCGCCACCTCTTCCTCATGTGTCTGTAAGCAGTTAAATATCTTGACTGAAGCTGTGCTGCGATAACGGAGCCATGAACTACAAACCCTTCAACATACTCTCTCGCCATATGATACGAGTCAGCTGTGCGTTCACTACCGAGCCAACGTCAGACACATTTCACGACTGTGGCTCTCGCTACACAGTTCACACCAAACAACTCCTTGGCTCTCAGAAGATATGGGATACCTTTCCACATCCAGCATAACCAACTGTTATAGATTTATATTATACAGTCAAACAACAATACGCTTGCCCCGTTCCAGCACATGTGCTTCTTATCAAAGCGCAGCTGGGAAGCGAACAGAGAATTTGATTTAGCTGAAAAAATAGGTCGACAGAACAACAAGTGGGTCTGCTGCAGATTTGTGTTTCATGAAGGTTTAAGTGAAGTGAGAAGAAGCTTCCTTCATCTGTTCAGAGCTTCGACTTTAGACTTTAAACACACAGACAGAAGATTTCTGTTTAATTTACATTTTAGGACTTTAGCTCACACTCTTAATCCAGAACCAATCCTCATTTAAAAGACACACCACAACTTCTGTTAAAGGGGCCATATTACATTTGTCCTCGTTGTCAGACAACGAAAGCTTTGTTGTGATTAATCCTTGACTTCTCGAACGTACTGACGTGTGACACATCTGAAATTAACACGCTTACACGGCAGGTTTTAGGAACTGTTAGGCTCGCGTCTGCAATTTAGCGAGGAAAGACTAAAAACGTTCTCTCTTCGCAAAATTGCAGATGCTAGCTGGTTGTGAAGGAACTTGTTCTTTACTCAAATCAAGCAAAGGAAGATAAAATCAGACAACAGTGGAGATCCAGAGCCCAGTGGACGGCTTCGTCAAACCCCCAAATGAGTGACTGTTTCCAAATCTGATTCCAGTCGCTGTAGTTTTGGCCTGTGGTGTTCAAACCAGGTAAGAACACATGAAAAATGTCTGAATGAACCTTAATCCAGATTGTGGTTTGCCTCTGCTTCATTTTGTTTTGCTACATTTCTAAGTATGAGTGATTGCTGGCCAAAACATGTCAACATTTATCTCCTTGTACCCATAGATCCCTGACAGATCACTGTCTTTTAAAAAACAAAACAGTTTGTTAAGGTTTAACCTTCAGTCACAGCAAAGCACAGCCCAGTGTTCTTGAAACTCACATTGAGAGTTCGCATTTTTGGGTGCCTTGATTTGGTTATTTGAATGTAATAGCACTGTTTTCATGTGTCAGAAAAAAATGGATTGAAAAAGTAAACGCAGAAGAGATGGCTCAAGACCTTCTTGGTGTCAACAGACCAATAAAGTTACTTGTGACGCTTTGAACCAGCCCACAACTAAAGAGTCAAAGTTCATTTTTCATCGGGTTAATTACTAAAAAATGTATCATCTCACAATAATCTACACACAAACTGACCACCTTAAGGCTTATGGTGCAGTTCGCTGATGTGCAAACAATATAAACACACTTATGTACAAAGCCCATATACTGACGCACCAGGGCATGCATCTCACCTTGACTCCGTACTTGACTTTACCAGCGTAGTGTCTGATGATGAAGGCCGGCTCCATGACAGCAGGGAACTCGATGTAGCTGTTTCCTTCATGCTGACGCTTGAACTTGTCCAGCAAGGTCTGATTGGAAGCCTGGGGGAAACTAGAGGAGACGGGGATTTTATCAGGCGCAGGTTCAAAACACAAATCATGGAGATATTGAAACTTTTAATACTCAGACTCTAAAATGAATAAATCTCTGACTTTGGACTTGCACAACAAGGCAAATACTACTTTTTCTCTAAGAAACTCTCCTTTGGCGCTTATTTTGCAGCCATTCGTGTCTCTCCAAGAAGGGGGAGGTAAATACAGTCGCACACACAACCAACTATTCCATCTAACTATTACTTACTTTTATTTCTCAGAATTTAAAGAAAAGATACAGAATCTCTAATTCCTCTCTCTTACCCTCAGGGATTAAAACTCAGTCACAAACTTAATGCTACGGCTCATATTTAACCAAAGTTACGGCACCTCTACTTGCACATTTTTCTTTGCTGTTTTCACCTTTGTTTCATGGACATTTTAAATATTTACCACTAACCTCAGGCGGCTGGATCAACACTCCTAAAGGGATGTTTCATATCATCCAAACCTCTCCTCCCTCCACCACTGAAACACGCTGCTGGCTGAAGTATATCCGCAGGGGTCTTAAAGCTTGATGCTGTTACTGTAGAAATGAACCCCCACACTCGCCCCCTATCCTGCAGTAACCTAATCCACTTCTCCAGAGGCCCTGAAGCCCCGAGAGCTCCACTAACTGTGAATGATGAGATCTCTAAGCGTCTTTCTTTCTTTCTGTGTAATCATTTAACATGAAGCCGCTTCCTGTGGCAGCATAAACCCCAGGAGAGACCCTGTCCCCCCTCATTTTTTTCTTTAGAGATCCCCCTTTGACCCCAATTCTCCAAAAGTGGTACCCCTTCTTCACACACACACACACACACACACACACACATATAAATATATTTATACAAACATATACACAGCATTTGGTCCATTCCAGGCATTATTAGATCCAGATGAAGCAGCTACACTAAGTGGCAAGTAAGATGACAGCTAACATAGATAAATATGGCTGTGTGTGTACCGCCTGATGTGTTTTTATGCGAGGGGGGTCAGCAGAGCGCTGGATTTGATTTATGGAGGAGAAAGATGCAGGGGTAGAGTGCTGACCTGTAGGAGGAGAGCGTTTCACAACAGCGAAGGCCGAGAAAAACTAGAACGTGATCCAGAGATGCTGGCGGAGGAATAATAATGTCTTTATGCTTCAGTTAAGCCCCGGTAGAAGCCCCAGTATTGGTATCAATCAAGCTAATGAGCAAACAGCCTGCACAGGGAGCAGTTTGTCTCTTCGATTCACCGGTTGCATGAAAGACGGGCTTGTGCAGGGTGATCAAAAGGTCATTTCAACAAAGCATGCTGCAGTGAAATATGCTGTGCTTTCCACAACATTCAGACAAGGTAAATAAGTCAACTGAGGAGTTGGAAACCCACACAAGGAAAAAGCCCAAACCCTGGCAGTGTGAAAAACATGCCTAAACTGTGCACAGGTGTACAGGGAGTGTGTTTTAAGTTATTAAGACATCACACTTTAATCTTTACAGACAATACTCTGCTCTCCAGTTGGTGCCCCTCATACGCCACCAATAATCAAGTATATTTAACAAGTACAGATCAGATTTTTCCAATAAGATATACTTTCCTCTTGTTTAGATGTCATATCAAATGGTGGAAATTTTGTGCTGATAGTGGAGCTAAAGAAAAGGTCAAAACACTGAAAATCATTATCTAAGGATCATGAATATCCACAGCAAATTTCTTGGAAACTCGGCCATTAGTTAAGATTTCCAATAAACCAAATTGGTACCTGTTACAGGCCAAACAATCACCAATAATCTGATTTATTTTCTCAGGGGTTCTTGCAGTGAGGAGCCACGCGGCGCCTGAAATACCTAAAGCTAAGAAATTATTACATTTTTATGAAATATAACATTCTGCCTGTTAGGCTTCAGGAAAACATGCAGTGGCGTTAAATGTCACATCTTGTAACTAGATTGATAACAAGATGAAATGCACCAGAATCTGTCTGATTCAGCTCAGCAGGTGATGGATTGATTGATCACATCGTACCTTCGCTTTGCAGTAATTATTCAGGACGTTGGGCAAAAATGAAACCTGAGTGTTGAGTGCTGATGTGTGAGAGAAAAACTCTTTCAGACACCAGGCTGAAGTTAGTTTGATAATCACCAGCTGGAGACACCAAATAGAGTCTGCATCGAGTTGAAGTCTATGACTGATCAGACGCTGAGCAGTTTCCTGTGGCAAACCCTGACATTAATCTGATTTTTCTAATAAATCTCCCTCCTTATGTTTGACGCTAATTTTTATGATTTCATTTAATCTCTGAACCCATTTTTTAAACGTTTGCCTAAATAAGTAAAGAAAATGTAATTAACAAAGTAACTAGGTTATTAAATTCTCTGTCGGTGGTTTTACTCTCCACTACATCCCTGAGTTTAACGGTACGCCACAATATTAACACATCATCCATCCCAGAGTTAGCCAGTTCACTGCTGGAAAAGGAGATAAACTCCCAAATTTCAAGCTGAATTTAGAGAATTCCAACCAGAAATACACAACTTTCTTTTTAAGTTATTTGGCTTCTTAAAGGATCAACTATATATCAGCAGGTGGCGTACTTGCACTCCTCGTCCAGCAGGTGGAACAGTGCCGTGGGTTTCTTGCTGATGAGGTTGATGCAGCCGCTGTTGTCGCTGTAGTCGATGTTGTGCCAGGTGATGCCCTCCGCCCTGTACTCCTCCTGCATGGGGGAAACACAGAAGAAGGAAGGACTTCGGGTCAGTAAATACTTGGAGGGCAGATGAGTTAGAAGTTCTGTCAGAGAAAAAGGTGTTGATATTATTGACTAGTTTTAAGCTTTAACTGAGTAAGACCGACTCAACACCTGTGAGCAGCTACACAGGAACAATCTGGGAGTTTGGTGCCCTTCTTGAAGGCATTTTCATGATAGCTTCAGAGGAAAGGGCTGTCTTTTCCTCACTTTTTTCAGCACTAAGGTGACAAACCTGCTCTCAACTTGACTAAGAGGCACCCTGGCTATTATAACGTGGCTCACATGGGCCAGAATTTATCATACTTTGCTAAGTCTACTAAGTCCAAGCAATGCTTTCACAGCACTAAAAACCTGAATCTCCACTATGAAAACACACATGGCTGCTTGTCGGTTGTCAGTAAAACCACAGTCAGTTGGTAACGCCTATGTGCCTCCAGGGGCCAATGATGGCTGAGGTATATGACCCATGTCTGCTTAATACCCCTAAGGCAGAAACCAGTGACAAACACAAGTTACAATCCCTCTGCCAGCTCGGATGAAAAGTGGGGGAAAAAGGTGGAAGGGGAGGTACACGGTTAACGTTCTCCTCTACCTGGACAGCTAATCGAGGTACATTTGAGTAAAAGTATGTAAATAGTTCCTGCTCCAGTAGCTTCGCAGGTCACAGTGCGTCTTACTGTTGGACTGTTGGGGAAAGCAGCACGCATACTCAGCAAACCTTCCCTGAATAAGTGCAACACTAAAACTTGAGGATCAGGCAGTGAGCCTAGCTGAACAAAAATAGAAGAAAAGGAGGTATTGAATAATCAATAACAACAATGATTAAAGAGCTTATGGCAGCCCCTCGATGCTGCAATGTTCTTTATTCCCCTAATAATGGAAAGAACAACATGCTGCTAATTCTGCCGTTCTTAGAGCCTTGCCAGTAGTTAGATGAGAAGCAGTATTACAAACTAAACAATTTATCTCTCTTGGAAACATGAGTGTGCTCAGTACATTTAATAGCAATGTGCCTATTAGATTATGTCATATTTTGTGTGCAACGTTGGCAAACTGCTCCTCTGAGGAACATGAATGTGCTCAGTACATTTCATGCCGTTTTACACTGATGTTTCTTTAGTTTAAATGGGCATTTTGTGCTGATGGTGGTGCTGGAGCAAAGGACTAGTGGGGTCACAAAAAACAGAGTCTCATCCTATCTGCACCGTGAATATGCTCGCAAACTTCATGAAAACCCATCCAGGAGTTCAGATTTCCAATTTCCAATTGTTGGAAACATGGGTAAAGCTATCTTTGAGGTTAATCTGTGACCTGATGTTGGCGCTAGACAAAAGCAAACAAAATTTTCAAAAACAAAAGTTAAAAAGAGCTTTACAGGAGGAAGAAAAGAGACGGAACAGCGGAGAAAGAGAAGACAATATAATACAAAAACAAGGATATAAAGTGTAAACCACAAAATATAAAGTCATAAACTCAAGAAAAAGCCAAAGAAAACAAGTGGGTTGTAATATGGTTTTTAAAATGTGCACTGATTTGGCTTCTCTAAAACTCTGAAGAGGGCTATTCCAACTTCAAGACGCAACAACAGCAAAAGAGGAACCGTAAATATCCATTCCAAATTTAAGGGCAATCTGGCCAGAATATGTCTGTATATATCTTGCTGTGGACTGAAGTGTTGCACAAACAGATGGACCTGCATCGCCTTCTTCTAAGGTGTCAGTGTGCTTTAAACAAAGCACTTGTCAGACTGTTGAACAGTATCTTAAACCCCTCACACCTCTCTGATGTCAGAAAAGGAGGGGACTGCTTTTTTCGAAACCAACAATCTGACCCTCACACCCACGTCACGCAGCGATTGGCCAGGTGTGCAAAGGTGAAAAAGCAAGACGAAACTTCTTACAAATAAGTTCACTTCAATCATCCTTCAGTCACAGAACAACCAGCATGCACAGGAATGTGCATAATGATTGTGGCTAACCCTAAAATAAACCCAGCTGGAAATATGACGTCTAAGGTTTGTGTATTAGTATGTGCATACTGTACATATTTGTAGGTGTTTTAATGTATTTACGTCTCTACATTTGCATGCTGGTACCCTTTTGTATGCATCTATGAGAGTGTGCATGTATTTTTGAACTAACATTATGGTAATGAAGGAAAAAATGTAAAATATTTTGACAATCTGTTGGAACAAATGTTCTGCAATTACTGAAATGAGACAGCAGTGAAGCATTCAAAGCAGCTCTGGAAGATACTTTAACATGTGCGACACGTCTGCCCTCTCCTCCTTTTTTTAGGCTGCTGAATCACTGAGGCGTTCAGAACATGTGGCACGTTTGGTTTCATTCTGTTGTTGCACCGGGTCGAGCAAAACGAAAACGGAGCCGTAAAAAAAGTCGCGTGTGTGTGCTTTTGCTTAAATCTCATCAAGCCGAGCACTTACTGATGACTGACTCAGTTCATCTGGCTGACTTTGTTGTGTCTGTGAGCGAGTTTGTGAACACATGCGTTGACTCACAGAGACAATTAGATGCAGATGCACAGATAAAGAGATAAACACACATGCTCATCAGCCGTTTCATTACCTACACACATTTACGTAAACAGCTCGGCCCAGCAGACAGAGGACTACAAAGCTGTGACTCAGTATGTGAAGCACGCAAAGAAGGTGGTTCAGTTACGGTTCGACTAAACGCCAGAATGTTAGAGTGACTGTGAGCGGAGTTTCATCACTTAGTGCCAGACATGCAACTCAGAAACAGCTGCTTGAGGAGATGTTTTTGCGCGCTGCATGACAAGCCTTCATATTTTCATATGACCTCTGATCTCACTAGCTGCTACTGTCTGAACTAGAACTCATTTACAAAACACTATTTTAATACGTAATTGTTTCAGTCATTTTTGCTGGTTCCAGCTTCTCAAATGTGACGATTTGAAGCTTTTCTTTGTCCTACGTGACAGTAAACTAAATGTCTTTGAGTTTGGGTTAACTTTAATGGGCATTTTACACTATTTATTTATATTTTCAAGACAAAATGATTAATTGAGAAAGAAATCGGAAGAGTAAATGATAATGAAAACAATCATAAGTTGCAGTCCTGGTCTGAACTTATTTGATTTATCACTTCAACCTCTCTAAACTCAGTACTATTGGTCTTCTAATCCAGTGGCCTGAGGTCCAGAGCGTTGCTGCCTTATTCTACTTTATAGCAGTCAGAATGGAAAGCGAAGGCAACTAAAGAGCCGGTAAAATAGAAAAAGCAGCAGTACTCTGGACCCTGAGGGCTGACTAGTAGAGTTTATAGAGAATGGAGACATTAAATCAAAACACTGCAGCAGTCAGGAGAGGTCAGAAAATGACAGACTTATCCAAGCTAACAGGGGCGACACAGTAAGACAACAGATCTGGTCTGGTTTCAGTCCTGTCAGCCAAGACGACGAAGACGAAGCTGAACCGAGTAAGTGATCGCCAAAACTGGAAGACTTCAAGTAAAAGATATTTCTGTTGATAAATCCTGGTTTATATTAAGGTTTGATGATTGTACAGAAGGTTTGAAGCTTGGATGGATCCATTTTACACAGAAGGCTGCTTGTTATGGTACAAGGGACCCTGAAGGCACCACTTCGAGAGCCTACCTGAGGAGTATTTCTGCTTATGTGCAACTTAAGTACAGTTTTGAGGTACTTGTACTTTACTTGAGTAACTCCATTTTATGCTACTTTATACTTCTACTCTACTACAATTAAGAGCCAAATATTCTACTTTTTGCTCCACTAAATGTATATTAAAGCGTAGTTACTTTGCAGATTCAGAACATTAATAAAATATATATATGTGTGTGTGTGTGTATTATTATAGGTTAAACTATCCAGTAGTATATAAAGTAGTTAAAATCAGCACCACCCTTACCAGCTGCATTATTAAAGTGATGCTCACACACTGCTGCATCACTATATTATTATAATCCAATCACATAACATACATTATTATGAAATTGTAGTTTTGATTTTTTCTTTATACTTTGATGCCAATACTTCTATACTTTCACTCAAGTACAATTTTGAATTCAGGAATTTTACTTGTAATTCTGCATTGTGGTACTTCTATTTTAACTTCTCTGTACACTTATCTGAGTACTTCTTCCACCACTGGCATTCTCTGATGTCCACCATTTGTCTACTGTAATTAATCATTTCAAGAGTTTCATCTCTGGAAGCACACATTTTCATAACCAGTGTCCTCAATAAAAACTCTGGATGATTTGCTAAAACATGCTGAAGTAAATTAGGTGAACTGACCCTTTAAAGAGTCCACTGGTCACTATAAACAGAGAGGGACACAACAGATATTGGGGCAAAGAAGAGACAGATGTAAAAATCGCAGACCAAAACCAATCTGCAAGCAATAAAAGCCATAAAAGCTCCTGCTGTGCTGAAGAAAGCAGGGAGCTCTGTTGTGGTCGATGTGGTTGGTCAGGATTTGTGGCTATTAGTCAACTCTGCGTCTGTTCTCTGCTGGGTAACGCAGCTTTCAAGCGGCCCGAATTGTGTTTATCCCAGCAGCCTGGCGTAGAGGTGAGGGAGGCCGCGAGTGTATTTGTGTGCGATTCTCCTCCGTGTCTCCTGCTATCTCTCTATTTCTTCTTTCTTTATATTCCTCCCTCCCTCAGCGCTCTCCTCTCTCTTGTTATGACAGCAGAGTGTTTTTATTGAGCAGACAGGAGGAACAGCGGTGCAATCATGGGAGCTGGAGCAAGTTCTGGTGGTTTTAAAAGCACAGAGAGGAGGAAAAAGGCCAGAAACCGACACAGATAAAAAAGAAGACATGCTCGCTGTGCTGTCATTAAGCGTGCTCTGCGCCGTAAAAGGTTTTTGCTTTTCGTGGTCCAGCTAGACAGAGCACAACTGGGACTCTGGCGACCAGCATGACTCACAAAAGTGACGTCAAGGAATGAGCTGGACTGTGTGATCGGAATAAGGGTGTAGAGTGCGGAAAATCTGCACCAAAACGTCAACTTTCCCGATCTATGAATAATAAACTTTATCGGTATGAGCATTAATATAATTAAAGAGCACATTTAGATTAAAATCTGGCAGTTTTTATTAAGGAGGGAGGAACATCCTTTCAGAGAATCCCCCGGCACTTACTTCTGTTGGACTCTTACAATGAACTCAGTAACAGCAGGCAGCTGGAGGCTCCCCTTCTATCAGATGAAGGTAAACCTGGCCACATGTTTTTTATTTCTTTACTGAGTCAGGACATCTCTTGAGTTAAACATGACACCGTGTTTGCCTAAGGCGGTGGCTGTCATGTGTTTTCTTACTTTGATATACCGTCCTCACACAGAAAAGAAATCAAGCACCAATTGGCATGTTGAGTGTAAACACTGGACACACACACGCCCTCCTCCATCTCGCTGAGGGTTGTAGTTGGTGTGGTCCTATTAGCTTTGGCTGCTGTTCTGAAGGTAAACACACACCGCTGATAAGACCTACTGATTGGTTGGAGGGGGGTGAAGCCTCGGAGGAAGGAGAAGAGGAAAAATCCCCCTGATGGAAAGTCAAAATCACCTTTCAGAGTCAGACGGACAAAGGGAAAACAGGGGTTCACAAGACAAGTTACAACTTCATTGATTTAGTTTTTAATCAGATCATTAGATGCTGCAGTCTGAAGTCAAACTTTCAACTGAATATATCTTCCCGTCCTAGATTGGCAACTTACGCTGGATTTATAGTTTTGTGTTCAGGGGATATGGTGTGTATGTACTCTATGAACGTAGCCGCTGTAGGCCACAATGTCGGGGCTACAGCAGCTAGAAAGACTGCAAGGACTGTGTTGACTTGCACTTCCAACACATTTCTGATCTTTGTAGACAGTTAAGAGTGGTGTAAACATGAAGAAAGGCTCAGTATTCTGCTCCTTTTCAGTAACACACATTTAGATGAAATTTTTCCTACTGCAAACATTCTGCCCACCACAATCGCTGTTTTCTCCCACAGTGAATTAAACAACGTAAACACAGTGATTGCACAGACTAGTCTCGTATTTAGTAATGATGAGGCGAACCTTTCCACTATCACTTGGATCACGAAGTGAATGAAAGAATGCAAACATAGTTACTGTGGGGAATATAATTAAAGCAACCACAACTCATGTTTGCACAGAGGATTTCTGTAATCCAAATTTTCATATTTCTGCTTCAGTTAATCAAAAAGGAGCTCGCTATCATTATTAACATCCCCAGTAAAAGAGATCTGCAGGCAAGCAGAGGAACAAATATGGAAATTTTGAGATATTAAATGCCATGGTTGTCTTTTAAATAAGTGATTTGACATTTTCTAATAAATTGGTAATAAACTCACAACAAATAAAAACTTCAGTACCGTAATGGTGGTTTAGTTTGGGAAAGTTTTTGTATCTTCTAAAGGTAACTGAGCGGCAGCAGTTTGAGACTCAATACAACGCAGCAGACGAGGTGTGGAGTGCTTTCTCTCCTCGTGACGTCAATCTGAGGGTAGAGGGGGCCTGTGGCGTGAACTGCACAACTTTATTCAAACAAACACAAATCAGCAGAGATCTAGCAACCCTCGATTAGGAAGCTATACCCACCTGCCTCAGAGGGGCCCCGGAGCTCAGCGCCACCTCAACTGTTGTCCTGTCAAATAAACTCCAGAGAGGCAGAGAGCCAAAGGTTTGGAGGACCCCAGTGATTAAAGGATAATAAACGTGAACTCTGCTGAAACAATATTGGGCACCGTCCTGTGAGGGCGAGCGTCTCAGCAGCACTTTGACACTTATTAGTTGAACATAACACAGGAACAAACCGTCAAGTGAAAGGTTCAATCAAAACAGAGATAGCCATCGAGGAGCACCTGCTGTCACAGAGTTTTTAACTATTTACAGTACAGTAGGCAGCTAACACTTTTTATATACTATTCTCTGCAGGCGGTGCAGGATTAAATTGAGTTAATGCTTTATTTTTCCTGTAAAATAGATATTTGTCATTTTGACAATGAAACATTTTACCAGTTATTAAAGAAAAAGAACATTTTCATGTGTGATCATTTGGCTGGCTTTATATTATTAAACAAAACTAAGAGTCTACGGCCATGCAAGCAGCTCTGTGAGGCTGTAATCAGACACAGCACTGCTTTGAACTAAATGCTAACATCAGCATACTAACATGCTCACAATAACACTGCAAACATGCTGATGTTTATCAGGTTTAATGTTTACTATGTTGACCATCTTAATTTAGTGTATTAGCATCCTAAACTTTGTTAATCAGCACTAAACACAAAGCTGAGGCTGGTGGGAATGTCTTAAATTTTGCAGGAATTTGGTCATAAACCATACTGAACTAATGATGATGGATTTCATCATCCTAAAGGAGGTGTGTGTGTGTTTATATATATATATATATATATATATATATATATATATATA
>NTHP01000042.1:633774-645106 GCA_003416845.1 Oplegnathus fasciatus | reverse complement strand
TTGTTTCCAGCCTTGATGCTAAGCTAAGCTAATCACCGGCTGCCTTTATCTTAATATTTAGCATAACATTACAGACATGAGAGAGGTGTCAATATTCTCACCTAACCTTCTAATCAAATTAACAGCTAACAAAGGTCCATAAACCAACATTATGCTTATTATTTGTGTGTCTTTCTCAAATGTCAGGATGCAAACGACACTATGCGACTGTAATTTAGAGATGGGAGGGGAGCTGCAGTACAATCAGGTTGTTGTTATTAATAAATTGTTAAAGGTTTATAACAACAGTCAGTTTGTATTTAGAGGGCAAACACAGGACTGTGTTAAAGCTCCCAGACTGCTCACAACTCTGAGGTACTGTTCTTATGTTTGGTAGTTTTGCTGTGCAAAGCGCTGTAATACTTTAGGTGTTTTCAGCCAGGAGCCAGAGCCTTAAGTGCCTCCAGACCTGCAGATCACTATTTGGACAACTTTTTTATGGATCCCTTTTTGATCCATAAAAAACAACCCTGCCAAGCGGAGCCATTATTACGCCTCAACAAGCCAAAGAGCGACTGTGCTCTCTCCTTCAACGTGATGAAATGCATGCTAAGCTAACATAAGCACACTTAAACGGAGACCTGGACACCGGAGCACGTTCTTTGGCTGCAAGAAGTGTTATGATTGAATGGGGAGTGGAACAAGACAAAAGAAATCAGCTTCAACTATGCCAGGAACCCCAAAATAGTTGTGCATTACAAGAGACCCTAATTCGAAAAGACCCCGTTCAGTGTAATCCAATTTAATTTAGCAGAGGTTGAGAATGAAAAGGAGACAAGAAGGGTGAAACTTATGTATTAGTGACAACCTCTGCTCTTTATAAAACCTTGACACAGGCCGTTGGAGTTCACTACTCTACGTCATCAGACACTTAACTGGTTAACCTTTTAACCACAGACAGGAAAGGTTGCAACTTTTAGCATCAGAGTGTCTTTATGTCAAATACAGAGAATAATGAGAATAACAGGTGGCTGTCAGAAAACGAGTCTAACCCTGATTTCACTCCAAACGTGTGTAAAAGCTCGAACCTGTAGTTTATGTAAAGTATTACCATCCTACCAAACAGCTCACTTGGATGCTACAGACAACATCTGAATGTAAATATCTCCGTCCTCTTCCTGAAGACGCACTGGGATTGAAGCGTAGAGTTACATAACTCATAAAGGGATTCAAAGATGCACACAATAAAATTCACTTTTCTCTACAGCGAAATTGGAACCATCATGATATCTACCGCCTAACAGCGCTGAAATGCCAGTCACTTATAGACTGGTTCCAGTCCAGGTCTCAGATTCATTTAGCTATTCAAACAGGTCTGGTGTTGTGCCCATTGATGACTATTTCCACCAGCTGGAGAAACAGTCGACCAGTCAGAGCTTGTTAGACTTAAGTAAGAATGTGGACGTCATCTTCCTACATAAATAGCTGGCTAAATGCAAGAAATACAGAGACAGAAAAATGTTGTACAAGTTGTAAGAATGAAAGAATGAATGAAATGAAACAAAATGGAAATTCAGCCTGATTTTCAGCCTGGAAATCAGCTTATTTGGGGTCAAAGCTCATGAGAGTGCAAACACACACACGCACAAACACACACACACAATGTTGACCTTGCACGTTCATTAAAAAAGCAGCGTCTTGCAGTTTGCAGCTCTGAATCCAAATATCAATACTTTTTGCATTTTATCTAGACTGTTGCTATAATTAGGAACCTTTCTTAAAGGATAGGCTCACAAAGTTTGAAGTCTGTTTTAAAACAATAGTGACATGAACACTGAAACAGGTTTCACTTGCTGTAATAATTCATAATCACTCATACTGCCCATTAAAAGATCCACAATCCTTGCTACATGCAAAAATACATTCCACAGTTAATCTGAAGCCAATATGAAGCTTCAACAGTCTGAGTGAATAAAATCAAGTGGACATCTTATATAGTTACAGTGTTTTTAGCTCGAAATTTCCCCTTTTTGTTTCCCTGGACAGTCTTTCCTTGCTGAGCTGCCATTTTGTACTAAAAAGAGTGTAAAGTAAGATGAACACTTGATCTGTTTACCTCAGACTGCTGGAGCCTCATATTAGCTTCAGCTAAACGTTGGAATGTATTTTTATATGGAAACGAAGACTGTGGATTTTATCCCCCATCACTTGCACTGAAATTGATCTGGGAATGGATCTCTTAATGGGCATTATGAACAGGAGGAATGATTATAGCAAACAAAACTAGTTACAATGTTCATATAATCACCTGACTGTTGTATTAAGACAGACTTCGAACATTGTGAACCTATCCTTTAATTGGTTTTCCTGGTTAAATAAATATTAAAGGTGTTCTTGATAACATTTTTATGTAGACGAATAATTTAAAAAACCCAAAAAACATCCACAGAGCTTTTAGAACAGCGTGGAATCAAAGTATGGCTTTTCCTAAAAAAAAATATTACAATTGTGAATTAATCATTTTAAAAATTTTCACATGTCCAAAATGAACGTTTTGTTTATCTCTGTGTAAGAAGTCTGACGTTTGGTTCCCGTTTCTAACGAGGATTGTGAGCCAATAGTATAACGCCGTTGGTATCACGTGGTATCTCTGTGTCGTCAGTGGTCAAGAGTCTTAGTAGTCGCCAGTTAGCGTGGAAAAAACAGAACGTTTAGAAACAGAAAGTTTGACGGTAAGCGCCCGGCTTCACTCTGGTACTAATCCCAAGTGCTCAGCGACAAAAGGAGGAGCAAGACCAGGGTGAACATTGGTTCAGCTTTTGCTCGTTGGAGTCAGCTGAAGGAGTTTCAAGGGCTGAAAAGTGACGCCGAGGTGTCCACTTTTCTTTTGACCAGTAAGCNACGTTGGAATGTATTTTTATATGGAAACGAAGACTGTGGATTTTATCCCCCATCACTTGCACTGAAATTGATCTGGGAATGGATCTCTTAATGGGCATTATGAACAGGAGGAATGATTATAGCAAACAAAACTAGTTACAATGTTCATATAATCACCTGACTGTTGTATTAAGACAGACTTTGAACATTGTGAACCTATCCTTTAATTGGTTTTCCTGGTTAAATAAATATTAAAGGTGTTGTTGATAACATTTTTATGTAGACGAATAATTTAAAAAACCCAAAAAACATCCACAGAGCTTTTAGAACAGTGTGGAATCAAAGTATGGCTTTTCCTAAAAAAAAAAATATTACAATTGTGAATTAATCATTTTAAAAATTTTCACATGTCCAAAATGAATGTTTTGTTTATCTCTGTGTAAGAAGTCTGACGTTTGGTTCCCGTTTCTAACGAGGATTGTGAGCCAATAGTATAACGCTGTGTCGTCAGTGGTCAAGAGTCTTAGTAGTCGCCAGTTAGCGTGGAAAAAACAGAACGTTTAGAAACGGAAAGTTTGACGGTAAGCGCCCGGCTTCACTCTGGTACTAATCCCAAGTGCTCAGCGACAAAAGGAGGAGCAAGACCAGGGTGAACATTGGTTCAGCTTTTGCTCGTTGGAGTCAGCTGAAGGAGTTTCAAGGGCTGAAAAGTGACGCCGAGGTGTCCACTTTTCTTTTGACCAGTAAGCTAAAGCTAAGGTTTCGCTAGCTAACTGGGAAGCTACGCCGACACTGTCTCGTCAGATCAACGTGCACGACATAAATGCACAGAATCACTACTGGTTCAGCATGAATTCATTACTCTACCACAAAAGATTCATCACTCGACATGACTGAGTCTGCCTGACTCTCACTCCACTCGACCATGAAATGTGCAGGTTGTGCAACGAACTGGCAACCACTTGAGGCGGCATGTGCTTCGAGCAACAGCGGTGTTGTGATGTGATGCAATGGAAGGGGGGAGTGGGCTGAATGTTATCAATATCATCTTTAAACTTAAAATACCACCTGTACACTGTGTTACAACCCTGGCACAGAAGGAAGAGCAACACAAGGAGAAAACCCAAAAGTTCAGACAAACCAAATTTGCCAGATGAAACAGACTCGCACTACCAGGACGTGAAATGTCTTGAACAAGTTATATAACAATAAAAAAATAAAAATATTCCTCCTGTTTCAGAGGCCTCTGTGGGACACTGTGAACATGACGAAGCCCCGACGCGGATGCCCTCACTTTGAAGGACTCACCGCCTGCTGAGGCCACATGCGGCCAACAGCCGTGATGAAGCAAAACTGTGCATTTTAAAAGCTGCCTCTTCACTCCTGCATTATTGATTGTTTAGGATATTTTAAGCAAGCAGGCCTGTGACGTCGCTGCTCCCACAAAGTTATGTAAGATTGTTATGAATAATACAACGTTTGAAAAAGAATCTCGATTTAAAATGCTTCAGCAGGAACTCAGGGGACTGGCGGATGTGATGTGAACATTTGACATGCTCACTGAGCGTGCATTGTCTCTGTGTTTGCCATGTAATTTAATTATTTACCACAATGGGACCAGTTATGAACTAGGAGGGAACATGGCTGGAGGCAAATGGGTTGAAAATGTTTTACTGGAGGGCCACCCAAGAAACTGACAAAATAATTAGCAGGACTTTATCAGAGACTTTTGTAAACTGCAACGGTCCTGGCTGTTAAACCAGGTCTTAGCTGGTGTTTGTGATTATAGGGCTCTGCTGAGGGGAAGTTGTTGTTCTCTTTCTTTCCATTTCTTTCTTTCTCTTGGAAACCACAGGAGGTGTGAAACACCAGCATGAGCTCACACTGCACGTGGCCTGCTAGCTTTCTCGCTGCAGGATGTTTTGCGTGTTTCACCACAATATGCCAATCTGCATGTGTTTTTAATTTGTATTTATGTAGTTGTTGTTTTTGTCTATGAGCGTACATTTACATGTCTATATATCTTTGTGATACACTTTACAATCCCCCATCTCCACACTCTCACTATGAGGCTTCAGTAACTCTGAAACAGTTTCTAATAAGAAGCAGAACCGTTTATATGAATGTAAAACGCATCAATGAGCGTCTGATCGCCCCCCCACCCCTCCTCACTTCCCCTTCTTCATGTCTGTCTTTAAACAGGAAGAAGGAAGTGGTGGGGTCGGATTATCTGGGGCCACATCAAAAATGTCAATGTCTTATCTTGACAGACATGGGCTCACGCGCATGTCCACCTTAACAGACACACACATGCATGCAATCATGAGCTCGCAGATGCACATACACACTGATGTTTTCTCACTTCTTTCCAGACCAGACCTGAAATAAACTTTGTGTCTCAACCCGAGTGAACCCACGGCGGTCGAGATTATTTGCACCCAGCATGGCTGACTGAAGGCTGGAATTCCCCATTTTACAATAAATGTTATCAATAATAACTTTATAATAGCTGTTTTAAAGGGAGGTTAAGCTCTGGTAGAACTCTGGTGTGCACAGATTTGTAGCCTTGATGTAAGTCCATATAATGTTGTCGTCTTCATGACTGTTTTTGTGTCTGTCTCCATTCAGTGTAAATGCACAGTGAAATAAGTGTCTATAGCACAAAAACAAAACTGAATAAAGCAGATTTACACAATAATGTATACAGCCATGCCAGCAGCTACGTGAGACTGCATCTAGGCGCAGTGGTGCTTTGAGCTGAATGCTAATGTCACAATGACAATGTTAGCATGCTGATATTTAGCAGGTATGTTTACAGTCTTAGTTTAGTGTGTTAGCATACTAACACTGGTTACTTAGCTCTTACCAAAGCACAGCTGAGGCCTTTTTTCTATTTTTTTTTGTGGTAAATGTATCGTTTCCTTCTTCCCCTTAGCACACAGTGTCAGCAGCATCATCGCCAGCATTTTGACACGGACCTTTACCATGAAAAGAGCAGATTCTCCTTCCCAAATATACACATCAAAACCGTTAAAAAGGAAGAATATGCTCTTCGTGCTAAATGTGTGATTGAGGCCTGTTTTGCCATATAATCAGTGAACAGAGAAAGAAAACAATCCCAGATTTCCCAATCACAGAGCATAACTGATAATATAAACCTAAATGTTATTTCTGCCTTTTCTGAGTTAATAAAATCTTAAAAACATAAGCAGCAGGGTGGCGTATTGATTAGAAATATTGCTCTTTTAATCTGAGCACCTGTGTGAAGCCTGTTGTCTTGACTGATTGAACTTGTGAGAAACAGCAGGACTGAAAGACATTAACAAACTCGACTCCAGATTCTGACCTCCTTAGAGGTTGCCAAGTTCCCCTGCTTGAACAGGGAATTACTTTTACTCTCATTATTACTCTGGAACCAAAACCAAGCACTTCATAAATGCATTCCACCTGACTCAACCAGGGCCCATCCAATTAATTTAAGAGATCTTAGTGGTTGAAGTTTGAGAAATGCCAACCTCTACTCTGCAGGGCAGATCAAAATCTCCCCATCTCGACTGTGGGTGGATGATGGGACAGCTGCCTCGCACACTTTCTCAACCTTTCTAATCCAAGTAGGAAGAAACCGTTTCTGAGAAGAACCAGCAACATTTGCCAGGTTCTTTTTTCTACATTTCCTTTGTATAAAAACAGGCGTGTTATGGATTCCACAGGTGGCCTCAGCTCGCTCCCACGGCCCTCAGTCAGATCAGGGCAGGGCTTCACTTTCGCTGCTCTTGTGGTGTGTGTGCATGTGTGTGTGCTGTTGTACGTCTATCTTTGTGAGGACCTATTTGAGTGTTTTGATATAGAAAGTGAAGACATTTTTGGAAAGTGAGGACATTTTGGCCGGTCCTC
Source organism: Oplegnathus fasciatus (assembly GCA_003416845.1). NCBI lineage: Eukaryota > Metazoa > Chordata > Actinopteri > Centrarchiformes > Oplegnathidae > Oplegnathus > Oplegnathus fasciatus. The sequence goes on along the minus strand of NTHP01000042.1, from coordinate 638,353 downwards.
ACTTCTTCAAATAGCTGTTTGAGGGTGGAGACTTTGTGTAAGTGTTAACGTTAGAATTAGATTAAGGTGGAAGTTAAGGGCTGGGGTTAGGCGTATAGTTGTTAGGGTTAGTGGCTAGAGAAAGCATTGTGTAAATGAGGGTGCTGACAAGTGCATGAGTACAAACTTGTGGGTGTGGTAGGTATTCCTTACCTCAATGCCTGCTACCTTAACTTAAAGTGCCTATAATTAACATTTTTTTTTATTAATAATGGATCACAAGACTATGTGTATGTGAAAAAGTTCCCTTGTAGTGCTTAGTGACTAACCCAGAGGTACTTATCACCCGACTCTGCAGTCCCCCTCAGCTTTGCAGAGCTTCACAGCATCTTTCAGCTCATTGTTTTGGTTTTACAGCCCGCAACTTTACTGTTTTTGTCACAGTCTGTCCTCCTGTCCCTTTGCTCCAGCCAGATTTCCCAACTCCCAGGTCTCTCCATTGCTATTTCCTATCAGTCCCCCAGAGGTCCTCAGACTTTCCCTCCTTTCACCTGATGGCCCCACTCATCTACTCACTTCTGTCATCAGCTCTTCAGTTACCTGACTTTCCCCGCCCACCTGCTCACCTGTCTCTACTTCCCTCATTAGCTACACCCGTATACACCGGTCCTGTTCCTTTGTTTCTTTGTCAGTTTGTCTGTTTTGTTATGTGCCCGTGCCTACCTGCCAGTTACCTGCCTGTAAGCCATCACTTTAAATTAAATCACTGAACTGATCCCGTGTACCTGCTTCTGTCTGCATTTGGGTCCTATCCCTGTATTCACTGGACGTGACGCATCTAAAGAGCCAGTTATTTCCCCCAGGAGTTGGTGGAGACCAAAAACAGAGCTAAAAGAAGAGTTAAAATGGCATCTATGATTTTTGAACAAGACACTGAAAGGTAAAGGTAGAAAAGTGCTATATAAGTGCAGTCCATTTACAGCTTGTTTCTGTTGCTACCAAATGGTCAAGATCAGATCAGTTTAATGTTGGGAGAGAGATACAACTATATGATGACAGGTGAGACTCTTTTCTTATTTTCAAGCACACGTCTGGGCATTTCCTGTTATGCTATTCTGTTTTTCAATATTTTCCATTTCCTTTTCAATGGGGGACTTTTTGAAAGGTCTCATGCCTCATCCTCTCCAGGTCCTTCTATAATTATTTGCCTCTCGCTCCATTCAAGATAAGGCTCCTAGACAGGAGGGAACTTCCACGGCATGGGAAGGGGTTTATCTTAGCTGCAGCCCTCGTCCAGGATTAAGTTCCCGATCACATTGTCTGAGCCTCTGTTACACAGCTAGTCTAGAAAAAGGGAATTAATGTGTTTGAAACATGTGTGACTGAAGGAGAAAGAGACAAACAGAGACAGACTCAGGAGCTGGCTTTTGGCCTCTGTACTGTATATTCCAGTGGAGGTTGCACATTCCTGAGACCAGACCACATGACTGGAAGGATGGGGGGTGTGCGAGAGCGGGAGCAACCATTGTTGGGCTAAACTAACCCGTGGATCAGATGGGGGGGGGTGGAGCCGAGCAGGGTAACAGACTATCTATGTGTAGCATTTCCTTCCTCAGAGAAAAGGCCCTGCAGACACGAGCAGAGAGCTGGACCAGATTCAGTTCTACGCTGAACCATCAAAGGCTTTGGGGGACGGAGAGATAAACGAAAGCCACTGAATATTAATACTCACTAGCACAACGATAGACGTCTGAGTCTATCTGGGTCAACTGAAGCATCCTGGAGGTAAAGTTCACAGACTGAGTCCAGGGGGCTGTATGGACGGGGTTAAGTCGCTCTGTTCCTTGACTCGACAGGAAACAGGAAGTTGCAGAGGAAGAGACCCCTATCAAAAGAGCCTTAGAAAGAAGCGGTGGGGGCTGGGGAGGTGCCACAACAAACTCCCCAGACAAGCTCCAAAGCATGCACACACAAACACAGAATCTCCCCTACAGCTGACGCACTTTATAACAAAACATTCGGCTCCAATATGCTTTCTTGAAACTCACTGGAATTTACTCAAACCACGCCCTGACTGCCACCCTCACACAGGCCGTTTGACCATTAGTAGCAAAGCTGTAGAAATTTGTTAAAAATGTCTCTAAATGTTTAGCATCTTCTGGGTTTAGTTAAATGTGTGGTGACAATAAGGGACCAGACGGGCTCACAGGGGGTTCACAAGTAATAGGTCATCAGTTTTAGAAGGTCAGATAAAGTTTGCGTGTTTGAGACTCAGGTGGGAAGGTGTCACATTTTCATGAGGTGCTGTATGTGGATGTTGTGGTTGCTGAAAAGGTCACCTCAGCAAGTTTGTAGGGTACGATGAGCCTCTCTCCGACAGTCACAGTCTTTCTGGTCGTCAGCGCTTCCAGCAACATCTCCTCTTTGACCTGAAGAACGAAAGAAAAAAATACATAAGGTCAAGATCAGGGTTTGATGCTCTTACATGATGCTGGAGGAATGTGTTGTTTAAGGAGTGACCTATTAGAGTACACTGAATTCATACAGTATCATGGATAACATAAAAAAACAGTGCATTAGATTATATTATAACATTGTACAGGCCACAGATCACAGAAAAAGTTGAAGTGAGAATTATTTTGGGGATATTGCCTTTGCCTTTATTTGACAATTCAAAAGGGATGATAGTAGGATGATAACATGCTGCAATTGTCCAGTCCAATAATGTCCCAGGGCATTCTTTTATGAAAGGGGTTCTCCAGCAATTTAATATCACACTTCCATAAAGCTGGGGGACTCACATGAGACATATCAATCCTTCTATGGGTCAGGCTCCAAAAACCAAGAATCCTACATCTGCCATAATGCAACCAACGTTTTTGTTAGACCATCCCTGCCTGATAGATGCCCACATATTGCAAACTCCATACCCCCATTTGTAATGCAGGCTTTCTGTTTATTAGATGTTTATTCTCCAAGCCACAGCTAAGATGTCTCTTGTTGAATTGAATTTTCTCAGACTTGACAAAGCTCCCGTCAGAGCCACAGAAGACTTTAAACAACTGTTTTCACAGAATAAGTAGAACTCTACATGACTTCTTAAATGACCTTTAATTTTAAATGCTCTCCTTTACACAAACACTGAAGTGTCTTTGAGCAAGATGCCAAAACTCTACCAGGGAAGCTTTCTTCTTTCTCCAAAAGAACATTTTGATGAGAGGAAAACAACATTTTGGTAGATATGTGCTTTGGATTTGCTTTGAACTTTGAACTCCATTAAGCATATGTTAAGTACTGTCTACAAGATGGCATTTAAGATATGTATTTGATTGACAGCTGGTGAAGACTGACCCCATAGCTGGGGACAATTCCTAGTTTTCACATGACGTCACACCCTTATAGGAACGTCCACCTGGAGGGCAAAACAAGGCTTTCTTCTGCTGCCCACCAGTTATTTTTACCAGGTTTAGCCAAAATGCCGGATAGTTGTTCTTCAATCGGATGCACTAACCACTGAGGAGACAAGCCTGGGTTGTGCTTCTACAGAATCCCGCCTGAGTTTTGATTAGATTTATGCCATGAGATATTGTGTTAACCTGACCATTACTGCCCTAGAACGCTGACTACAGGGACCCCGAATCCGATTGCCAGCTTAGGAGGTGATTTATAAGTGTGTGAACATTTTATTTAAAATATTTAAACATTAAAAAAATCTATTTAATAGCAATGTCTCCTCTATTCAAACGACTCCCTTTTAAAAGTCTGTGTGTCCTTGCTTGACAATATCACAGCATCATGCTGCATTTAACATTATTATCTTATCGTTAATATGACAATCCAAATCATATCCATAACGTTAACTACTCTTATGGAGCGTAGTGGCTGAAAACATGTGTGATCCAGAGATCCGCACGCTGACCGCCGGCCGTCCTCACATATTAGACCATTACTGGAAATGTAGCAACTCAATGAGCAGGTTTGCTTTTTGACATTATTGGATTAACAGAATTTTTGCATCAACGTGATGAAATACCAGGTATTTAATTCACTGGACACTGTACTGTAGATAAAATAACCAAACAGTTTCTCAATTGATTTTCCAGAAAATTTACTACAGCACAAGATACATTACCATGGTGATATATAATCACACTGTGACAGAAGATTTTATCCATATCCCTCATCCCTAATTGACCCTTCTATCTGCTAAGCCGATGCTCATAATAACTCTGCTGCTCCTAAATAAACATAGCTCTCCAAGATTAGCACTTAAACACGGCTCTCTGTCCTCACACATACAGTAAAATACTATGTGGCCTTGCATGCAAACTCACACAGACTCTAAACTTGGCCCCAGACAAACCATTGATGACAGGGCCANNGTGTGTGTGTGTGTGTGTGTGTGTGTATGTGAATACATGTGACAGCATGTCTTTGTGTGATCGCCTGATGTCTTCATGTGTAAAAAGGCAAGGGTGTTAATGTTATAGTTAATACCATTATGGATCTAGTTTTGTCAACTGCCTCCTTTGTGGAGGCTTTTTACATAAACAGAGAAGGGAGGACTCGAGGAGGGCTGCATGTGTGTGTGTGTGTGTGT
>NTHP01000042.1:615679-633669 GCA_003416845.1 Oplegnathus fasciatus | reverse complement strand
GTGTGTGTGTGTGTGTGTGTGTGTGTGTGTGTGTGTGTGTGTGTGTGTGGGTCAGTGGGGGGGGTGGTGGCATAATCAGACTTCATTTCACACTGCCTGATAATCCCTCGACTATGAGCAAAGCCTATTCTGCAGCCTGGTGATTGGTCTTTAGCCGGTACATTTCCATGTATTAGTCGCTTGGTAACAGGCTTGCTGCTCCGTCTATGATCACAGCTCTAATACCATAATACACACAAGTTTGTAAGCACTGGTTTGGGGTCAGTGATTCTGTTCTCAAATTAACCAGTTTTTTTTTTTTTCCTGGGACACTAAGACGTCAAGTCTGAGTCTAGGTTAGCAAACACCAAAACAAAACTGATTGATCCTAAGCGTCACCTCTCTCCCTCAATGCACCAATCACAGCTGTGCATGAACTTGGACAACATCAGTCGTCTTTCTGGTTTGATGCCTCTGCTGCCCCGTCCCTACATTTTCACTACATGCTACAAACAACAAAGACACTTTGAAGATGGTCAATGCTTTAACGCATTTTTAACAGCAACACTCGGTATCCTGATCGTGTACACAGTGTTGTTTTCATTTCATTTCCATAGCCTAAAAAAGAAAAAGACCTCACAGCCACTAAGGACACCTGAGTTTAACATTAAAGTAACATTAAGTAACATAAAATGTGTGTTTTCAGTTTAAGTAGCTGTTACCAGTGTTAGATAACATTTACTACAGTACACTAGCCTGCGGTTAGTGGTAAACAGTAAAGATATGTTGGTGACCGAAACTTGTCCGTCATAGCAACAGTAACTAAAGGTGGGGCTGATGGGTGCTTATAATTGGTCAATAGGGATATTAGTTGTTCTCACGCACTGCCACTGCTTTCATATCTAGTTGTTACGGTTGACTGCCTAGTGATTTTGATGTTAAATAATGCAAGAAGCAGTTATTATACATTTTTAACTTCCTTTGTTCACCTTCTACTCCTAAATAAAACCATAAGAGACATTAAAAACCAATAAATTTGACATTAAACATTTTAAAAAGTGTCCTAGAAGGCTGGAATTATTCTAGAAATGAGGAAACTAGCCCTATCTATGAAGAGAGGCTTGAAGAAAAACAGTGCTGTCTGGTTACTGATAAGGAAAAGAAAACCAAAACCTGACAAGACTTTATCAAAATGTACGTCCAGTTGTGATGAATGAACAAAACCTTTTGGACTGTAATGGTCTCAATCTACTGTTTTTAGCATTAAAATACCATCAACAAATTCAGGCTTTAGCAGGATTTGTTCTCACAGTAAGCTACTCTCCCAGGACTGATTACCAGTTTGCGCAGGAATGTTTCTGGTTAGGTCGAATCACTCAACTCTACAGCTCAGAGGATCCAGTCTGTCAGCCGTCCATCAGCTCCTACGAGCTCGGCTTCCTCTTCCAGTTCCACCTCCACGGGAAACAGGAAGTCCCAGCCAGTTTCATTCCCATTCATTCATCAATCCACACTCATGCCAATCAGTTCTCCCCGAGAGGTGCTTCACATTAGTGTACCACAGGAATAGTGAGAGCAGTAGTTCACATCCCACACGGTCTCCAACATTGGTTATTCATGCAAATTAAGACCTCACTCAGAGCCAGTAGGTGCGCTTGAGCTGAGCTTTCCCTTGAAGCAAATCCAGCCTCGCATGACTCACACAAAAGTGCATTTAGCAAACCTCAACAACCTATTTTAGCCATTTATGCAAAGGCTCTTAAAATAAAGTCATGCTTCATCAATAAAGCGTAAGTTCCAAGTACTTTTGATGGCGCCTGTCTGGTCTATACATCCATCCTGTCTCCAGCATCTCAACATCAAGCAAATTTAATTTTAAAAGAAATTTAAAGGCCATGCCGTGCTGTCAAGTTACAATTAAATGAATGGCAACTTTTTACCTTGAAAGCTAATTTCCAAAGATCTAACATCTTTTACCAATAAATGTAAAAAATGTGCTTGCATATCAAAATTATCTTTAGATTAACTTTCTGGAAATTTTTAACAGTTGCCACATTCAGCCAATAAAACCATCACACATTTTTATCTGCCCCTCCTGCACTCCTCACATCAAATAACGCATGATTTCCCGTTGGTTGACCCCTCTTTTGCCCCACTGAAACGTTATATTTCAGCAGGAATGTTGCCAAATTAAAGGGTTAAGACGCCCTCAAAATGCTGCTTCTTTGTTTGATTTCATTAAGCTGTGTTTTGGTTTTCCTTCTTTCTTCTTCTTTGCTTTACGATTGTTTTATATGTCCCTGGGGACAAATAGCCGCTGCCTCTGCACCAACTAACAGACATCCAAATAAACTTGAACTTAGAACACTAACCCCGAGCATGTGGCCAACATGTGGCTCAGCTCACGTCACTGCCTCTCTGGACCTCTGGAGAGTCAAAGAGACCAGTCTGGATGTTAAAGGGAACCCTCGCAGTGCTCTCCACAGCCATAACATCCCCGCTGTGCTGTTGACAGGAGTCTCCGGCACACTTCGGACATTGTTTTGTCAGCGACTCAACAAGCACATCCGGCTAAGCGTTGAGGTTTGTAACAGGGACTGGGAAGTGCCACCATCCCTCAATCCCAAGGTAAATCAGAACAGCATGTGGATGTTTGAGCTGTCCTCGCGGCACACACTGATGAGTGGTATGCGTGTGTGTGGTCTGTGCTCAATGTCAAGAATGAACCCAAATTCAGCACGTCATAAATTTGTAAACGCTGCGTGGCTCATTAACCCATACTAGGAAATGTTTTTCCATGTCTCTCATCGTGAACAATAAAGAGTCCAAAGCAGTCTAAACCTACAGACCAGACTGATTAGTGTATGTTGGATAATTAGTTTTTGTTTGTGCAGGCATAAAACAGAAGTGAGGTTATAAAAATGTTAAAATAAATTAAATTAAGCAAAAGAGGAACAATGAATCAACATTAGACTGTCCACAATACACTGATACTGTCGTCTGAGGCAGTTTTACTTCTATGGTTTGACTACAACAATGTTGCTGAAACCAGACGTTGGCTGAACTCCATTTGAACTTTATTTGCAGAGACAAAGTGTTTCCACTGAGCAAACTGATCTGCTTGCAAATATGCAATTAGATGATTGTATTGTGCAAGCAAGGATGTGACTGGACAAGCACTGACCAACCACCAAGCATCGTTTCTGTAAGTGACAATTTACAGCAGACAGGCCAAGGCAGAAATCTGCAGCACTGTGCATAAAAGTGGTTTACAAAAACATTTCAGCTCAAAATTAAGGAACAAAAAATTGTTGTTAAGCAGCTCGAGTCTGACAGATTCACAATAATCCTTTAAAAAAAACATTGTTGAAGCTTGTATGAGTGTTTTTGTAATCGTTAAAATATGATTTTACCATGCAGGTGATATTGGGACAACAGCAAGGACTTGTTCCTGGTGGGAAAGCTCGCCTACGCAACAGCACGCCAGCACAAGAGGTCTGAAAATAGCCTGAACACAAACAGTACTTTGTGGAAGCACTGGATGGTCGGATGGCTCTTTGGGACCTGAAGCACCTCTTAACTTCCGCTGTCACCACAAGCTGTGCTTGTACGCAGAGAGTCCTCAGCTCTCTGAAAGCCTTTTTGTAAAGCCCACATATGGGAGGTAAACTCTGGCAACAGGAATCGTGATATCTCAGTGTTTGAAAAAATGCATAGCAAAAGGAAAACCCATTCGCTCAAATGGATGCTACTTGTTTTTTTAGAGTTCACTAAGTCCGTGGAGTTTTAAGTATCTCCAGTGGGCATGTAATGGAATAACTTTGGGAGACAAAATGGCAAAGAAAGTATTTAGGGAGAATAAGCAAGCCCTGTGGTAAAGCCCTGCTCCACTTCTTCATTTTTATTATCCTTCAAAGTATTTAGAGTATTGCATTTCAGCATAAAGTCAGCAAGACAAAAAGTTCTGTTTTTTGACTCAGACATGTCATATGTTGCTTTTTCATATGGATTTTCAGACGACAACTGGATTATTATTAATATTTCCCATATTTGCCAACACAGTTCCATAAAATGTGTTGATCTGAACTTAACTAGTGGCCGATACTTGAACTTGAATACTATGAACCAGTCTTGGTGAAGAGGCTGTGTTACTTGGCTCACCTCTAGCAGCTCTGAGACGATGGGCAGGACCTCTGGGTTGCAGATGTCGATGGAATCGTCCCTGTAGGTCTTCTTCTTGTAGCGGATGTTTCCCAGGTGGAGGATTGCTGACAGCAGGGAGAAGATCCTGACGAAGAAGAAAGGCACTTATTGTTGATACATTTGCAGTATTTTGGGCAACCAACCTTCTGTCTTATTGAGCATGTTTTATAGGGGATGAAAAGAGTTTCTGTGCGCAGAGATTCTTGACCAGGACACCTTGTAGGGTTACATCGTGCGACATTTCTGCTGCATTTCGGCTGAAATATTGATCTTCAAATACTCTTTACAGTAGAAAGAAATGTCAGTTTTACTTGTCTGTTGAAAGCTGTGCATTTCTAAGAAGCTGACTTGACAAAGCTTCCTGACTGATGCAATGTGCAATGCAAGTGCAATGACCTCAGGGACTCTACTCATCTCCTAAACACTATAAAGATTTAAAGGAATAGTTTAACATTTTGGGATATACACTTATTCGCTTTCTTGCCGAGAGTTAGATGAGAAGATTGATACCACTCTTATGTTTTATTTGTTAAATATGAAGCTACAGCTGGCATCTTAGCGGACTATTCCTTTAAATCTGGGAAAGACTAAGAATAAAAAATTGAACTAATCTAGAGGCACAACATGCTTTGACCTATTGACGACCTACTACTTAGTTTATATTAAGTCCCCTTACGTTGCTGTCCCTAAACCACATCCGCTGAGCTGGCAATATGTTTTCACAAAAAGGTAATGCGATAAATTTCTGCACATTCATTCTACTTAAAACACTCCTGACCCTGATTCTAGCAGACAGGGCTGAGGTTCTGTAATCAAGAACAGTTGTACACATCACGGAGCTCATCTTACTGTTTGCGTGTGGTGGGTAAGAAGCCGACCATCTCCATGGCCAGCTGCAGACGCTCAAAGTCGTGTTTCAGATCCTCTCCTTCCACTGTGAAGCAGTCCTGCTGGTGTCAGGTGGAAACACACAAGGACAGAAGAAGAGAGGAAGATGGAGAGAGACATCAGCATCACAAAGGATTTTTTGATGAATACATAACACTTAACTAAAACCTGTTTGATAACTATCAAAACAAATCTATTATGGAGGACGAAGACTTGGCGCTTTGTGAAACTAAATGATGTATCTTCTGCACAAGTGTCCTGCAGAAGCTCAATGACTGTATATGTGTGTGACTAAGCAGGGTTTCTCACAATATTTCATCTACTTAAAATAAAGATTATCTCTGCTAACATCAGAGGAATTTATTACACCTGAAAATGAAATTAATTTATAAAACGTATCATTAAATCAGAGGTAGAAGAAGAAAGAGAAGAGGTAAATCTCAAGTCTCACAGAAATAATAATAATAATAATAATAATAATAATAATTGTATTTACGACTTTCAAATACATTTTACAAAATTTAAAAGCAAAATTATTATCAAGATGTCCTTTCCTTTGTGCTCATGCAACATGATTGGCTGTCCTCGAATTGACTCAAAGAAGATAGATAGATAGATAGATAGATAGATAGATAGATAGATAGATAGATAGATATTTTACTTCCTTTGAATACTTTATTTAAAACGTAATTTTCAGTCGTTGGGTTTGGGGAGAAAGTCAAGTCATTCCAAGTCAAAAGGCTAAAGTCCAAGTGAAGTCACGAGTCACTGGTGTTGAAGTCAAAGTCGAGTTGCAAGTCCACACCTCGCTCCTCAGGGAGCTCCATCAGACAGCGAAGGCCACATATTTAATGGGTCAGACCACCATGTAGGAACTAAATTGATTACAGGAGACAAAATGTTGTCATGGTCGTCTGACTCAGCTCAGCAGATGACAGTGATTAATCAATCGAATCGTACGTTTGCTTTGAAGTGACTAATTAAAGCAGCATGTCGCAACCTCAGAAAAGAAAGAAAATGTTCTGAGTTTATTTCAGTTGAGGAAACTAAACACAAGCCACTCCTTTTTCTGGGGAAACCCTGATAAGCGAACATATTTCTGTGCAACTGGGAGACACTAATATCACACAGTGACTGTAAAGGAGGGAGAGGATGTGTATGTATACGGTGTGTGTGTGTGTCTCTTCAGGCCCTCCGGTCGGTCAGGATGTCTCTGCTCTGGCAGCGAGCTCCTCTCAGGCTGTAATTAGCACATACCACAGCGACCGGCCAGCGAGAAAAGACACAGGAACCCATAATCCACAATCTGGATTGCCTCTTCTACACTTTAACATCCAACACCGCTCTGCCTCTCCATTGTTTTCCTTTGGCGTAGAAACTTGTCAGGGACTGCAGAGCCAACAATCGTGAGCGTATTTCTCCAGCTAGCTTCTCCAATTGCAACAAAGGGGTTTTGAGGCTTCTCGAGCTACGGCGAGACCCGGGAAAAGCCACTTTTCAAATTGCCGGGTATGTTGGACCTCAGCGCCAAGTGGCACAATGTGATACGTCGAAGGAAGTTGAGAAAATAAAGAGATCAATTTTGGCCAGTTGCAAGGGAATACTTTGGTCTAAAACCAAAACCTTTGCTATTGGTACTAAAAGAAAAGAAAAAGGGATTCTTGAGTGCAGCAAAGGGATGATTAAGAAACAATCTGTTCTTCTTACTTGTTTTAAACAAAGAATCTTTTTTGTAACTTGAAATTGTAATTTTACGCCAGTTGCAACACTTCTGGTGCAGGCTTACACTAAACTGTCAAGTCAGGAGCCCAGCTGACGCAGCACATGGAGCTTTTTAACAGACCTCTCATGGATCCAGTTAAGAGTTTTGTGCATCCAGTCGAGGCTTTTCTGTTACTTACCATGACTTTATCATGATTTACGTTGTCAAGGCACCCGGTCGAAAACAGCATGCCACCCCATCACTAGACATTCCACACGGCCAAAAACCATAGACACCCAAACAGGCACAAAATGCAAACCCACAGCCACCGAGGCCCAGAACCAAACACCCGACTGCACACATCAAATGCAAACATCCACAAAATGTTTGGTCTTTGGGATCTTTAGTCAAATACTTCTTTAAATATTTTTTTTTAATTCACATTTGTTTATCTTCTATTTTCAGCTCCAGACATTGCATCTGAAATCTGTATACACTTGTCACCGTTCAAAGTGCTGGGTGTCTCTATTTACTGCAGCGTGCCCCCCCGCACATTGACCAATGGTAGAGGTCAAAGGTTAAATAGGCCCAAAGGGTTGGTCAGATGCTCAGACAGCTGTCAAGGGCTGCTGAGCTTTCTCTGTGTGTGTTGTGTGTGTGTGTGTGTGTGTGTGTGTTGTGGGTTTGTGAAGACAGTGACATCATCTCCTTAGACGGTGGGGTCACAGACTGATGAGGTCATTGACTGACCCTTGAGAGAGACAGTGTGTCAGCAAACAGAGAGAGGGGACGATCGTGTAAGGAAAAAATATGAGAAAGAGAGAGAGAGCCAAGGGAAACAGGTCTGCAGAGAGAGAGCGAGTCAGTGAAGTTAAAGGAATAGTTTTTTTACGCTTTTTTGCTTCCTTTGCAAGAGTGAGATGAGGAGATTGAGAGCAATCTCATGTTTTTTATTAAGGCAAGTGCTTTAGATAAGACATAAAAAGGCATTAAATACAAAAGAAACGCAATAAAAAGACATTAAAAGAGTAAAATAAAATAGAAGAAAAAATAAGCTACAATTGAATAAAACCGATTTAACACGAAAAAGCGCAGTAATATGAATGAGTAGTCCCAAATTTAATTTAATAAAAAGGTGGTGGCAAACAAGCGAGTCAAGTGTGGAGGAATCAGGGTGTGGTTAGCCTAGCTTAGCATAAAGACTGAAGAAGCAGCTAGCCGGGCTCTGCCCAATGTGGAAAAAACTACACCTACAACTCCTCTAAAGCTGACTTATTTACACAATGCATCTTGTTTTGTTTTGCCCATACATGAACAGAAATGTATAAAAAAACAAAAATGTGTGATTTTAGTGGGAGTTATATGCCCTATTTCTTGACAAACAACAGCGTATCCATCCGCCCAGCACTACTGTGCAGCATATTCGACGATAGAGCGGGTTGCAAAATACGGTTGGTGATCACAGGTTAGCATGTAACTCCAAACAAAACCAGGAATGGTCTTAGTTACATTTTAGTTATGTATTAAGAAACAAACAAGATACAGTGTGTGAATGAGGCAGCTTTAGAGAAGTTAGTTTATCACCTTAGACGGAGCCAGGCTAGCTGTTTCCCCTTGCTGGTGGTCTTTATGCTAAGCTAGGCTAAACACGTCCTGACTAAAATTAAAAGAAGAGTGAACTGAAAATCTGTCTTTTGACTATCAAATATTCACCCCCCCAGCTTACTCTAGTTACAGTGATTTCAAACGGCAACCGGGAGTCACAGCAAAAAAAAAAAAGAATCAAAACATCATCAAAACTTCCATCAAATCACTTGTGCAGCATAATCCACTCCTCCAGAGTTGATCTACACGTTCAGTATGTTCCAAACAGTCTTTACTGTACCGATAAATAGCTATATATGCTACTTCCATTGGAGCAAAGAGGTGGAGATCGTTCTGCAAGAGTGATTTGAGAAATTTCCATAGACAGAAAACATTTCTACATGTTTTTTGCGATGACTCTTGGTCACTATTGGGTAACGACTGGTAATCCAAAGACACGGCAGCTTTTTAGAGCCCTTTTCAAGCAAACAGGAGAGCAGTATTTGATATTCAAAAGACAGATTTTTTGGTGGAGTACTCCTTCAACTGGATGGATGTGAAACAGGACTTACAATAAGCGCTAAAAAAAAAAAGAGTGAGTGTCCTCAGACCACCCTTTCCTGGATAAAAGACGAGTTTAAAAAAGTGGGGGACAAAGAGCCAAAGTCAAGAGGGAAATACAGTAAGACCAATAGACGAGTTGTATTTATACTAACCAACTCTCATGTCAAGTGTTTGCTCGCCGGCAAAGTCAGAGTAACATAATCTTCCATTAGGAGATACTGAATCCCTTAACCACACACAACAAATCCCACTGACCAAACATTACTCACTTCAGGTGGACACTGGCAAGACAGTGGCGGGCTCAAACACCGGTGAAACGGCAAACACACACACACACACAATGGACCACACACTTAGAGGGAAGTTTTAGGATGTCAAGTCTATCCTATTGATCACTATTGAAACTTTTTTTGCATAGAAAAAACAGCATGTAAGGAATGATTTCTTTGTTTCTTTAAAGGAATGCTAACTAGCCCTTTCGGTTATTGCCTACTGTATTCTCAATGTTACTGCAGAGTATGGAAATAATGGCTGAAATTTAGATCCTGGTCGATATATTGGCAGTCCTGAGAATATTGCTTGATACCGGCTTACATTTCAGGGACGTTTACTGTTAAAAAGCTGACATTTATCATCTTTTTGATAATAAAAGTTATTGTTCAACTGTAAAATTACCTTCGCCAATACATATTTGTGTTCCAATTATTTAAACTATAATCCTTAAAATGTTCATAAAATCAAACCCTGTTTTATACTATTTATGGTCGGCCATTTAATGTATATATATTATATAATTACCACTTTACATAGTAATTTTCAATGTTATTGGCAGAGTCCATCATTCCTGTATTTGATTCTGATTGCATATCTACTGTACGAACAAGAGATTCACAAAAACGACGGATACACATGTAATCCAGTGTTTGTAATTTTATCTCATTGATATAAGCGTCACTGTTTACTCTCATTAAGCCTCATAATAGTTGTATTAAGTTACTACTAATGCAAAACCAACATTTCTTCCTGCTGCTACTGTAGTTCACATTAAAAGCATTCAACTGGCAAAACCCGAGGCGGCTTTTACTGTGAAGCATCGGGTGTCGACAAATCGACCAGGACTTAAATCTTAATGACTATAACTTTTAATAACCAAATTTGATGGTCCTTGCAATAAATGTTTGTTTATATTATATGTTTATTTAGTTTTAAAAACTATTATATCCATATTGGTACAGGCCAAACACTTTCAATATTGATCCCCACTGACTTACATTAGAAATGCAGAAAAGAGGTGAAATCTTTAAAATTAAAAAAGGTTAACTGAAGGAAATTTCTCTACAACTGTCAGCATCTGCATGATCCCACTGACCACCTCCACTGCAGTGATGCTGAACCATTTTAGCCGAAAGAAAACACATTTATATATAAGGCTCAGAGCTTCCTTTGTGTTTTTCCTTCCTTCTTTGCTCTTGAATTTAACAGCATGCTACTGGATGATGCATGAGTATTTATTTATACTCTACGACTAGTGTACTTTGTCTACAGCTCATTGTCCCGCAGTGTTAAGTGAGTAAATAAATGTAATACATGTAAATGAAGTGCTGAAGGTAAAATCCTGAACCTTCCCTTTATAGATGGCGGTTTCCAGGTTTGTCATCACCCATCTCCCATCAGCAAAGCATCCAAAGCCAAAGATTAGATTAAAGGGATTCCTTTATGTTTTCATTTTATTTAGTTAATTAGCTTATATACTTTATATATCGTCATGTTCCTTGGTTTCAAAAAGAAATGATGCTCCATTTCTTCTAGAAAAAAGTTACCTTAACTCAGAAGGAGATGTTTCTTTTCTAAGAGAGAGAAAACCTCTGATATCATCTTTACAGTAAATCTATTAGTCACTTTTGCTATCAATCTTGTTTTCAGTGTCAAATTTTTCAAATACCTCACTTTAACTGAGATGTTGAATGTGTGACACCTTCTTCAAAAGTACACTAATATCTTGAGACAAAAGGAATCAAATACAGTGAAGTAATTACATGAAAGGTATCCCTTTAATCCATTTTAGAGGCAGTTCTTTATAGAGCTCGACCAGCTGAGGTCAGCTCAGGTCACCTCCATCTTAGTGTCCATTTTAGTGAAAGCAGGCGTGTGTGGACAGCAGAGAGAGAACAAGACCAAGACTGGCACCAAAAAACCCAGCGTACCACGACACACCCATGAGCACAGACGTACACAAACAACTTGTCATCCACATGATACTGACCAGATCGCTCTCATAGTAATTGTCCCAGTGGAGTTTGTGCGATTTCTTTGTCATCTGGAAGCAAGGCAGAGCGGGTTAAAGAAGGCATGAATTACACACAATAATACGCACACTTAAAGCGACTGAGAAAGATGACACATGCGGTTAATATGTGAGGAAAAAATTACCAATCCTCACACACACACAAATAGACACACACACATCTCCAGAGCTGCAATAATTGAATCCATGATGTGACGTAATCAGAAATGTGGAAACAACTGGTTTAAATTTCAGAGACAGCACAATCTCAATCAGTGGGTGAAAACTTTATGTTCGGGGTGACATGACTGACTTTCTTACACTGCGTATACATATAATGAATAATAGAAGTATTCAGATATTTTACTCTACTGAAAGTAGCAATACAACAGTGTTAAAATACTAAAGTAAAAGTATTAACAGTGTTACCAAGCTGGTGTAGCTAATTATAAATTCATTATATACCATGGTAGGTAGTTTAATCTGTGACAATGTTGTTATAAAAAGATCATATGTTTTCCGCAATTAAGATAAGATAGAAATTAATTAGTAATTATAGCTGTCAAATAAATATAGTGGAGTAAAAAGCACAATATTTCCCTCTGAAATGTGGTGGAGTAGAAGTAACATAAAATTGATGCACTCAAATAAAGTGCAAGTACCTCAAAATTGTACTTAAAGTTATAATCCTTAATATTTTCATTAAATCAAACCCCTTTTTGATATTATTTTTGGTCTGCATTTTATCTGCAACAGCCATTACATTTCTGTACATCCTATAAATACCTCTCTATAAGGTAACTTTTATTAGTAGTGGTGGAGTCCACCATTGCCACACTGGATTCAGATTTCCTTCCTACAAGGGAAATTATTCCTACATGTAATCCATTTTTTTCTCATTGATATCAGCCTCACTGTTTACTATCAAGTTGCTGCTAATGCTTTCCCAACCTCTCCTACTGCCGCTGCTTCACAATGCGTTTGTTGCCAAACTGTTTATTTACACATCCAGCAAACACAGAGCAACATTATCTTTCATTTGTAGTCGTGTTTGTGGCCACTTAGCAAATGTAAGTCCAATATTCACTCTCTTTTAGCTCTGTTTTTGGTCTCCACCAACTCCTGAGGGACATATCTGGCACTTTAGCTGCTAAATGCTCCACTACGTTCACCAGCTAATTGCTAACTGTGTCTGTCTGCTGTTTGGTGCTGAGTAGGTAGTGTACAGTGAAGTTTTTAGAGCTTTTTCACTGAAAGCTGAGACTATGAGAGCAGTGAGAGTGAAACGAAACGGTAAAGTTTTGGCTTGACAGCTAAACAACGAGCTGAAAGCTGCTATAAAGCAGAAGGGAGGTGCAGATTCAGGTGACAATTCTCTGTGGGTTCATCACTACGAGCGACCCCTTTCACGTTGTCATTTGTTGTTATAAAAATAATGATTATAGCCGCTTTAAGGATTAAGTACAGTACTTGAGTAAATGCACTGAGTGATGATCCACCACTGAGAGGCAGACAGGCAGACAGACAGAGACACAGATGAACACACAGAGAACAAAATCCATCTCTGAGAGAGAAGAGAGACAAATATGGATAATCACTTTGTGACACCATGTGTGTGAGGAGCGAGTGTGTGTGTGTGTGCTGTTTGTCAAGCACACACACACACACACACACACACGTGCTCAGACAAACGCGTGTGCACACAAACACACGCGACCGCCGGCGCCCTCTGCACGAGAGCAAGTCAGCGCCAGATTAACTCCCGAGTCTTGCTGTTGCCATGGAAACAGAGCTGCATAGTAACAGGCAGCAGAGGAGGATGGGGTGGGGGGTTTGTTGTCGTGGGGATTAAGGGAGGAGAAAAAAAAAACTGTTACTTTTTTGGGGAAGCCAAAAGAGATGAACAAAGGAGGTTTTTTTTTGTTGCCTCCCCAGTGAACTGCCATAGGAAGAGGGACTATGAATCCTCACACATCTGCTGCCAATGCACACAGATGTACTGCAAAAGAAGCACACATATGGGGGCTTTTGGCATGCACACAAGAACGTAAACACACCCAGCCACACACACACACGCACACACACACACATACACACTCGAGACACACGGAGATGCAGGGTTGAAATTTTTGGGCTGATGCAATCAACACTTCAGAGTGAAGTGATCCAGTTCTGATACATAAGATCCAACAGAGAGAAAAGGAGGGAAGGGAGATGCAGACATTTTCTGTCATTATTTTCAGGGTCTCCATCAATCTCTCTACATGGTGCCTTAGCTCTATTTTTCAATGATAACATACTTTTCTTGCACTTGTGAAGAGAGAAAATGGTTATTACCACTGCACATTTACTATGAAGTCTTTGCAGCACAGTAAAATTGTAATGTCATGCTGGGCCTCGTGCAAGAACCACTTGTACAAACAGATTCCTTGTTATGTGGCACGTATGGGTGATTTAAAAGAGTTTTTCACATTCACCAATTTACAATTTTCTCTAAGGTATGCATGAAGTCTTTCTTCACAAGGACAAAAACACTTGTTTGACTAAAAAGATTAAAATGAGCTTAAATGAGACTGAAATTAATTAAATAAAATATATAGCTAAAACAGACTTAATGCAAAATTAATGTTCTGTTCACCAGATCATCATCATCATCATGACATGCCAATTTATGGACAGTTTTACTGAACTTTTATTGGCATATTTTGGCACTGCAACTTATACAGTGTCTGTCTGTCTGTCTGTTGCACCAACAGTGTAACATCACCTTCTGTTGGCCGTAATATTCTCATATCCCCCTACACCATCACTTTATTTCTGGCACAGGGCAACCTTCCTCTGATGACAAGTCATTGACAGCTGTGTTATCAATATTTTCTAATTGTTTCAGGTCCTCTAATACGACTTCTGACTCTGATAAACTTTTTATCTTTTTATCTGCTGATTTCCGACAGCAGGAATTGAAGCTCCGCAGTGTGAAAGTCGTCTTTTTACTCTTTGGTGACATTTTTGTGAATGACACCTGCCACAAATCGAGTGGAACGGGCTGCCTTATATGGCAATTTCAGGGGAGTCGATTCTGCTGATGATCAAATCTCACGACCACGTACCTCCCCATGAACAGGTGGTATTTATCAGGCTGAAATGAGCGATTTACGACAAGTTTGTGCAGTTAAGAGAATTTGATGAATCCAACTTGGAGTACTCGTACAAGCAATCCAAAAGGAAAAAGAGATTTAGGATAAGAATACAAAAATGTTCTCGCTTGAGTCTCATTGTTTCCTTCACACAAATCAGATCTTTTAAATTCTTTGTACAGCTGGATCACCCTGTTACTCGATTAGTCACGGTATCATTTTGCCTACAACTTGCAAACATGAAATGGCTTTTCAGTCAATAATTAATGTTGGTTTATCGTCTCTGGTAAGTACTGACAAATGACACACGCCACCACACTGGATAATTAATGTCAAGACAAGCAATTATAACATGAGTGCCTATTTTGTATAATTGCATTTCTGATTAATTCTGATTTTGTGGTATTGGCCTAACGTTGTTTGTCTGTAACTCACTGTTATTGCTGTCTATTTTGGCCAGGACACTTTTGAATAAAAGATTTTTAATCTCTTTTCTGGTTAAATAAAGGTTAAATGTAAAAACTCAACTCATTAGAACCGGCAGCTCAAGTAGATAAACGAAGAGCAACTTTGCAAAATGTAAACTGCACACAATCATTGAAATTCAGACATTTTTAAGGGCCAGGCAGCAAGTTGCAGCCATCACCTCTAACTCTTAAAATCAATCACAATAATACAATTGTTTTTCCTCTATTTTCCTTTTTTCATGTTGGCAGAAACAGGATTTTAATTATTTGACAGGTAACAGAACAGCATAAATATACTGACGTGGATTTTGTTTTGAAATATTTATTTTTAATACAGTGTGTGTGAGTGTGTGTGCGGACCTGGTTGAGGTAGTGGTATTCCTCAGGTTTGAGCAGGTGGAAGGACTTCCTCTCCTCTTCACTGGCTCCGGCCAACAGGTAGTAGAACACATGGTAGTTCCTACAAACACACGCACATAAGTTAGAGGGTATAAATCTAAAGCACAAAAACACTTTTCCTGTATTAATTTCTTGAATCACTTTAAATTCCCTCAGAGGTGAAGGGAGGACAGCAGTTTTCACATCTCCTCGCTCCGCTGAAACGACACCTGAGGGGGGAGACTCCATTCAAAGCTTTGGAGTAGAGTACAGTGAAAAAACTCTCTATCTGCGGCTTTTTTCACAACCCAAACCTGCAACATGTAACAAATAAGTCACACCTTTAACCCCCCGTGGGCTCACATTTCAAGTCAAACAAAGCAGCAGTGTGGTGTGTGGGCTGGAGGTAAGGAGTCTGTGACAAATGCTGGGCCTTCAGATGTAGTTCTATTAAAGCTGGAAACGAGCTTCAGTTTTCTACAAAGGGACACTTAGCGTCTGATGGAGTGGCGGAAAGTTAAAAAGCCCAGAGAGGACATTAAAGAATCCCAATCTGTAGTTGGTGGATGAGTAGAAGGATGTTTTTAACTGAAACTGTGCAGTTAGGGGGGGCGACACTATTATGTGGAAAGTTAGTAATTAAATATAGGAGATGTAGTACTAGTACTGCTTTAATGTTAATAAGCTACTAAATAATATCTCTACGACAAGTTTTATTATTTTTTCACTGCTCCTGCTGTTAATGCAACCACTTTAGGCTGGACAACATGAGCTCAAATTAACTCCAAGATAACGTTTTCCATCATCACAACTCCCTAACAAATAAAAGCTGATGTTACATAATCTCCTGTAACATATGATTTTCTTTCCGTATCTCCCTGTACCACAAACAATTAGGCAAATAATAATTGGAATCAACACTAAAAATAACTCTTAATGAATATTTACTAGTAATGAACATCGAATGAGCTACAAAAATGAGCTAGCTGGCTGAGTCACAGCAGTGAACACTGACATGTGCAGATCAGGTTTCTTAATGAATCCGGTCTTTTTAGGGCAAGGGGCACTTGTTATTTCCCTGAGCACAGCCATTAACGTCATGGATACAAGACTAAAACCAGTGGCCTTGACCCCAAACTGCCCTTGAGGAAAGAAAAAAGATTCTTGCTAACCTGCCACAAGGCTTGACTTACTTAAGGCAGTGTTTTGCAATCATCTCACTGCTGTGGAACGCTTTACATGTTCAAAATCTCCCAATAATCAGAATCAGACTTTATTCACTGTGATACATACAGTACACACATGTATAAAGAATTTGTTCTTGTGTCAGAACAAATGAAGAAATAGGATAGCAATTTGATAACAATTGTAAATCCTATTAAAGTGTGTGAAAAGACACAGGTAATGTTGCCAGATGAGTCCAGTGCAATCAGCAGTTTAGATAAATACGGAGTGCAAAGCTCAATGGGACAACATGTGACACACTGGCTCTATTTGTGACCATGTGGCTTTCAATAAAAATACAGTATCACTTGCTTTGAGTGTGAACACTGAGTTTGAGTTCAAGTGACGGCTGAAGTGACATCAAGCAGAGCTGATGGTCACCTGCTCTCAGTCTCTCGCTGTTTTTGCTTTTTTTGAAATTCAGGTTTGAAAAGTTCAGTTCAAAACAGGAACAATACTGCAACCACACCGTCTGCCATGGCTCGATATTCTGGATGATACGCTGGACCGAAAACTAAAGTTAGAGTCTGAATTTCTTTTTCAAACCACAGTTCAGCTTTATCCTCAATAGCTGCTCTTCCACCAGCAGCAAAGCTTTTAGTTTCAGCTTGCAACAAGTCACAAGTTGAATGTAATGACATGTTTTATCAAGTGACAGTGAGAGGTGACAGCTTCATCAACAGTCGAGCTACCTTCAACTATGTAGATAATCTACACAGTTTTTGCTTTCTCCAATTTATTTTGAATTTATTTTATTTTATATTGACATTTTGGGAAATATGCTTTATTCATTTTCTTGTCCGTATGCTAAATATGAAGCTAAGGCCAAGCAGCTTAGCTTAGCACAAAGACTGGAAACAGGGGGAAACAGCTAGCTTGGCTCTGTCCAAAAGTAACAAATCACTAATTCGCTAATTTACATGTTAAATCTCACTTCAGTTGTGGCGTTATGGGGAGTTAATGTGCCGGACAATTTCTTGGCCAGGCACAGTAACTTCCTGGATGCTCTGCAGGTTGCCTGGCAACCTCATAGTATTGACTTCCTATCTTTGGACAGAGCCAGGCTAGCTGTTTCCCCTTGCCTGCAGTCTTTGTGCTAAGCTAAGCTAACTAGCTGCTGGTGGGTATATTTATCGTACAGACTTGAGAGTGGTATCAGTCTTGGCGAGAAAGCAAACAAAGGAATAATTCAACATTTTTGGGACATTTTTTAACATTTTTTGGTTTTCATTTTTAATTTTTTTTTTTTGGATAACTTGACAAATCACTCACTCGAAAGAATTAGACTGGTGACTCTTAATGGTACTAACAGCCCTATTACAGATACTACTGTTAATGATCCTCAGTCAAACTAATAACACAATGTATGAATAACAAACTAACAGCTAAAACCATACTACTAATAATTTCAGACAGAACTATGGTTGCCGATTAATCTGTCAATCATTTTCTCGATTAATCGATTAGTTGTTCGGTCCAGAAAATGTCAGAAAATGGTGAAAAATGTTGATCACTGTTTCCCAAAGCCCAAGTTGACGTCCTCAAATGTCTTGTTTTGTCCACAACCCAAAGACATTCAG
>NTHP01000042.1:602554-614013 GCA_003416845.1 Oplegnathus fasciatus | reverse complement strand
TATAAAGAAAACTGCAGAGAAGAGAACACGAAAACAGACGAGAGGGAGCGTTAGGAAGTAGAGTTATCTGATTCTATGTGTTTTCAATAATTTGTGAAATGAAACTTATTAACTACTCTGTCTCAAGATAGCTCACATGAGGAAATTAACTACTATGAATAACAGGCTTCTTAATCATATGGTTAACTGAGGTAAGTCATTAAATGGTAATTACAAAGTACTAAGTAATAAGTTAAATCACCATTTGTAAGTGATTAAATGTTACCACTCCACCAAACAGTATTTATAGATGTGTGAATCATGCACTGATTTCTGTGTGTGTGTGTGTGTGTGTGTGTGTGTGTGTGTGTGTGTGTGTCTCACCCCCTGACGGTGCCACTCTCCTGGTAGTTGACCTGGATGAACTTGCCGAAGCGGCTGGAGTTGTTGTTGTGGGCCGTCTTAGCGTTCCCAAAGGCCTGATGGGAAAGTGGAAAGAGTCACCTTTAGGTCAACATATCAGCNTATAAAGAAAACTGCAGAGAAGAGAACACGAAAACAGACGAGAGGGAGCGTTAGGAAGTAGAGTTATCTGATTCTATGTGTTTTCAATAATTTGTGAAATGAAACTTATTAACTACTCTGTCTCAAGATAGCTCACATGAGGAAATTAACTACTATGAATAACAGGCTTCTTAATCATATGGTTAACTGAGGTAAGTCATTAAATGGTAATTACAAAGTANACAATATGTCAAAAACTGTCAGATGTACCAGTGATGAAATGATCTGTACCCATACAGTACATCATCCACAGACCCTGCTGTCAGTCTGATCTCTGCTTCCTGCGTCTCCACTCACCTCTCGTTGTGCTCCTGGTACACCAGACGTGATTTCTCCAGCAGGTACTTCTCCACATACGCTCTGAACATAAACAGACACGCAAAGTCAAAAGGGCCGTGTAAGAAAAAGCTGTTGCAGCTCTGATATTAAGAGAACAACATAGATAGAAGAAGGTTGAGTCGCATGTAATTAGAAAGNGTGTGTGTGTGTGTGTGTGTGTGTGTGTGTGTGTGTGTGTCTCACCCCCTGACGGTGCCACTCTCCTGGTAGTTGACCTGGATGAACTTGCCGAAGCGGCTGGAGTTGTTGTTGTGGGCCGTCTTAGCGTTCCCAAAGGCCTGATGGGAAAGTGGAAAGAGTCACCTTTAGGTCAACATATCAGCGTGAAGACAGGTGATAACAGACAGGTACAAGTGTATGTTGTCTACGTACTGTATTAAAACAGGGAGACGCAGACATCCTTTAAACTACACGTTCAACTTGCCTTTGCGGCAGCAGAAGGATAAACTACTCACTTAAGTTAGAGCAAATAAAACAGAAGCCTTTCAGGTTTACATCCTGGTCTACAGAGTCTTAAAAATACTGAATTTTTACATTCAAACTTTATGATGGGAACTGAACTCTGAACCAAAGTGAAAAAATGTGTTAGGAGTAGAGGGAAAAGCTACCAATCACAGTACTGTAACAGAGGTCTTGAGGCTCAGGAAGGGGCCCACAAGAGGCACACACACACACATACACACACACACAAATACACACTAGCTCACACTCAGACACGTCAACCATGCACTAAACTGCCAAATTCCTATAAAGGCAAACACACTGCAGAGCTGAAAACAGACACAGTCACTACTCGTGGGAGAATGTGGGCATTTCTGTCTAAAACACACACACAAACACACACAGACACACACAAACACACACGCGCACGCACACACACACACACACACACACACACACAGGGAGTTCATCATTAGAGGTCTCTGGAGGACTCATTCAGGTTCTCATTAGGAGTGATGGCCCCAGTGGAGCTGGTTAGTTAGAGGAGAGGAAACAAGGAAAGAAAACAAGGACAGGAAACAGAGAGAGGAGATGAGAAGGGAAGAGGAGAAACAAACAGGGGGAGAAGAAGAGAGAGGAGAAACAAGGAGAGGAGAGGAGATGAAACTAGGAGAGAAAACAAGGAGAAAAAGCATGGAGAGGAGAGGAAAGGAGAGGAAATTAGGAAAGGAAGAAAAAACAGGAGAAGGAGAAGAGAGGTGGAGGTGAGGATATGAAACAGGGAGAGAAGAGGAAATGAGGAGAAGAGCGGTGACAAGGAGAAAAAAAGGAGAGGAGAAGAAACAAGGAGAGGAGAGGAGAGGAAATGAGGAGAGCAGAAGAAATGAGGAGAGGAGAGGAGAGGAAACTAGGAGAGAGGAGATGAAACAAGGAGAAAAAACAAGGAGTCAAAAAAAGGAGAGGAGACTAGGAGAGGAAAGGAGAGGCAACAAAGAAAGGAAATGGGAGCAGAAGAGAGGATACAAGGAAAGGAGAAGAAACAAAGTGAAGAAAGAAAACAAGGAGAGGAAGCAACGAGAGGAGAGTAGAGGAAAGGAGGAGATGAGAGAAGTGGAGAAAAAACAGGCAGAGGAGAGGTGGAAGTGAGGATATGAAACAAGGAGAGGATACAGGGGGAGGAGAGGAGAGGAGACAATGGAGGTTGAGGGGAGGGAAGAAGGGAAGATCATGTAGGACAGAGAAGACGATGAAAGGAATAAAGAAGGAGAGAAGCAAAGAGGAGGAGACAAAACAAAAGATGAGAAGGAGACGACAGGAAAGGAGCTCAATAAGAACGATGAAATTAAAAATGTAAAAAGAGGAGGAGTAAAAGAAGAAAAGAAAGAAGGAGAATACGAAGAGAAACGTGAGAAAGAAAACAGGAGAAGAGAAACATATTTTCACATTTCAGCAGTTCACAGAAGCAGGGTGAAATTTCAGGCTGATGCAATCAGAGTTTTGATAAATGACTAAATAAGAACCAGCAGAGAGACGGGGGAGGGAGGGGGGGAGTTAGGGAGGACGGGAGAGAAGTGGGCGTCAGATAATTGATTGTGGCTGCTGGGTGAACACTACAGATCTGGAATAACACGGTTAATAAAAGTAAAATCCTGCTCCTGAATCAGGCTTTGATCTCCGCGATGATTCATTCAAAAACTCCCCCAACACCTCCAACCTGACACACATTTAACGAGCCAATCAGGGCACAGCAGCTGGAGGACGACAGGAACAAAACAACAAATACTACTGCACGGCTCGCTCTAGTTTGTCCCTCACTCTCTATCTCATTCTCCGTGGCCATCCATCCCTCGATTCTCTCCTTCTTCTCTCCTTCAAATCTGTCTTTTCTCTCCACCAGATCTCTCTGGAGGCTTCATAAATAAAAGCCAACCACAGAGAGCGAGAGTGGACTGGCAGTGAAATCCACTTCAATTCCCTCAATCCAAAATGTAAATCGAAACTGCAATTTACATGATAATGACAGAGCTTTCATCCTCAATAATTTCTGGATATACGAGCCCTTTTGTGGCAAAATATTTCCAGCTTTGAGTTTTAGAGGAAAATCCACTTCCTGAAGTGATTGAGTGAAACGAGCGCGGCTCTGATGGAAACTGTCAATGACAATCAAACCGCTGCTGGCAAACAGAGAGGAGATAAACAGGGGGAAGACGTTTGTGTGTGTGTGCGTAGGAAGATGTATGTGCTGTTTGAGCTCATAATACATGCAGCTCTGTTTGTGTGACATGTGTGGATGCATGCTGTGTGTAGTTTGTGTGTGTGTGTGTGTGTGTGTGTGTGTGTGTGTGTGTGTGAAAGAGATTAATGAGCAGGGCGGCAGTGTCTGGATGATTTAGTGGTGAACTCTGCTTCATGGTCAACGCCTGCTGTGACCACAGCACAGGAAAACACACACTGTGAATTGGTGATTACTCTGAGTGTGTGTGTGTGTGTGTGTGTGTGCTAAACATATGAGTATGTGGATAGACCAAGGGTGAGAGAGAGAGAGACAGAGTGAAAAGGGAGTGGACAAGACAGAGAGTGGGCAAGCATAAATACAAAACTAAACAAAACCAGAATTACCGCCCAGAGGTTGTATGCCTCCGTCAACCAGTAAAGTTTACATCCATGTCTGCCCAGACTCATATAATATATGTAATGAAGACTGTGAAGGAATTTAATAAAAGGTATTAAGTGTATTTTTGGCAAAATGGAAGTTATCACTATATTGACATGTATGAGTCCAGTGAATGTCTTCCAGTGAGAAACATGCCGTCTTCATTTAGAGACTATTTTTACAGAGGAGTACAAAGGACTGACAACGACAATCACCTGAAGCTCAGTATCAGCAAAACCAATGAGCTTGTGGTGGACTACCTGAGGAACAGGAGGCCCCCTGTCCTGGTTGTCATCCAGGGAGAGGAAGTGAAGAGGGTGGACACATACAAGTACCTTGGGGTCCAAATCAATTAAAAAATGTCATAATTAGTGTATGAATTCTTGAGTTATGGCCAAAAACGTGTTTTGTGAGGTCACAGTGACCTTGCCCTTTGACCTCTGACCACCAAATTCTAATTAGTTCACCCTTGAGTCCAAGTGGACATTTGTGCCAAATTTGAAGAAATTCCTTCAAGACATTCCTGAGATATCGCGTTCACGAGAATGGGACGGACGGACGTATACAAATTTCATTGTGGTGTTTCATTGTGGTTACTTGCTAAAACACAGATTACAACCTTTATTGCACGTCCTTCCCCTCATTTCCTGTCACCTCTCTACTTTCTACTTTCATATAAAGGCAAAAATGCCCCCCATAGCCCCCATAAAGCGAAAAAATAATTTGTCAATTAATTAAGGAATGTTGAAAAGTAATGTTTACTTTATGCACTACTGGCTTACCTTAGTTAAAAATCAGTATATTGTTGTTAGAGGCAAGACAGGGTCATGTTCAAGGTAATTACTGGGGGAAAAAAGCCTATAATAGCTCATATAGTCATATAATTATTTTTTTGCTGAATCACATTGTTTCCTTGGTGCCCAGCAGCATTTGTTCATTGTCCAATGTTGGTCCACAGCCCAGGGGTTGGGAAGCATTAAGTCAATTCTGAACATGGTTTTCTGTCAAAATGTACTGAACTTATTTGACATACAAGGACACAGAACATTGTAAACACAATCGAAGAGTTGTGTTAGTCATGTCTCGTCCGTACTTCTACTGCCAAAATGGATGTTTTTTAACACAATGCTTGGATTTGTTTGTATCTTAAATTGGTCTAAATTAATAACAGGTATGAAGAAGCATAGCAAACTGTGATTCCATGTTTGTTGCATGTTTGAACACGTAGCCTTGAGGAAACATCCAAGAACAAGGAATACTAAGTGGAGACATTTGTGGTTCCCATAGACTTAAAAGACTTTGAGCTGTCATTTCAATTTGAGATTCAACGTGACTCAATACAAACTGAATTAACCCCAGCCTTTACTGCAAGGCCTGTGGTGCCATATGGAGTCCAGAAATAACCAACTTAAGTGTGTTAAAAACAGCTCACCACATCGTCCACTTACACAAATCAAAGATACAACGCTTAGCCGGCCATATGTTAGATTTTATGTGGAAGCAAATGTGCTGACCCCAAGGCTTAATCCTACTATGTTTAAGTCCAAATGGCAAAACTGGCTCCATACCGACAGTATGCTAATGTATGCTTATGTGCCGTGTTAGCCCCCGTGGGCTCTTCCACGCTGTCACATTACGTTAGCCAGTTGTTTCCTCCACCGCTGCAGAAAAAGCTCAGCTCCTCAGCCTCAGAGGAAGCAAGCAGTGGTGCTGCTATTTCAGAACAGGATTTAGCGTGTTAAGTGTTGAAGGGAGAGGGACAAGATGGGAGTTAATTAGTATGTCAGGACCTTCCTCAAAGCAGGGGCTAAAATCAGCTCAAACACTAACGCTAATAACCTCTCCCTCTCTTTCTCTGTTTGGCTTTTTCCCCAGTACAGCTGCAGTGTTTCCCTAAACACTCTCAAAAAACCATTTGGTGACCTAGATTATGAAAAACAAGTGGAGGCGTGCCAAAACCACCGCTGGGCTAGCTTCCATTAGCTAGTTTTCTGTGTTTCGTGGAGTGCTGAGTGGTTAAAATTATTGATGCTGGCTGCAGCGCCCTGATGTCCAGGTGATGGTGACTGCTTGTTTCAGCAGTTTCTTAGTTTCTGCCTTTGTGAATATCCAGGTCAGAGAGAGTTGGCATGAAATAGGGAACCTGGGTGAGACATCTGGAGATGTTTTTGGTAGACTGCACCCTTATTGATCAAGCCGACTGTTAGCTAGGTAAACATGGCCACCAGTATTATAATATCCAACTGAAGCCCTCCAACAGACCATTGTGAAATAAAATTCCGGGACATAAAATAAATAAACCCAATCATTTCCAATAACTACGCAATCTGTTGCTAATTACAGGAAAAATAGAGATGGTGTGCAATTATTAAACCCCCATTAAATTGATTTCTAGTGTAAGAGAGAGTATTTTAGTCAATGCAAGTCAGCTGAACATGAAAAATGTGAAAGTTGTCTACACGCAAACATACAATTCAAATTATGGAGGGTATGTTTCCAATGAATAATGAATAAATATCTACTTGGATTTACATATAGCTTTTCTTTCAAGGAAATTCATATGTACTTAGTAGTAATTAGAACCAAATTATACAATGATTTCCTGGAAACCTTCAAGGAAATTATGGACCCTTAAAAAAAGCATTACTGGTTGTTTTCTTCGGTCTTCCTCAGATGCTAACACTTTAGCCATATATACAGTACTGTAAAAATATAGATAAAACTTATAAACATATAAAAATATACGAAAAATTACATGAATATCAGAATAGTAGTGACGACTTTTTGTTTTAACACAAAAAAACGGAACATTCAACTTGATACAGGTCACAAAGCTTTTTATTTACGTTAGCTTGACGTTAGCCTCTGTTCCATTAGCCTCTTTCCCCTGTTTCTTTCCTTTGTCTCTTTGAAAAGCTATTATAGCTAATCATGTCAATATTTGTAGCTAAATACACACATACTGTACTAGTGAGTAAACTTTGTGGAGTTTGTCACTCTAACAAAGATAAAACTTTAATAATAATTTGAATAATAACATTCAACAGCTACAGCTCTGGCTACTGTGGCTAAGGTTCATGAGATATGTTGTCAATGTATGCTAACGAAATATAGTTATTTTATCGCTAAGATACACATTTAGCTTAGTATATGGATTAAAAAAACATAGTTCTGTGTTTCATATTTTCATTTAGTGTATACTATGTTATGTAACAGTCGTCATTCATAAATGTTACATGTGACAGACATTGGTAGCAGTATTAGCATCTTAGCAGTACACATTGAAAATGGCATTCATGGCTGCAGAGACAGTATTTTGTGTTTGGCCAAAGCAGTTCCAAACAGCAGGTTATTTTTGTTTCATTTTGCTGCATGTTAATTGTGTTTTAAAAACCAGCAGGTGGGCAGAAAAACCTGACCAAACCAAACCAGAAACCACTGCCCTGCATTCAGCCTGTGGGTATATCCAGGCAGCAGTGCAGCCACACGGTCTGTACGCAGTGTGTCAGTCAAGCTTATATACACACACATCTTCTGTTAACGACCACACGCTGAAAGGTTTTGGTAGCAGATACAGTAAATGCCATCAGTTACATTGACACATAACACTAACCCTATTTGCTGCTTCATTAAACAACTATAACATGACAGCAGTAGACTGCCAAGTTACCCCGCTGATACGCATGAACAGTTACACATACCGAACTGTGCTTTTGACAGCTTCATCACTGGTAAAATAGCAATATAGTGACTAGAAAATCCTCATTCACACAGACACTGTTCATACTTTAAGTGTCATATAATTAGGGCTTAGTACAAAAACAGTGAAAGCCATCTCATAACAACAAATGAGTACCAGAGAGCGAGAAGAAATATTTCTCGTTTCTCAAATTAGGGAAATATACAATTCAAGAATGTTTCCAGAAAACATTCAAGGGATTTTCTGCAAGCGTGTTACTGCGCTGTCCTCTAATCAAAGGTTTCCTCTTTCAATAGCTGGACTGCTTAATGCCGGTTTATTCCAGAGCCGCATTATTAAAGCAGACGTCTGCTCTTTGGTGTTATAGTATATTAGCATATTACTGTGTGATGAAAATACAGAAAGAGACAGACACAGCGGGTTTTGGTGGGTAAGACTGCCTAAACTCAGTTAATCTACTTTATAAGCTGACAAATATTTTTACACAGTACACGGCACAAGTTAGCCCGCTTCTCATTTATATGCATATTGTTTGAAATTATGTTTTACTCTAGCCCTTGCATGCATGAATTATTAAATCACAAAGTAATATTTTTTTAATGTTTGTTTTTACTTTTAAACAAGTGAAAAATCATGCCGATAACTTTTTTTTTCAATATATATATATTTTTTTTATCTGTACACTAAAGTGGACGCCATGCATCACTTGAGTAAAAAGTGATTCAAGGAACTCAATATGTGTCCGAAAAAAATGTTTTTAAAACATTTACTAAGAACAAATGGTATGAATACATATAAAACTATTTAAGTCTAAATTATATCATAATGTCAAATAAAACATACAAAATAAGGCGGAATCGACATAAATACCCTTTGGCGCATCACATCCACTGGAGTGGACAGATGTATTTTCAGTCACAGAAATAAAAAAATAAAAGAAATAAAAGTATTTCTAACATCTTATTTAGTTGAAAAATAGTTTTTTTTTTTTACCTGTCTGGTTTTCTGAGAATAAACTCATTTAACAGTTATTCCTGAGGTCTGGTGCATCAACTCTTCCCTCGGCTATTTTGAATTTATCAGCATCTCAAAACAACAAAGACATACAAAAATAATAATCACATGCAATGTAGACAACGCTTTGGGGGTCCACCACCTGGTATCTGGGACATGGAGCTATAACTTAAATGGTTCAAAATGGCTTCCAAATATCTGTCCACTGTAGTGAACGCCATGCATGAAAGGGCTAGTGTCGAAACAATACCTAAATTTATGTACTAATACCAAAACAATACCTTTAGTCGATACCTTTCTTGTGGAATATAAACAAGTTTTTCTACAAAAAAATAAAAAGTTCTCAATTGTATCGTACAAGAACTTTGCCTAAATTTAACAGTCAAAATGATTAACTATTATTATTATTAACAGAAACCAGTAAACAAGTAAGATTACAAATCTGACCAGAGATTCGCTGCCAGCTTTCATTCCTCAAATTAATACATGAAACCAACATAAATGCCAAATTTCCATCACATTTTCTACTTGATTTTCCACCATCTGACGTTTGACTGGTGCTCTTGTAACCACGTCATCTCGCTGCGCCCTCTTCTTCTACAATGGTATAATGGCACCAGGACAATCAGCACCACCAATTGTCTTATCTCGATGAACAAGCTCCCAATATTCGCATAACAGTAGTGGAGGAAAACGTGCATCAATTTTCATTTGTTTGCAGATTTTCTGAAAATTCGGTTAAAATTTGCACCACAATTGGACGGAAACCTGGCTACAGTACACAAAATATTTTCTGTTTTCATTTCTATAATCGCTGGGGGGCAAACTGAGTTTAGGTGAACTGAAAAAGATACGGGGCTAGAGAGACGTCATTGTCACTCATGTTGTTATTTTGGCTCCATTTCAGCATCTCTGTTTCTTCGTTATCCATCTTTCCTTCCCTGTTTGTTGCCGCACAGCATCTGGAGCAGCAGAAATGCCTCGAAAACAATCTTTCACAACGATTTCATGCTGTGTGGATTCCCCCAGAGGGCCGTCTGAGTCTGCTTTTAGACCCAAAGGGTATTTTTCCTTTTAGGCTTTACTACTTCCACATTCACAGGAGCTCTCAGCGAGATGACATCACATTGCATTCCTCCTTTAACAGGTGCAGCTCGGCTTCACATGGCATGCTGGGAAAACAGAGCGTGTGTGTGTGTTTCCGTGTGTGTGTGTGTGTGTGTGTGTGTGTGTGTGTGTGTGTGTAGTTCGGAGTAGCTTCAGTGCCAGGTCTTCCTCTAGGTGTGCGGTCAGGCTTGAAAACACACACTCATGCAGGAGAGCAGGTGGTTGTGAAGCGCTCTGCCCTTCATAGCAGCGAGCTGTAACATTCATAAGATGTGACAAATGACAACATTGTGTGAGAGTGTGTGTGTGTGTGTGTGTTTGCAGTCAGCTCAAGTGCGCTACCTCCTTAATCTGTTTGTAAACTGCTATCACGTGCGTCTGGACGCTCACAAGCCCTCATTAACTGGGCTAACTGGTGTTTGTCACAGGCAGCTGGGAGGTTGACTCATACAGTAACTACGAGCCTCTGCAGGAAGAGGGAGGAGGAAAGGTGGGATTACTCCTCGATCACTGCCAAAATGCCCTTCAGCAAGGCGCTAAATTAGGGATACAACTAACAGTTATTTTCATTATGGATTAATCTGTCTATTACTGTTTTCAGTTGATTGCTTAGTCAATAAAACGTTAAAAAAAAAAAAAAGGTGAAAGTGGCTATCACAAGTTCGTCAAGTTGAGGTCTTTTTTGTCCAAGTCAAAGGGAAAAGCAGTAAATCTTCACATTTAAAAAGCTGGAACCAGTGAAAGTCTGGCTTTTTACCTTGATAAATAATTAGTTTGTTTTCAAAATTGTCGATAATTTTTTTTGTCAACTAATTGATTAATCTACTTATTGTTTTGTATCATTGTGATATGTGTTTTTTGTGTGCACATCACATTTAATAAAATAAATATAAAGCTTTATTGTATTTTTATTAAACTACCTAATAACACCAATTGTGAAATTTTGTAGCCACAAAAAAAAAAAAGAAATAAATAAAACACACACGCACAGAAATCTCTGAACCTCTTCACTACATCCCAAACTACTCCAAAAGATATGTTACTACAATTGACCCAGACCTCTTTGACTAAATGCACGAGTACGGCACCTTGAGTGGGTGTATATGCGAAATGAAGGACCCTAAATAATGTGAACACAGCTGATAAACTTTTTATCTCCGACTTGCTTTTAACTTTTCACTCCCCTCTCATTCCTCTCTCTCTCTCTCTCTTTTTCTCTGTTCCTTTTCTTTCCCTCACTTCAGACACATGGGATGAGCCCTCCTTTCTGGGAAAAGGGGAAATAAGGGAGGAAAAAGGAGGTGAGGGACGGAGGAGGAGTACAGTTACGTAATCCTGACAGGTCACACTGAAGGGGCCTCCGTGTAACAGCCAGCATATGTGTAGAAAGGAGGTGAGTTAGTTTGGGTGACGGAGAAACAAAGACATTTAATACGGTATTTGGATATGGGCTGGAAATACGCACGTATTTAAGTAAACATGCGCTAATATCTGAGTAAACGCAGACACACACACAAACACACACACTGTGTGGCTATCAAGCACTTCCTTACTTCCTCCAGGCTTTTACAAAAGACCATTACCTTATTTCCTGTTTAAACGTTAACTTGCCATCTACCTCATTTACTGGCTGAACATCCAGTACAGTCACTTAAACACACA
>NTHP01000042.1:583001-600306 GCA_003416845.1 Oplegnathus fasciatus | reverse complement strand
AATAAGTAAATCGTGGTCTTGAATTCTGTAAAACGTGCACACGATATATTTAAATCCTGCGCACAACGTACTCAAAACAAGGGATGTCTGCGTTAAGGTGCTCTGACTAATAACAATGCCTTGACTAGCAAGGGTTGACAATATGTCTCCATAATGCTTCCCCAAACTGAAATAAAACTTAATTAAATAATAATAATAAATGTAGCTACGAGCTGTCTTGCTCCTTTCTGTCCATCTGGTTTTATGAAACTGTAACAGTGAGTATATTTTGCATGCGATTTAAGTATTTCAAGCACACGTTTTACCAAATGAGCACACATAATGAGTAAAACGTGCACACGATTTACTAAAACGAGCACACGAACGAGGCACTAAAATAGTTTATAATATCACTACAGTTTCAACAGCCGCACGGTCAGTTCACCAGCTGCAGACCAGCGTTGTTAGCTGTTGTTTAGCTGGTCCCATTTGTAATTCCAGCGCTCCGTACGTTACTCGTTACATGACTCCAATAACCAGGTGACATACTGAGTGCTGAGGTTACAGGATTACACGTTGCTGTGAGATTTGACAGTCTAGTCTTTTGAAGGAAGGATGGCTAACATTAGCCAGACCACCCCTCCTTTCTATAATGTGGAATGAACTCAACACTGAGCTGTGCAGGAGCATTCATCGGTCAGTTTTCCATCCAAATGTGGTACAAATTTTAACCGAATTTACAGAAAATTTGCTGAAGAAAATGCAAATTTATGCATGTTTCCATCCACAACTGTTGTGTGAGTATGAAAAGTTAAGCACCTTGAGATAAAGAGGTAAATAAAGGGATTACGTAATGAAAAGAGCGGCGGTCAAACCTTTGATGTTTTGTTTTTTTGTCTTTATTGTACAGTAGACGGTAGACGGTAGAGACAGGCAGGGAACATGGGGAGAGACACGGGGGCATGGCATGCAACAAAGGTCCCCCAATTGAATTTGTGGTTATGTGGTATGCGTCTTAGACCACAGGCCATTAGGGCGCCCCGCTGAACCTAAATCTTAAAACCTTAAACCTAAAATGAAGTCTTAAACCCCAAACAGCTCTTTGAAGATGTGAGGAATGTCAAAAATGTTCTCACTTTCCAAAAATGTCCTCAGTCTCAAGGTCTAAAAGTCACACAGCTCCGCACACACACAAATAAGGTATGTGGTGCAACATTATGATCACCTTTAGCCAACACATTTACCCCGACATCTCACACTGAATCACCAGTCCACCGCCTTACTCAAGGGCACCGTGGGAAGCAGTGGCCACTTCATGCCTCAAACTTGTGACCTTGTGGTGTGTTGGCAGTGTCAGTGTGTGTGTGTGTGTGTGTGTGTGTGTGTGAGTGTCATGTGGATTTGTCTTTCACAAAACGTGCTTCAATGCATTTTATGCATTTAAAAGCAGCCAAACACATCTGTACACGTGTTGAGAAGAGTTAGAGACCACGTTGAGAGGACGACAACTCACATCTTTCTCACACTCAGACACACACACACACACACACACACACACACACACAATAACTCTCTCTCTCTCTCTCTCTCTCTCCATAAATGGCTGCTGTCACTACAGTGCTGGGCCACATCTGGATCCCATTGGCTTCAGGAAGGGCTGAACACAGAGGCCCAATAAAAGCCTCCTTCCACGGCACAGGACTGTCAACAGGCCCTACCACTGTCAGTGAGGAGGTGGAGAGAGGGAGGAAAGAGAAGGAGAAGAGGAGGAGGAGGAGAGGCAGAGAAATAAAGGGAGAGATAAGAAGTGGGAGAGGAAAGTGAGAAAGGAAGGGATCAAGGGGAGGTACACGGGGGAGAGGAGGAGCACGAGGAAGATAATGACAGAAAAAGGTAGAAAAAGACAAGTTATGTTTCCTTTAAGATGTTTTCTGAATCTTTGGCAAAATAAATGTAAATGTGTTTCTTTTATGAGAATTTATTCAAGAGGACGTGATGCGTAATTAATCGTAAAATGGCATTTGAGTATTTTTCTTCTTACAAGAAACAGTTCGACATTTTGGGAAATATGATGATTATTTATTCTTAGATGAGAATATTGACTCTCCACTCTCATGTCTGTATGGTAGGTATGTAGATGAAGCCAGCAGCCAGTTAGCTTAGCATAAAGACTGGAAACAGCTAGCGTACAAAAACCGTATAAAAAGTGTAAAAATGAGAACTTGTAGTTCTTTGGTTCGGGGTAATGTACCAGACCATTTCTTGGCTGGGCGCAGTGACTTCCTGAAGTCTCGTTGTCACCGTGAGGTTTTCGACTCAACCAGCAGACGCTCCAGGAAGTCACTGCGACTAGACAGAGCCAGGCTAGCTGTTTCCCCTTGTTTCCAGTCTTTATGCTAAGCTAAGCTAACAGGCTACTGGCTGTAGCTTCATATTTACGCTACAGATGAGAGTGGCACCCATTTTCATGTCATATTTCCCAAAATGAAGTATTTCTTTAATGAATGACCTTGTCTCCTCTGATCCACATGTGCCTTGTGGTGGTACAAACCTAAGCAATATGTTTACATAAATCCCCACTTTCTTTCTTTTTTATTTTATTGGCTTTCTGGTGGAGGCACGTAACAGTGAGCAGCGGCATGACATGAATGTTTGTCTGAAGTAGAAGAAGCAAAGGCAGGTACTGTGACTTCAAGGTCTTTTTGAATAATATCTGTTTTTACCAGCTTTTACTGTATCTGCTCTTTTTTGATATGCCAACTTTCCCACCTCAGCCAAACGTATTTATTATATATTATTTATATATATATTATAATATTTCAGCTTTTTCCTGTTTTATTTCTGGTACACAGATTAAAAATGTGGATAAAAAAAGCTGCATGGAAACCTGCAGAGAGGCAGAGAGAGATACAGGTCTGCAACTCCACCTGATGAAATGTTTATCACTCGTCCAGCTCTGAACAACTGGCTCCAGAGCAATGTGTGTGTTTTTGTGTGTGTAACTATTGTCTATGTCAGCCCAGCCATACCTCATGAATGCCCTAGCTTCACGTTGTCTGCCTCTGCCAGGGTAGCTGTTAGCGAGTTGTGTTTCAACCTCTGCTACAAGCCCTCCAATAAAAAAAAAAACAGCCTTCAAAGAAAAATATACACCTTTCAACAAACATTAACCAATCGACCCCAAACCACCTTCGCTTCGATCCAGCGCTCTAACGCTCCACAGCTTCGCAGCGTTTGGCAAATCCTGAGAGTTTCTGGGAGTGTGCGCGGAGCTGGCGGTGAGCCTGTGACTGACAGAAAATGTAACTCAGCATGCAAGGTGGTGTGGGAAAATCCCACGACTGAGTGTGTTGAAGTGTTAATCCCTCGAGAGCTGGACTCCTACATGTTGCAGTGTGTGTGTGTGTGTGTGTAGCAGAGAGAGATGATTAATTCAAGGATTTGGGTGGGAGGAGTGTGTATGTGTGTGCAGTGTGTGTGTGCATACAGTTGTGTGCGTTTGTCTCTGCAGTGCATGTATGTTTGGATGTTGTAATGTAGTGTGTGAGTATGTTTGTGCATGTGTGAGACAATGTTTTAAGTGCGTATGAGACTATAAAGGCTGTGAAGAACAGCCTATTTATGTATTTTGTGCCAGCAAATGGTCAATATTTAAGGTATCTTCTGAGTATCATCTGAGCTTGCTTTTAAATTTTTTGTGATTTCTTTAAGTTTGAAGTTTAACGATTATTTGGTCCCCTTTGATTTGAGAAACTTCTCCGTCTTCCTGTTGAATAAAAGTGTTCAAATACCCATTGAAAAAATAAATATTATAAGCATAACACTTCTGCAAAATGAACACATATCCACTACACACCACTCTTCCTCAGGGTCAAACCTCTTGTAGATACAAGGTTTTCCTCCTCCAGATATTTCACGTTGCAGAAGGAGAAATCCTGTGGTGTGTTTAGATTTCTAGTATATGTCCATGTGTTTGTGCGTACATACTTGTGTTTTGTTTACTGGGGGGATTTGCAGGGGAAGGGACCACTGGTTACAACCTCAGGCGCTTCCTCTCCCTCTCATCTTCTTTTCCTCCTCCACTACACTCTTAAATTCACTTCATTAACTCAGTTCCACAGGCCTTACCGAGCTCATTGTTGTTTTCTATTTCCTCGTCAGCAGTGCAGTCTCCGGGTACTACTGTTTATAAAATGTGCGAAGGGGGATTTAGGCTCGTATGCAACATCTTTGTCAACAACAGACATGCACTCCAGACATTCACAGATACTCTTTAGAGTACTCTATATAGTATAGTAGGTACACAAATAATCACAGTAACTTGCAGAGAGTAGCTCTGGTCTTTGAGGGTGTTCAGACAGAAAATGGTCCTGTGTTAAAACAGCGCAGGGTTAGTGTTAGCGTTGGTAGGAGTGTGTTGTTTAAGGTCAGAGAAACAGATTAATGTGTTTAAAGGCTTATCAGACCCAAAACACTGCATAGCAGTTTATAATACTGACAGGATTTAACCACTCTGGAAAGCAATTATTTTATCTTTCAGTGCGTTAATTGCAAAGTAAACAGTAGAAATACAGCGTTGAAATGGTTCCCTTCAAATGAGTGTCTGAATGATTTCTTGCATCTCAAAGAGAGTGATTGGGCTCTCTTATCACTCTCAATTTATCTTTTTTTTTACTCTGTAAATATTAGAGCTGCAATGATTAGTCGATTAATCGATTAGTTGTCAGCTACTATAACTATTTAGATAAACGATTCATCACTTTGAGTCATTTCTTAAGAAAAAGTGTCCAAATTCTCTGATTTCGGCTTCTCAAATGTGAATATTTTCTGTAAACTGAATATTTTTGGGTTGTGGACAAAACAAGACATTTGAGGACGTCACCTTGGGACATTTTTCACCATCTTCTGAACCATTTTATGGACCAAACAACCAATCAATTAATCGAGAAAATGATTGACAGATTAATCTTCAATGAAAATAACCGTGAGTTGCAGCCCTAGTAAATATATACAGCACCTGCGTTCTGCTCAAAAGTACTCCCTAAATAAGATTGACTTCACTGCTTCCCATTTCCCTGTGTGACTTAACCTCTTTAGCATTACATTTCACTACAAAAGTTGGCTTACTTGCTCTCCACGAGCTCCCAAGAGCTCAAGAGCTCAGCTACAGTAAGTGCAACAAGAAAGGTTACTTTGGTTAAAAACATCTACAAAAGGGTTTCTTAATTAAAGCAGCCAATACGGAGAGAAGGGATAGCGGGGTATTGAGGAAAAAATGCTGAGGAATCATTCAGGGAATGATGAAGCACTTTTTCAACGATAGGATACATTCAAAGCGGCCACAGCATCAACATTTGCTGTAGTCTCATGAGACGGAGACGGATTAGTACAAAGAGCCTCATCAATCATGCCGGGACTGTTGTGTCTGAAAGGTCAAAAATGATGAGAGGGAAAGATTGCCACTTCAGACAGAACAGCAGAGTCATTCTCTATCTTCGACTGCGGGCTGAAGCCTCACTTCTACAACAAGAACCTCAAATCACACTCTTACCACAGAATCACATCACTCTGTCATATCTGGTCTCTATAATTCATGTCTTCAAATGCCCAACAGCAACAGGACCGTCTTCATCCCCTCGCCGACCTGATTGAAGAGAACAACGTTCTCCACTCACACACAGACAGTGAGACGATGATCCACACTTTGCAGTATGGATGTTTGTAGGGTGCATGTAACTGGCAGCTAGCAGGTCCTCCATTTATACTTTATGTAACTACTCTAAGGTTATCATTTCACAGCTTAGATAAACTAGTATGTTTGAATCTGGCCAACAAAAATACACGGTTGATGTTTAAGTTCAAGTGAATTCAAGGGAATCAGTAAGTGGGTTAAAGAAGGGACTGATAAGGGAATAATACATTAAATCTTCACTTCAGGGGCAGACATATACATAATATCTGAGCAGGTGTGGTTGAATTATGGTCAGTGGTGGACACATTTAATTTTTAAGGTAATGAGCTTTAGCTGAAAGGAAACTTTGGCGTGAGATAAATTAGAGTACGTGATTGTTGCATTCAGTTACTGGTGGCCAAAACGTCACAGACAAGCCGGACTGTGGATGTCTGGTTGCTGGTTTGAACCCCAGATTGGCTGAGAAAAGTCTGTGGAGTGACAGCGGATAAGTAACTCTCACTTCTGCCAATAAGCTGCCCTTGAGCAAGTGTTGGACACATTAAAATTTCGACCTTATGGTGCCGCTAGAAGTCATCATGAGAGGGAAATTAACATCTGTTCCAAATTTCATGGCAGTCCATCCAATAGTTGTCGAGACAAAAGCCAAAAATGTCAACCTCATGGTGGCACTACAGGAAAATTAGGGGATCACCATTGTCCTCTGGTCCAGACTGTAGTATCTCAACAACTATTGGATGGATTGTTTTGTGGACACCGTCATGCTCCCCCAGACTGACCGACATTGCCATCTACAAAGCCGTACTGCTAGCGTGGCTAAAAGCATTGTCTTTAAGACTAACATCAGGAATAGCAGCTTTAAGCTGTGCAGATTTCCACATTCAGGTCAAATCTTTCTGGAGGAGCTCACTCTTTCTCAAATTTACGAGATAAACAGGGTGGATTTATAGATATTTTGGCCAACAAGTCCAGTTTCCAGTTTGGCCATTTCCTCCATGTCCAAATCATATTTCACATTGTCCAGAAATACAAATAAATAACTCCGGCTTTAAGTGAGAGTCACCTTACTGGTCGTAACTCAGTGAACGGCAGGTTAAGAGCCAAAATGGCAGGTCTTGTGGAATAATCGTCCAATCTCTCTGCTCATGGAGGTGGTGTCTTGTTACCAAAGTGCCAGGGGAAGGAAGAGCGGGGAAGTCGAATTAGTGGTCTGTGTGGACAGCGAATTTGGCAAACTAATTCAATAAAAGGAGCATGGCATTTCCTCCTTTCTTATCTCTGCCTGTCGGGGGAAGGAAACATCGGAAGGAGGTGAAGCCACCAAAAGAGAGACGCTCTTGTCTTTCTTTGAGACTGCACCATTTCCTCTTTGTCTATCTGAAAATTAGCTGGGGCTTTTCTCTGAAAACTGAGCAGCCATTCATTCTTTTTCTCTTCAATCTTTACCTCTCAAGTTTTTCTAATAATAGGCCGCTCTACCCCTCTTTTTCTGTCTTTCCTTTGCCTCTTTTGGCTGCCTCCGCCTCTACCTCTCTCCTCTGCTTCCAGGCTTTTATTATCATCTTTGTCATTCACTTCTCCTCTCTATCTTATCTCTTCGTGTCTCCTTCTCTGACCCGACATGTTTCAGACTTCAGGATGATGCTTCACTCCGCGTTACAGGCAGCTAGATCTATTTTTACATCCGGCGGCAGCCACCGATGCCGCAAAAATGCGCAGCACCAATGTGAACAGTACAACAGGCCACTGGAGCGCTCACCGCATGTAATCCCTAAACCAACACGCATCGACTACACACTCACACAAACAAACACACACTCAGAGTCACAGAGCAAAGCCCTCGCAAAAAACTCACAGTGTTCATTTCAAGTAAATCCACGTTTACCATAAAAACAACAGCAACGCCACAGGATCATCCAGCTGCTGTCAACAAATAACTATGTCATGTTGGTGCAGCGACAGCAGCATCGCATCATTTATCTTAACACAGTAAATAAGCGTGAACATGATAAGATGGATGTCGAAGAGCATGTTTCCAGTGTGGGGTGGAGAAAACACGTGTTGTCCTCTGTACACAACACATGCATATCATCATCATGCAATTTGTGATTACACCCGAACTTGACACATTTTTATTGTGTCGAAAAGTGACTCAACCTTTCTAAAGAAATCTGTGCATCAAGAGCAACAAAACATAACTTAAATGTTCACATCAATACTCCGATTCCTCGGGAGTAATCAGCCTGAATCAACATTTCAACGTTTACATAGTTCAAAGTAGCACAATATCTCTTACAATCAATGTTATATGGGTTCATTAATAATTGATCTATAGGTCTAAAGTAATGTAATAATCAGCGTTCCCAACCCGTTCTTGTCTGTATCAAATCACACAAACATACGATTACAAAGTCAGAACAAATCATAAGACTGAGCAGAAAACTAGCAGCATGAAAACCAGACTCAATTGCTGTTTTCACTTCATTCTGTTTGAATCGCTGAAAAAAAGAAAAGTCTGCAGTAGAGCTGTAACGATTAGTCGATTAGTTGTCAACTATTAAATTAATCGCCAACTACTTTGATAAACGATTAATCGTTTTGAGTCATTTTTTAAGAAAAATTCTCTGATTTCAGCTTCTCAAATGTGAGTATTTTCTGGTTTCTTTAGTCCTCTATGACAGTAAACTGAATGTCTCTGGGTTGTGGACAAAACAAAAAATTTGAGGACGTCACCTTGGGCTTTTGGGGAACAGTGATCAACACTTTTAACCATTTTCTGGCATTTTATGGACCAAACAACTAATCGGTTAATTGAGAAAATGATCAACACATTTATCCATAGTGAAAATAATCGTCAGTTGCAGCCCTAGTCTGCCGCGATGTAGAGGTCTGGGACCAGGCTACAAATCTAGCGATGGTCACCCCGAGTCTCAGCTTACTCTGGTTAAGATAAGGGCTGAAATCACTATCACGACATTAATAAGAGCCTTTTTCTGATATTTTTGTTGACAGATAGAGATGAGGGGACAAAAGCACATAATTCTTTTCCCCCAAATAATCACATTTACTTTAATTTGTCAACGAATATATGTTGTCATAGTTTTTGTTAACAAATTCAATGGTTATTGTGGAGAAAGGATGTGTCCGCTCCATCAATCAATATTCACCCATGTGGAATTTCTGCATCATCAGAATCTCACAAGTTTTATATTACTAAAAATAACCATCATGCACATTTTTGCACATCCTGCTCAGTGAGCGAGGCCCAGTGACTTTAAAGTGACGCTCCTCTGTCGTCCTTCTTGACCTTCTTGAGTGCTGCGAGAGCCGCGGTGGTTAGACTGAAGCAGGGTTTGTTTGGTGTTGACAGGGAGGAAGCGGTAAACGGCGCAGACTGCAGCAGACCTGACCTATTAAACACCTTAAAAGGATCTTTACGGAAGTCAGAGCTCCAAGGGCACTCAGACACACTTCTTCATACCGTTTGTTTACAAGGTGAACAAGCTGCTAAGGGGGTGAGAGGAGAGCGGATATGGCGGGAGAATTGCTTTGCCCCTGGAGGAAGCGTTTCTGCTGCACTGCTTTCCTTCTGAGGACTGCGGAGACGGCCTTCAGGAGGAGTAAAATCTGTCGGCAGCACCAGCCTCATCTCGATTTCACTAAACCCCCAAAACTGGGACACTCGGGAGCTTGCTCGCTTGAAAATGACTCTCTCACTCTCTATTATTTAAGCGAGGATTTCATCCTCCTACTCACATCTCCCTCCTCCTCCCCTCTTCCTCCACTCTCCTCTTTTTCTGTTCCTTTTTATCTCCCCCCCACGTGCCCCCGGTGCTGTAGTGGGGTGGGTGGGATGGAGAGAAGATGAAGGCAGGGAGGCAGGGTGCTGCAACAGAGCGCTTTCATCTTCTCTCTGCAGGGCTGTTGCATCAGGGGGAAGACACAGCGAGCGGCTGCAGTGATACAGCAGAACATCGGTACTGTACACCACGGATGTATTTTATACAGCTTTACCCATCACTCCCATCGGTTAAGATTCTGCTGACCTACTTCCTGCTTTAACTTTGACCAACCATATTCACAGAAGTTGCTAACGGACAAATATAACCAACTTTTATAATATGGTAAAACTGGGGATTAGTTTAAAACTAACAAGTCACCACTTTGGGCCAAATATTCAATGAGTCGCTGAGGCTTGGTGGTCAAATATTCAATATCATTACTCAATGATGACAAATACTATATTAATCATGACCTTTGGCCAGTTATGCTACAGTCCAGCACACCTGCAGAGCAGCGCCAGACTCCTACAACACGTCAAGCCTCTTGTTTTACTCGTAAGACTCACATCTTAGTGCCTTTGATAATAATCTACCTGGGATGTTAAAACAGCAGATATTGAAATAAGAATTATGCAACCTCATATTTCAGTCGCACTGCTGTGGACATTTCTGTCTGCCACAGTGGCGATCACACCGGATCACACTGTGAGTGAAGTTTAGGCGAGTTTGTTAGCATTCAGCTCAGAGCATTAAAGCAGCGAGCAGAAACGAGGGTGAAGAAACAGGGCGTGCGTCACGCTGCTCTCCCTCCATCAGCCTTCTCTATTTCCATCACAGTTACTGTAGGTCTGCAGTTAGAGCGACAGCCTGGCAGGCTATAGACCTTTACAAACCAGTCTCGTGTTAAAATCACCTGTGTAAAATGACGCAGCTGAAAAAAAGAAAAAGCAGATGATTCGATGACGAGGTTCGAATCTGGGGCTCCTTTCGCTTCTGATCAGAATCGTTGAATTTTAGGGGGCACTCAGTAGCAGAGTCATAGCAGGAATGATGACAAAAAATAAGCCAGGTAGTAAATACATTTTTCCTTTTAAAGCGACTAAAATCAATATTGTTATACTAACAATTATCAAATGACAATGTGACAATACGAAAGAGGTCACTCGTAATGATGAATCTACAGAGAATTTAAAAATCTGTGGCTCCCCTTGGCTTTGGAGATTTGAGCAAGTTTCAGCTCATTGTTCAGCTGTTCGGCTGCAACTTTACTGCTTTGATTCACTCTCACCGCTCTCATAGTGTCATTTTCGGCCCCAGCAGGCAGCTGTTTTCAGTGAAAAAGCTCTAAAATCCCTCTGTACACTACCTGCTCAG
Source organism: Oplegnathus fasciatus (assembly GCA_003416845.1). Classification (NCBI taxonomy): domain Eukaryota; kingdom Metazoa; phylum Chordata; class Actinopteri; order Centrarchiformes; family Oplegnathidae; genus Oplegnathus; species Oplegnathus fasciatus. The sequence continues at coordinate 589,479 of NTHP01000042.1, read as the reverse complement.
CAGACAGACACAGTTAGCAACTAGCTGGTGAACATAGCGGAGCATTTAGCAGCTAAAGAGCCAGATATTTCCCTCAGGAGTTGGTAGAGACCAAAAACTGAGCTAAAAGAGAGTAAATATTGGACTCACATTTGTAAGGTAGACACAAACACGACTCTAAATAAATGCTTGAGTTGCTCCGTAACTGCAGGATGTGTAAATAAGCAACTGTTTGCTGTTTCGCCATATACTCTTAAAAGGTGATGATGTCAATGTTGTGTTCACAAGAAGGAAAGAAGCAAGTGTAAGTGTAAGTTTCCTCGTAGCACTTCAGCAGCCTGCCCGTATGACAAGGCTCATCTTAATCACTGAATAAAGTCTAATAAAGTTTTTGGAGAAAGTTCAATCCAAAACACCGCACTGAAGTTTCCATCAGACTACTGCACCCACACTCTGCAGCGTGTTATCTCAGACTGTAGATGGAGCGAATCGCTATAATGCGACACACGACTCTGATTTCTTTCAAACTACATCTTGCAAGACTTTTCTTCTGATTCAGAAAACACACAAAGACACAGAACTTCTGCAGCTGCGTGGCTGCACTATGAACAACCCACTACATTAGCAGGGTTTATGGCAGCAGTAGCATCAGTCAACTGTGCTGTTATGGTCTATTAGATTAAATGAAACTTTAATGATCCACATGGGAGAAATCGGGTCATTGCACCAGCTGAGAGCAGGATATAGATCAGAAGAGAACAAATAGAGAGCATTTAGGATAATACAATAAAAGACTAAGACAAAAAACATGCATCAGTCCACATTCAGACGTTTCTAAACTTTTCTTTTTAAGGAGCACTAAACGGATACAGGTTAGGTCAAAGACTCCACTCTTAGGATGAGATTTATCTTTGTGATTAATGCAATAAGATATGATTTATTTCAGTACTAGACGGAAAGTTATGGTTGTAGTTGTTTTTTCTCTTTTTCTGTGACCTTAAAGTTAATGAAAGGATCTTTAAATTGAACTACATGTTGAACTCATTTTGCTGCTGGATGCTATAGATACAGTAGCTTTCCTTGCATCATCCACAGGAAGAGAAAGAGGAAAAGCTTTGAAAAGGACTGATTAATGTAAGGAAAAGTACTAAAGAGGGTTTAGTAAGTGAAAACGTAGAGACATGAAAGGGAAGAGGAAGATGGTAAACAACCAATTTAATGAAGCAATGGTGCGAATATAAACACTAACATACAGTGCAGCTTTGTATCATATACAGCAATGGTACCGTCCAACACACACAAGCAGGTGTGTGTACAATAAAATGACCAACCAAACCAAAGCGTCACCTGTCAGGCTCAGTCTGGGAGCAGCAGCTCTACTGGGAACATGTTTGAACTTCCACCAGCCACTCCCGGCCTTTTCATTCACCCACCCACTCTCACACTAAGCAGGCCACTCTCAATGGCACATCTGCACCATTCATCCCATCATTCATTTACCCACAACAGCCCGCTTTGCTTTCAGTGGCTAGGCTGAACGTGACTGTACTTCATTTGGTTACTGGAACGGGGGTCTGCTTTGTTTAAGAGCGTTTTAACACAGACCTGTTGAAACCTGATGGATGAGGCTTCATGTTCAGGTGCTTAGTGTGTAAAGTTATGTTTTGTGGAAGCGTACGAAGACGGTGATTAGGACTTCTATTGTCTGGAGCTCTTTTCACTGATCCAGATACACAGAGATGCACAAAGATGCTCCCAAACAAAGACAAAAACAAACCAGTGTCGGCCACTAATGATGACTTCATCCCAATCTGATAACACGACCATTACTCAACTCGCACGGCAGCTGAACCCACTTAACTGAGTGTGCAGTTTGACTAAAAGCACAGTTTCGATTGCAATTATCTACCTCAACAACCTGCAGTCACTGCTCTCTCTTTATACACAGACCTGCTGTTGGGACTACTTTCCGCTGATGAAAAAGTCCTTATTAAAACTGTTTATAACATTTTATGTAGATTATTCAGAGTTACAGGGACACGGTTTCTGGACAGAGATGTTGCTGTTGAATTAAGTCAGTTGGTCGAATATATCTTAACAACTATTAGATGGATTGCTGTGAGTAAAGAAGTTTTTCTCTGTTCTATAATGCTGTAACTACCTAGAGTGTGTCTGTGTCTCTTGATTTCTGTCACCTCGGGACGTTGTGCAGACTCTGGCAGCATGCTAAACATAATAAAGCCTCCTGCTGGAACAGATAGCCCAGTCACTACATCCTGATTGGCTTTAAGTCAATCAGGCTGTTGTGAAGTCCATTACTAAGGATGTTCTCTCTTGCGGCTGCAAGACAGTAACTCGCTGTGGGTTGAGCAAATGCTTCTGTCCTTGTACCACCAAAACCCTTTCAACCCTTTTTAAATTAGACTGTGGCTTTAAGCTATAACCGAGGCTACATTCTTGGCTCCTGAAAAGTCAACATTTTAATATGTAAATTTTATATGTAAATCATCAAAACTGGAGTTACAAGTTCATAAAAAACAGCGAAAGGTTTCTGTGCAGTTGTACCTTAACTGTCACCAGTGTTGTTGTGATACAAGAAGTTTAAATTTGGTATAAAAGCCGAAATATCAAGGCTTCAACTCTAAACGATCACCATGGCCCCAGAAGGCACAGCCAGGGTTTCCATTTTATAATGGAGGCACCCCACCTTGCTTAAAGTCACGAGCTTCTCAACAAACGTCAGAAGAAATTATTACATTTTCAAGATATACAGTATACCATTAGACTTATTAAAGGAAGAGCTCGACCTTTTGGGAAATATGCTTATTCGCTGCCTTTTTTTCCCCCCCAAAAAATATTTTTCTTGGCATTTTATTGCCCTTATTATAGAGCAGCAGTGGAGAGATGACGGGAAACAAGGGAAAGAGAGACGCAGCAAAGGTCCCCGGTCGGATTACAACCAAGGACGTTGCAGTTCATACAGGAGTCTGCGTCTTAGCTCTAAGCTACGAGGACGCCCCTGCCTATTCGCTCTCTTGCCAAGCGTTAGATGAGAATACCACTCTCATATCTGTACAGCAAATATGCAGCTGAAGCCAGCAGCCGGTTAGCTTAGCTTTGGCTCTGTCCAAAGGTAACAAATTCCACTTACCAGCACCTCTAAAGCTCATTAATTAAAACATCAATTAAATCACGTTGTGGTTTTATGGGGGGGTTATATGCCCTATATGTTGGCCGGGAGCAGTGACTTCCTGGAGTCTCCGTTGGTTGCCTAAACTAGATGTTAAGATGCTAATCTAAGCCAACCGGCTCCAGCTACATATTTAGCGTACAGACATGAGAGCGGTATCAGGATGTGTTATCAGGATGTGTCTGATTCAGCTCAGCAGGTGATTTATTGATCAAATTGTACATTCACTTTCCTGGGGGTAAACCCCGGCTGATTACAATAATCTTGAAAATAAAAACTGTGACACATAAATGATTCGTGCACAGCTTCCTTGCCTCGCTCCTTGTAAAGTGCTTTGTAACTGTGTTTTGAAAATGCTATCTAAAATATGGATAAAGTTTTTAAACTCCCACATGTGATGCACACCAATTTGGAAAATGTTATTTTAATATGATTTCTGAAATCTCTCTGTGCAACACGATGTGCTGCTGCCATGCACCAAGGCTACCAATTAGTCTGAGGCAAACCTTCCCCAGAAACTCACAAACAAAAGCTGAATTTGTTTTCTTTAGGAACTTAAAATAACTCTTCAAAGGCTGGATCACAACCGCAGAATACAGAGAGAAAAGGTAATGAGTAACATGCTGGTTTGTGTGTGTTAGAGACTAAATGAGGAAGGCAGAACACAGGACAGATGTAAATTTAAATACTGTAAACTTTCTAGGAATGAAAATGAAAACAATCTTCGAAGATGAAAAACACAGATGGTGATCAAACAAATTAAAACAGACGAGCCTTTCTTTTTTGATAGATGATGCTTAATTAGATCAAATTTGATTGATGACAGTCCAGTTAACGGGTTCAAATAGACGCAGATCTAGTTTGCTCGATTGCTCCCATCAGCCCAGATGGCCTCGTGTCCAACTACGACTCTTAATGTCTGTAATCTCATCTGTGTCTGATTGCTGTGACACCACGTAAGCAGGCTCAGATTGAATCAGGCCCATTTGGACTATCAATTTCCTGTCGCGAGCCTTTCACTAAATCTGGTGGGTGGAGTCGGGTGGAGTCGGAAAGAAAGACAAAGTGACATGAAGAAGGGATGAAATGTGGCCACTTTGTCCACTGTCAAGAGCAATAAGGAATAAGAGTGGATCACTTCCCATATGGCCTCACAGCGAATAGCCATTCATTTTAAATAATACCAGTATCATTTATTCAGGGTCACTGCACAAAAGAAAAAGACATATTTTACTATATCAAAGATTAATACCCACATATGCCAAAAAATGGGAAATCATAAATAAATACAGCATTGAAAATTGGCTTAGAGAACATCGGGTATGATTTACAGGCTCCTGTGCAGTGCCCTGCGCCCTAATACACGTGGTATTACATGAAAAGTGGGCACAAAGTTGGGCATTGTCAGACTGACAGTACTCCAGCTCAATGGCGTTGAGGGGGCACTGGGGGGGCAATTATATTTCGGAGGGCAGGGGGACACGCCCCTGCTCTTGAATCAATAGATTTCTGAATATGACTGTGAATTAATGATTTCACTAAGAAACCACACAAACATAAATGACAACAATCAGTCAACACTTCAACAGGAGAATTCACCTTCACAACAGCGTGATTGCATCTCGATGGACACTTCATATGAATGAATAGAAATAATGTGCTTGATGACTCAGCTCCGAGACGACATTAAAACAAGACACATTGAGCATATTAGACACAAAATGAGTAACAGACACAGATTAAGACGTTAAGACTGAACAAAGAGCAGAACGGAGCAGCGAGAGCAGAGAACTTGGCCGCTGATATCATGTTGATCCTTGTCCAGGTCAACTATACGACCGCATAGTGTTTGAGTACACTGTGTACAGCTGTCTGCAAGGATAAATGCACACTGTACTGAGCTTCCTGAGAGAGGAAAGCGAGAGCGCTCCAGAGAAAGACAGAATGAGAAGGAGATGGGGATAATCCAGCGAACAGATGTTTGGGAGCGCATCGAAGAGCGCCCGCTGCCCAGAGGATATGGATTATAGGGATGGAAGTGCTAACAGGAACATAGAGGGCCTGAGGTGGGCTACGTGATTAGCCAACACACACCCACGATAGCTAGCCAACGCACGGCTCTCTGAGGTAAAGGCCGCGGCTATTGTTAAGCCACATGTAATGAAAGCGAGACTCATTCTGCTGCTGCTGGAGAAAAGCTGGGATTTAAAGTAGCTCTGGAAATGCAATGCACAAAAGTAGTCTGCAGAGGAAGTAGTACGAGAATACAAAGAGTAGAGCGTTTTACTCAGAAACAGGGCTTTGATCAATGCTCTACCTGTACTTTGTTATTACTAAATCAAAGGGGAGCAGCTTCTTCAGCTCAACAGCCATTAAAACTTTAGCAAAAGATAAATGAGAGCTGATGTGACCATTCACTCCCTCATGCACAGACCCTCAGTGTAAAGTGCTGGGCAATAAAAGCAACCTGTCCTCTGCAGAGACCAGTCCTGATAGCAGAGAGCTTTTGGATGTCTCATTGTGATTTAAAGAGCAAGGACACACTCAGTCGTGGGTGAACGTCTCCTATTCCCCTGCTGCTGGGAGAGCTGACTGCTAACACGTCCTGACAGGCACCTCTCCTCTGCACAGAGGTTAGCGCCCCGCACACACACACACACACACACACACTGATACAGAGCAGTGGAAACCATGCAGAGCAGTGTTGCCCTCATTCAAGAGGGAAATGAAGCAGCTCCTCTACAATACATGCCTTGAGCGAAGGTGCCGTAATGCATGCTTCTTTTGCCAAACTGCCAGCCTCGTCACAGGTAGTACAGTTTTCATTTGGTCTGTCGGGGGTTCAGTGGGTTCACCCACAGCAGCCGTGTTACTGCTACTGTACAGTAAGTGTGTCTATATGCTCAGACTGCATGGGATTTAAAGCTTTAAAGTGAGTCTCCAATCCCAGGGTCTGCGGTGCTGGATAAGGGTACTGGCCAGCTTCTCAAGCCCTTACACACTCACACGCTTAACGATACACAGGCCTTTGAACACACACTTTTAAAACCAGAGGGCCGAGGCACTACCTGGAGCCATCTATCAGCCACAGGAGACAGGTCTTGTCCCTGAGGGCCTGGTTAAGAGCAGGGGGGGACATCTGGATGGGAACCATCTGGTGAAGGGGGGTCTGCTCGGCTACTAATGCAGCAGGCAGGCAGGCAGGCAGGCAGGCAGGCAGGCAGGTCTGCTGGCCACACCACCAGAACAAAGGCAGGCTGTAATCTGGTCCTTGCGGCCCCGAAGGAGCCCTCAGTCTGTCTGCCCCCC
>NTHP01000042.1:567746-582117 GCA_003416845.1 Oplegnathus fasciatus | reverse complement strand
CCCCCCCCAGATATAGCACCACACAGCTGGGGTCAGTCTCAAAGCCTCAGTCGGTCTTCAGGAGGATCTGAGGCACGGATGTATGCTTGTCATGCAAGAGCCTGGTTCACCGATAGTCATGTCTGAAGCAGGGAAGAGCTGCAGACCAACTATCAGCCCAAGAATGAGAAAAGACGTCAAATTTATCTACTCATTTTCTCAACCAACTTCATTCTTTTCAGGTTCATCTGGCATTCAAGATTTTTCCAGCATTTACTGGACATAAGCCAGCAAACACTGCAGGCCAGTTGCCAGTTTTTGAGGGTCCTACTGGTTAGAAAGTTTTGTGCAGTCACCTGCAGCCAACGTGTCCATCAACAGCTGTGGACCATTCAAAATGTCCTTGAATTAGACGAGACCCTAATTCATTTACTGAATGTGTATACCAAAAATTTGGGGGTAAATAATGGCTGTTTGACATGTAGAGCAGGAGGTTTCTGGACAAACGTACGATTTTTTTGGTTCAGATTTATGAGTCTGTGTGGAATTTCAGCTTACATCAGAAACAAGGATGAAGAAAATGTGTCTTTTCTTCCCGACTCATCCTCCCTTGACAATTTAGTAGTCGCTCTTTATTGTTGATGATCCAACATGATGTCAAGGATCTTTATTTTCACAACCACATACAGCCTGATATATCGTCCGAGCTGTTTGAGTTATAGAGGACTTCTGAAGGACTTGAGCATCATCAAGACCTGAAGAGAAACAGCTGGTGAAGTTCAAATCTGACCGATTATTTTGTGTATTCAACAATAACTTTATATACTATTCCCATTTCTATATTGTCCTTAGTCAGATTACCTTTTAGGTGTTGATTCACCAGCTAATAAAGAGGTGAATCGGGTGGTGTGACAAAAACCTCCAACCTTGTCTCATGCAGGTTAGCTTTAACTGTCAGAAGCACACAGTAAAGGCTTATAATCAGCTAGCTGTAATACCCACAAAACTCATTAACTCGTACAATCGGGGTGTCCAAATCCAGGCATACGTAGCACTAAAAGACAGGTCGGAAAAGCACGGAGTAAATTCTAACATACAATATTTAAAAGGAAAAGGCAGGTGATATTCTATATCTTTATTATCGTCAACATATGCCATGAAAAGATCAAACACAATAATGTGTCGTCTGTCTCTCAATACTTTCCGATTTCCCCAGCCTGTTCGTTTGCTCATTTGTTCCGTCTGAAGACGTAAATCTTTAAAAACGGGTCCTGAACATGTAGTTTAATTTAAAAAAAAGGCTAAATAAATTTCTAAAATAGCTGAGCACTGTTTTTAGCAACCGTAAATGGCACATTTGCTGGGGACTATTTTCAGTGGCGGATTAATACACATTTGTTGCTCTAGTGAGTATTTACGGCAGCAGGACGGTGTATGTGGGATTCGTCATGTTCATGGTAGTGAAGGAACAATGTGGCTCATTGGTGTGTTTTTAATAGTTTTTGTGGAGTTCTGTGACATGTAAACTACAGTAAATTAAGCTTTGGCTACAAAGAAAATACTTGTCAAAAGGATCAATTCGTTGTTGGTTTTGGTCTTTTCATGGAATTTGTTGGCAATTTTGTTGTTTATCCTTTAATCACTAAAAAAAGCACAATAAAAGCTCCTGTAACAGTCAAAAAACAGTCAAATTTCCCCTCGTGTATATATTTAGTCGTCTGAAACTTAATAGGGTGCAGTGTTGAGGCTGGGGACAAAAAAAGAGCATCTGAGATCACCTGACTGCATAACAACAATTAGACTACCAGACACAAACGGCCGCAGAAGCCGAGTCCTTCCCATCAGCCTGCCAGCTGTCTTCCCGTCAGCGCTGTCCTGCTGTACAGTCATATCTCTACTGTCGCCTGGCTCTGAACGCAGCTCAGATTACACACGACTGCAGTTACTGGCCATCTGCGGTGCCTTATTAAAGGCTTCTTCATGACAAGAAATGATTCCAGCGTGCGATCAGAGCATATAGAGAAATGTTAGATGATACCGCTGCCGTGATGTCATGCTGACCGCCACTGTGGCTGCACTGCTGTATTTCTGAGAAGCGCCAGTGGTCCAGCGGCTACAAAGGCTGCACTGTAGCCAAAAGGTCACAAGACTGATCCCTGCAGCAGCCGACTTGTCCGTCAAGACCTGAGGGTCGTCAATCAAGACAATAAAGCTCTATGTGCTCTGTCACACTGAGTCAGCTCACTGCTTTAATGGAAAAAGGAGACTGTTGTGTCGTTCCTTTAAAGCCACACACACACACACACACACTGTACAGCACACACACACACACACTGTGTCCTTGAGAGAAGAGCAAAGTCAGTCACAGCGAGTTGCTGCCTCCACCGCTGCGGTTTAACCTGAGTGGAGGTGAATAGTTATAAGCTGGCCAGTTGAGTGAATGTCAATGTGTGTGTGTGCGTCTGTGTATGTTAATGTGTGGATACAGCAGGGTAAAAATGCTCTAAAAAACAACACAATGAAATATAAGCAGGGGCAGGTTTTATTGCCAAAATCAATATCAGGATACTAATAAGCAGAATCGATTAGCAGATTGACAGGATTCATCAGTAACTATAATGATTGATAATCGTTCTCAATAATGAGCTTCTCAATTGTATATAAATATCTTTGGATTTTAGACTGTCGGACAAAACAAGTCATTTGAAGACGTCAACTTGGAAATTTTAACAGGAATTTTTCACTACAATTAATCAATTAATGAAGAAAATAATTGGCAGATTAATCACTACTGGCAGCCCTATTAATAAGACAATTTTTCCGATACTGATGTTATGTTATCATAATACAGAAATGTATGTAAGAATACATTATTACATGACGCTGAGTTGATATGCATCACAATAAGATTCTACTTTAGCCCTGAATACAAACACCCGCTTTTGCATTTTATCTTGTTTTATTTTCCACATTTTCTCACTGAATTGTCACATATTTGCCAGTGGGGGAGGGGGGGATGCTGGAAGTTTTGGAAGAGACAGAGTGTACTGACAAAAATAGTTACTTAATTTAATCAGAAATAAAGTGATCATGCAGCCGGAAGCAGCTGAGCATGCTGTTGCAGAACACACAGACAGTAAGACAAAGACTCCTTGTACAAATCTATGCATTTACAGAAATATGAGCTTGTTTTGTGAGTTATGTCGTGAATATGAACGTATGTGCTCGTGCCTGTTGGTGCGTAGGAGTGAGAGTCCTCCACACCGGCTCAACGAATGACTAAAATAGCCTTCGCCTGCAATGCTGTTGACCTTGCACTTCACCGTAACATGATGTGAAGCTGCCGGGCTGATGGAGAGAAAGAGGAGAGGTCGAGAGATGCAGATGTGAAGACGCGTCAGGAAAGAAACTCTAGCTAGATCAAGCTTTTCCATTTTATTCTCACTCACTAAAACCTTATTTTCTTTTATTTCCCCTGAGCAGAAAGACATCTTTCACTGTTTAGAGTTAAAATTGAGGAAAATAATCCCCCTTTGTGCACCCCGCGGTGCTATTTAAGATCAGCTTATCATGTTTAAATTTTGCCAATCAAATGTGGAAGGCACAAGACATTATACATATTTAAAATCAATTATATTAAAGAACAAGATTTAAAAAATAATATATCACTCGCCTGCAGGTCCCCCTCCCTCCCTCCATTCATGCAGTTGGCAGTAAGCTTCTTAAGTGAATCCAAAAAAGAATGACTTATCTGAGTCTACAGGCACTTACACAAATGTTCTCAAATGCATGTCCAACCTCAGCATCTCCTGCCAGCGAGACAGAGTTCATCCTGAGAGATGTTTTCTATTTTATTCCAGACCTTCTTTCTTGACGCTGGTGCACATTTAATGTCAAAGTCTGGACGTGTACTGCTTCGTTCAGAGTCCTTCGCTTGTTGACACAAATACAGTTTTAGCTGTAACGGTTTGACACAAACTGTCCTTGTTTTCCAGAAACATGTGCCAAGTAACTACATTCTTGGTTTTGCCACAGTTTTCTTATTTTCTCACATTGCTTTGTCTTTCTCTTGGTTGTCTTTATTATAAAGCATTTTTTAAACTTAATTATATTAACCTTACAAAACAATTCTCATGATGTAAACGTGTGTACAAGTTTGGATCCTTTTGTACTTCTTCTCTACTATGAATTTGCCATTTGTTTTACTTCACAGGACGATTTTGATTTATGTCAACAGAATATATTAGGGCTGCAACTAAATATTATTTTCATTATTGATTAATCTGATGAATATATTCTTGATTAATGCACAAAATGTCAAAGAATTGTAAAGAAATTCCCATCGCAATTTCTCAGAACCCAATATGACATCTTAAAATGGCTTGTTTTGTGTAACCAACAGTCAGAAACCCAAATATATTCAATTTACATCGATGTAAAACAGAGAAAGGCAGCAAATCATCACAGTGGAGGACCGGGAACTTAGCCGATCAACTTAATCCATTAATCGACTAATCGGTTCAGCTCTAAAATATATATAAAATCTCCATTTTGTGGATGAATCATATGATTACTGTCAAACAGTCAATATAAGTTCTAATGTAAGTAATATGACAAGCGGTGTAAGGGATTAAATTCAGTAATTACATCACAGTGACTAATCCAAGAGACTCTCTGCTACTTTAACATTTTGGGGGTTGGCGTGTAGATGGAGGGATCGTATATAAAGCATACAGCTTTATACAGGAAGACAAAAGGCAGCTGAAGCTATCGAACACATCAGGGAACCAACAAATTGGCCCGAATCTTAATACTTCTTCGAGACTGGCATGCATTTGAAACCCATCTGCTAATGCCTGGCTGACCTCATATTTTCAGCCTGACTCTGCCTCAGGCGAACATTCAAACTTTCACAAAGCTTCAGTGCAGCAGTGGCAGCATCTGACCGAGGCAAATGGTTCTGTAATTGGCATTACAACTTGTGGAAACCGAAGAATTCGGCTGGTTCAACTCAGCAGCCTTGTTTCTTGGCTGGCAGTAAACTTTTTACCCCAGAGAGCTGCTCCTCAAAAGAAACATGTCAAGCCCCGGGGCATTCACGGCGGCCCATAATGCCTCTGCATCCAGCTGTTGGTCATAGGATGCAAACAGTGTATTAATGTGGACGTCATGTTCAGCTGTTGGGGAGTGTTGGAAAGGCTGCAGCACTCAGGAAAACAGTTGATGTTAAATGTTGTTTATAGTGTGTGAGCAGTTGGATGTGAGAACAAGAGTCACAAGTTCACACAGTGTGATGTAGTCATTTTGGCATGTGTCGTTAAAATTTATTTATCAGATTATCCCCTTTTTAAAAGCAGCTTTTTATAAAATACATGGCAAAAAATGTAGTTCCTAATTAGCTTTACTTCCAGCGAAATTATCTATCATATCTTTGGTGATTATTCAGTGCTATAGATAAAATAAATCCAACTAATGTTGCTGATACTTCCTCTCAAACTGCTATTTTATTCACTTTCTTGCCAAGAGTTAGATGAGAAGATCAATACCACTCTCATGTCTGTACGCTAAATATGAAGCTACAGCCATTAGCCATTAGCTTAGCTTAGCATAAAGTCTGGAAACAGGGGGAAACAGCTAGCTTGGCCTTGTCCAAAGGTAACAAAATCTGCCTACCAACACCTCTAAAATTCACAATTTCATGTTAAATCTTGTTGGTTTAAAGCAGCTCAATGGAACTTTTCATTTTGTGTTGATTTTGGCGGTCTCTGTGGACAAAGGCGGTAGTGTTTCACCTNACTCCAGGACGTTACTGCTCCAATAACCCCCTGTAAAACAGCAAATTGATGTTTTTACACTTTGGTTTTTGTACTAATGAAACAAATGAGATATAACATGTTAATTAGTGAACTTTGGAGGTGCTGGTAGGTGGTTTTTGTTACCTTCAAACAGAGATAGGCTAGCTGTTTCCCCCCGTTTCCAGTCTTTATGCTAAGCTAACTGCCATAAAGACATGAGTGTGGTATCAATCTCCTCATCTAATTCTAGTCCCCAGTATTTTCCAAAATTTCAAACTGCTCCTTTAAGACTCAAGAGTACTGTCTTCATGATGTTGTTTCCTACATCTGGCAAACAAACAACAAACTGGGACCAGAAATCAAAGATGGAATTTTCCCGTCCCGTGTTTGTTCATCTCTGTGACATTTAAACTGCGCACCTCGTTTCTCACACCTCGGTCAGACAGGTGATTGATGGGGAAGTGATAGCATGGGACACAGTCACACTCCTGCACACAGCACACAAGCCACCAAACAGTATCTAGTTCCTCAGAGGGTAATGTTCCTCTATCTGTGTTATTATCAAAACAAGCCTCTGGCACCTGATCTCTGACAGGTATTCAGTCACCAGTGTCACCTCATCAGCTGCAGAGAAGTGCAACCGTGCCCGTGTGACGGTCAGGTTCAACCACAGCTATGTGGAGAAGCTACACGGCCAAAATACCAGTCATTTTCAACACGTGTAATACATCCCTTGTTTGTTATTTTGCAAGAGATTCTTAGGATGTATGGCATCGCATGAAGCAGTGGTCACATGAAAACTGTGTGCCTCCACGGCTTTACAGAGATCATTTCTTCTTCACGTAAGAAAAGAGTAAACAAAGAAGCAGCTGCAGTTATACGTTTCTTCCCCCGGAAGCAGCCAGGAGGTCTAAAAGGTGATTCATGATTTCCAGATGACACACAGTGCATCTGCCTCGTTTTACTGTACAGACCTCCACATGGGACACACATGGTGTCAACATGCACAGCTGCGTGTTGACATGACATCCCCATACGTCCTGACAGGAAGCTGTGTGCGGCGGAACAAAATGGCTGCCAGAAAACAACAAACTATTGGGAGGCACAGAGGTCACTGAGTCATATTTGTAAGGCTGAAGAGAACATGTTGCCCTTGAATAGACCTTCCCAAAACATGAAATTCCCAATGAAATTCCATAATCCATAATCCTTTATTGATTTATAATCCACGGCGGATTAGACGACATTCCATTAGGTTTTATTTCCATCAATGCAGAGATTTGACACTGTAGAAACTGGGTCAAATAATATATATAAGAGTCATATGTGGTAAAGCTGGGGCTAAATATAGGTTTCTCTGCATGTTGAGGCATTCCAGCTTCAGAAGGACATTTCTATAATCCATTTCATGCCTCGTCTTATGAGCTGACATTCCTACGCCAGAGAAATAACCTGCTGACTTCTCTTCAGATTTCATCCGGCTTTTGTCACTTCCTTTCTACAACCGGGGTGTCTAATTCACAACACATGAATCGCTTTCAGCTTGGCTTGAGCCTGCTGCTACAGCAAGTGCAGCTATAGCATGTTAGCTTGGTAGGACACACAGGACAATTGTAGTCGAATAGTTCAGTCCTAAATTAAGGAGTCCCCGTGGCTATGGCACCACAACGAGGTCTTGGTCTCAAGGTCATACATTTCCTGATCTTCACTTGAGCCTTATTAGTCTCTGTGTGATTTCATATTAGGTACGATTGCTTCTTACCCTGCCTGAGTCCGATTGCCCTCCTCTCCACTTCACATTAAGTAATGTCGTTCTGTACCCGAGTACACTTGCATCATCAACTACACAACATTTGTTTATGTTGTCGCTCCAGTGTAGAAAAGTGCTCCAATCACAAGATCCCAAGCCCATACAATAGAGTCGAACTTTGCACTATCTCCACTATTATTGATATTTTGGAGAACTGGACTTTGGGGTCAAGTGTACTTGGATCTGGGCCCGGGTCCCTGGTTGAAAGCCTTCTAAATCTACTTTGGTCTTAGGGGTTAACTTAGGGGCTCTTTTCCACCAGATGGTCCCAGGAAATAAGGATCCACTTGAACTAAACTCAAGAACTAAATCGGCACCATAAAAGTTCTCTGTGCACATTCCTGTTTGCCTTTTTGGGGGGCAGGAACTACAGACCAGGAACTAAAGTCAGACACCAATTCCTCTGGATCAAACTGCAGGTAAAATTGAGTTCTTAAAAGGGTTCGTGGGTTTCTGAGAAAGTTCATGCAGGTGGGAAAAGGGCTAACAGACTCTAGAGGCTTACGGTCATACCAGACGGTCAGGTATAATGCACTCAAAGCACGAATACATACAACACTGAAAGGTTCATCATTCACCATCAGATATAATTCTTTTCACCATTCACCAAAAACTTGGAAGCAAGTATTAGTTTCTGAAATGTTGCTCATGGCATCTAATGGTGGAAATGCAGATCTGAACCAAAATCAAATGATCTGTTTTTTGGTCAGAACCAAATTTAATGATAATCTATTGGTATGATTTTGAGCCATCTTGCTGACAAACCAACAGACCAGCAGAACCATATCGTCTGTAAATTCTGTTCAATAGTGCAGGTGTTGTTCCTTACCTCTAATACAGGCCCCGCTCCCAGGATGATCTGCTCCACCCCGCTGGCGAACCCCTTCTGGCTGAGTGCAGTCAGGTGATGAATGAGGAAGTTGGTGCTCTGGGTCTTCCCAGATCCGCTCTCACCAGAAATGACTATGCACTGGTTCTTCCGTCGCTGCAGCATGGCGTGATACGCCACATCCGCCACAGCATAAATGTGGGGCTCCAGCTTCCCCAGTGTGTGGTTGTCGTACAATTTGACATATTTAGGATTGTAGATCGGCAGGAACTGGAAGGGGTTAATCACAATAAGAATACTCCCAATGTAAGTGTAGATCTTCTCCTGGCGGAAACGTGCACGAAGGCTTTCCAAAATGGCGCGTTCTGTAAGTTCCGGGAGAGCGCAAAGGTCGGACGGGGGGTCACTCCCTGCAGGTTGGGGGAGGAAACCCCGTTCGACCATGCGCCGACGCTCCTCAGTCACCCGAAGCCACATCTGCAGGCTGCCGCCATAATGAATAGATCCATCTAGGTTCTTCTCCCGCAGGAGGAAGCGGTAGTCGTCGCCACTGCCCAGGCCGCTGCGGTTCTCCAGGGCGCTCCGTGGCCACAGCATCATCCGCTGAACAGGGCAGTCGCCGGGGTTCAGGATCCATTCCTCCCCGCCGAACTCTTTCACCTCAGCCAACACGTAGCATTTGGTACGCTCCAGGCGCAACCGTTCGATGAGGCACTCGATGGCTTCAGCAGCTGTGGTGTTCTTGCGGGCGCTGACAGGGCAGTAGATGGTGCCCTCAGCCAGGGCGCCCGGGTAGACCCGCAGGCTGAACTCCTGGTCCTCCAGGCGCCGCCGCATGCTGCCACTAGCGGTGGCCATGTTGGCGCTGCTGGCGTAGCTGCAGCCGCCATCTTGTAAGCTCATGGTGGCGCAGCAGGTCCCATCAGCACACCGCTCTCTGGGCCCGGAGGACTGACTCAGGACATCCCAACTGGAGGAGGACAGAGAAAAGATGGAGGTTAAACATGGCAGCAAAGTAACAACAAGGGTTCAGAGGAGAAATTAGTGGTTTCAGACATCATGTCCTCACAACCTCGGGCATTTCCAGTACATTGAGTCACAACAGGGTCAGTACAGTCACGGCGATTTCATCTGTCCCATGACAGAGTAGGCCGACTCAATAGGCTTTCTGTTTTGGATCGTAAAGGGAACTACTATCACAAAGACGAGTCAAAGAGAGAGACAAGAACTGATAGCTATTCAAAACAATGAGGAACAGTAGCTGCTTCATGAATTTAAAGGCTACTGGCCAGCTTATCAGAGCCACATACCCTGTGTGTGTGTGTGTGTGTGTGTGTGTGTGTGTGTCTGTGTGTGTGTGTGTGTACTCATGTGATAATCCAAGGGCTCTAGCCGTGTGCCAAGATTAACAGCTGCCACCTTCCACACAAAAGTGGCTGTAATGAGAGCACAATGGTGTAATTCACCACTTCCCTGTTGATAGTGAACACAGCACTCTATTCTCTCTCCCGCTCTTTTTAAACTCTCTCTCTCACACACACACACACATACACATACAGAGTCCAGTTTCATAGACTACAAAGCTTCATATGTGATGTCAAAAAAAAAGAAACTGTTAATTATTCTTAAATATGCAGATGATTATGGGACAGAGATGAAGCTGCAGAAACACTCTTATCTAATTACTGTGATAACTACATGATACTGATGTATATAACAATGTTGATAATATACTGTACGTTTCAATTGATGTTGCTAAAAATGTTAAAAATGTATGTTTGTCTCACTGAACTGTACGCTAACTAAGAAAAAAGTGATTTTCAGTTGCTTTTGCCTTAAATGACCATATCAAAATACTGGCAAACCAGACCGAAATTCATTACAAGAAACTATTTTAGAAGCTTATTATTCATATGAGTCAGTCATTTTTGCAGCATGAAGTGTTCCAAACATAATGTTAACAGAGCAGTTAGTAGAGTCCTTATTTAAAGTAGATATAATCAAATTTTTTGATTAAATTCTTTAAAACATCTAATTTAATTATATCGTAAAACAATGACAGAGAGTCTCGTGTCAAAAATAAGTTTATATAGCAAATGTTATCATGAAACATCTTAAGATATTAATCTAAAACTGAAATATAAAGTAATGTTAGTCAGAAAACAGAGTCATGGTGCCACACTGACATCCTTGTTTCTGGCGTCACTGTCAGTGTTTTCTTTATTCAATTATTATTATTAGTCGAGAGGAATATCATTAGGAAACTGTTACTCTTGCATTGTCTGGATATTGAAGCTCATTCTATTCTACTGCATCAAACCTGAACGCAGAAAATATAAAAGAGTGACCGTTTTGTTTTGCTGGACACTAGTCTACATGGAAATACAAAAATGCCAGATGATGAGTTTGTATTTCAAGCACACAGATGAATCAATATCACTGTGTATGAGGGCACCAGAGGATGGACCACTAAAAATGTAAAAACAAGAACTCGATTTAAATGTAGGTCAAAACCAAGACCACCGCCGTGAAGCTGATCCCTGCCCTCTCGCCCTCTGTTGTACAACTCCTGCCAATAATCTTACTTTCCTGAGTCAGTGCACTTCATCATCTTTTCCTATTTTCTTTTTATTTCAATGTTTTTGCAGGTTTTCTATCTGGCTTCATCTCTCTCCTGCTGCTTCTGTTTCTTTCTCTCTGCCTATGTTCTGCATATTCACTATCAACACAAACAAATACATACAGCACGTTTTAAAATGTCCTTCTTTCTCTTTAAGATCAATTCTCAAATTTAAGTTTATTTATTTATTTATTTATTTATTGGGAACCATCATGCAAAGGCAGGACAAGAAAAATGAAATATCCTTAAACAACAAACATTATTTCGATGTAAATATACCGCTGTCCTTTTAGGCTCTCTAAATTGAATCCTGCTCTCATTTGAAATCATCTCTCCCCTTTTATGCCAGATAACATTTTCTTCAATGGCTCTCTCAGCTAAGTGCATGTGCTAAATAGATAGAGGAAGAGAGAAAAAAGAAGAAGAGGATGAGCCAGCCAGTCGTCCTCTGAGTGCCCCAGACAGACCCTCCTCTCCCTCCTGCTGTCTGGAGTGATCCTGACCACCTACAGCAGTCTGCAGCAGCCCACCACCACCAGACAGAGACGCAGAGAGAGGAAATAGACAGCTGGGTGTCTGTGAGAAACAAAGAGGTGAACTGCGAGGGATGAAAGACAGAGCAGAGGCAGAGAAGACAGAGCTGAGAAACAGACAGATGAAAGAGAGTACACAAGATTCAAAATAATATCCTCCGCGACTGATGCAGTCACTCGCTGGGACACTAATGAGCTGTTCAAATGGGTAAAAGGTCAGAGCTTCAAGTCTATTATGCAGAAATGTAAATACAGTCTGGACTCATGGTCACTTTGTGCAGTCTGGTGGGTATTTGTGGCGCTTGTACAAATAAAGTACCAAACAAACGAACACTGAGGGCTCCTACTTGAGCAAATCTGAGTCACCGAGTCAAGTTCCCAGACTGCAGATCAAAATCTGACCAGTAATATTAATCAACAAATAAACAAAATTAAAATGACAATTCACACTGCGTCTAATCTAAGCCGGCTAAATCTGACGACGACGTGCACCCACACTTTCTGTTGAGATCTCCGTCCACATTAAAGGACCAGTGTGCAGGATTTAGTGGGACCAAATGACCAAATGAACACCCCTCCCCTCACCTCTCCCTTTCAAAGCGTGTGGCTGCCACTCCAACATAAAAATGTGAAAGATCCTCTCTAGAGCCAGTGTTTGGTTTGTCTGTTCTGGGCTACTGTAGAAACACAGCGGTGCAACATGGCGGGCTTTGTGGAAGAGGACCCGCTCCCTATGTAGATATGTAGGGCTCATTCTAAGCAACCGAAAACACAACAATTCTTAGTTCCAGGTGATTATGCACTAATGAAAACACAATTATGAATATTATATTACATTTCTGCCAATAGATCCCCCTAAATCCTACACACTGGTCCTTTAAAAGAAAAGAAAAAGGCAAAAATTCTTCTTCTTCCTGCTCTTTCAGTTGGCAAACAACAAAATTGTGCACCAGAGCCAACATCTGATAATGAGAAGGACAGGCGCAGCCCAGTTTCCTCACAAAAACGCATTGTGTGTATATGTGCTGAATGCATTTCCTTCCTAATAAAATATCTGCAAATACGACTTTTAAAGTGTTTTAAATCTGGCGGTGTTTACATCCATGTTTACTAGCTTGCAGTCTTCTTCTTCCCTGTCTTTGTTGGGGCATTGCTGAGTTTCTTGGCGCGTTATCGCCACCTGTTGATCAGTGAAATAGTGTGAAACCATTGGCAGGAATGTGTATCGTGTTACCCGCGTGCCCACTCATGGAAAAACAGCTCCATAGTGCTACTAGAGGTTAAAAAACAGTGACCTAAAATGTTGTTTTTTCAACCCATTAGCCTCCGGCATGTTGCTAGCTTGGTTACCACTAAACTGATCAGTTACCAGAAAGTGACACAGCAAAATCCATTCCCCGTCTTTACAAAATATTTGGTGCTAAAATCTTGGTGATGCAGTGAATACTCGCAGTGTTAGTTTCTGGCGAGTTAACCGCTAACACGCTAGCCAGCCAGAAAGACGCTAACACTGGTAAGTCACATAGTCTGTATATAAAGATGGACGACATGACAGCTCTCCAAAAGTGAAGCCAAAACATCTCGATCGCCCCCTGGTGGCTGGTCCCAGTATAGGTCATAAATCCCGCCCCCTGACATGGGCCAAACTAAAAAAATCAAAGTACACGTGCTAGCAAGTGCTATAAAAAGGGGGTGAAACGTCATGATTGACAGCTGTCGCGATTAGTCATAATAGGTTTTGCTAGCTTGCTAACTGTCAACTAACCGTTGTCAGTTGGCGATGGTCAACTGTTAGTTAGCAAGCGAGTTAGCTCTGTTTCTAGTTAGAAATTTCACATAGGCTGCGTACGAACTCACTCCCTATTTATTATATATTTACTGTCAGCCATTTTATTTGAGTGTGTGAATTCAGAGTGTGTAAATTTACCTACTAGTGAAGTCAAAAACAATCCCATGTGCAATACGCCGCATATTTTTGGTGCGAAAATGACCTCTCTATAAATGAATCTGCATCTGACACTGATGATGCAAAATGATGATTACTGAGTTTCTGAAATCTCAATTTACTGCTCACTATTGAGTAAATGAGAGTCTATTATATAAGGAGTTCTGAATGAGTGAAGGAGGGAGAGATTTCAGACGCAGTTTATTCAAGAGACACATTTGTACCATTGGCTCTTGTGTCCGTCTGCCTCTTTTTTGCAGCAGTTTAAACTTGGACAGAGGAGGATTAAATGAAAGTGGACGGTGCAACACAGATCATAAACTGTTTTTCTTCTTCTGCTACTGGTCGAACCATATTGACCAGTAGCAAATAGACCAGGCCGGCACATACGGGTACTTTGCAAAAAGTCATGGCCGCACTCCTTTTTGGGGGATAGAAAACCAAAGATCCTGTAGATGTTATCGCGTTTGTATGCATTCATTTCGTATTAAACAAACTTGTGTTTTATAGACATGTCTAATAATTATTTTGCTACCTTGCCTGAACCTGAGCGTTCGGAATACCTTAATAAATAAAGGTTGATGGGTCAGTCGTCATGGCCCTTCAGTCTTCCCCCGTCAAAGTGGATCAGTGAACCAACACAGTGGCCAGATATCCAGACATCTATGCATATATGATTGAATCAGCAGGTATCGTCTGTAAATAGCCAACTGTTTGATCAGTCTGGTGCTGTATGACTGTACTCCAGCAGCCTCCCACTCAAGCTAGTTATCCATCAGTAACTGTCAGCAGCATCATTTAGCTTTTTACCAGCTGACAGTGAATATGCATGTATCTTATGTGCCTCAAATCTCAGTGTG
>NTHP01000042.1:423986-536719 GCA_003416845.1 Oplegnathus fasciatus | reverse complement strand
TGTGTGTGTGTGTGTGTGTGTGTGTGTGTGTGTGTGTGTGTGTGTAGGCATGAGCGTCTGCATGAATGAAAGCTACTTCAGTTCTAGGCGGTGCTCGCCGCGGGCTATGTGGGAAGAGAACTCGTAACGGTCCCGACTGCGGTGGCCGCACACGTTGCACTCAAGCGGGTCGCGGAAGCCGTGGCACCCCATGTGGATGGTGAACATGACATAGTCCAGGAAGATCACCCTGCAGTGGCCGCAGGGGTACACTGCCCCGGACAGCGTTCCGGCCTCCCCGTCGGCCCGCACCACCCGTAAAGCCTCTAGCGGCGACAAGGGCATGGGCTGGGCGTGTGGGTGAGGGATGCCGTTCTGGTGGTTCAGCCCCCCAAGCAGGTGCCCTAAGCTGTACATGACGGGCTGGGACATCTGGGAGCTGTCAGTGTGGAACGAGTCCATGCTGAGGGGTGGCTGGGTGGTGTGAGGGAGGCCCAGGAGTGGCATGCCCATCTTGTGGCCATTGGTGAGGCCCATAGGGCTGATGTCGTTGCGGCTCAACGGGATGGGGTAGGGCCTGTGGGAGGGAGCTGGGTCGCTGTCTGGCCCTGTGAGGACGGGTTGTTGCTGATGGTGGGCATCGGGCCCTGGGGAACTTGGCGGAGGGTCCTTGATGTCAGTTCGGTGGACCAGCTCCCTGTTAAAGCTCAGGTCCAGGCAGACACCGTTGTCGCCTAGACCAGCAGGAGAAGAAAGAGCACTCAAGACTCCGCAGGAGGTTTCACATACTTCATCCAACAGCATGGCCAGAAGAAGAGCCACAGGCAGCAAGCAGCAGTTAAAGTAGTTATTGCTTACAGATGGAAAAAGATCTAATAGAGATCCTTACAGGACTCTAAGGGGCCCTCACTTTGGTGTTGAGTAGAAGCAATGAGAAACACCCCCAGAGCAACACCTACACCTACACAGTGAACTGGAACATACCAGGTACACAGGACAAAAGAAGCTTTATAGCATTAGAGCATCCTGAGAAAGCAGTTGAGCTTGGAGGCATGGGAGGACAGAGGGCTGAGAGGAAGCAGATGACGCAGACGAAGGCCTCAGTGCAGCTGCACCACAGAAGTGTAGACAGAGAGGCACCTGCTCACGTTTCTCGCCTCCCGCCTGTTCTCTCTCTCTCTGCGGTTGCAGACATTACTTCTCTTTTCCCCCTGTGGTTGTCATATTGAAAGATCTCACTTCATTTGTCAACCTGATAGAGATATGTAGAAGGGTTTTTTTTGCCAATCCACCACCCGTTTTGCGAGCAGCTTGAGGCTTTATTGCGAAACTACAACCTAATGTTAGTTAGACTTAACCAAAAAGGTGAGAGCCAGCTATTGAATTGTGGTGTGTGTACGCCCATAACGTCAGCCATTTACTGAAACTGATATCTTTTGATCATTCATCACTCAGGCAAATTATCCGACTTTGAATCTAAACATACAAAGTGAGTAATTAAACTGATGTGAAACACACTCAAGTGCCTGTTTCTAATTTCTACATGTCTCCATTTATTTAACCATGTATGGTTACCAATACCCACCTATGACACAATTCTCGCAGAGAATTTAGGACAGTGGAGACCACTCTCTGGTGTTGGTCCTGTTTGGCAAGAGATGGAGGCCAGCAAAGACAAACAGACAGGCAAACAAGTAGCTTAGACAGACAACTTGAAATAATCTACAAAACATGAATTTTGTATTGTACAGCATAAACGCACAGCAAAAAGCACAAATGATGTACACATTTCAAAAAGACAAGCTTTAGTTTTAACATAGAGAAGTCAGTAAACAGGTGGGCATTAGCAGATATAAACATATCAAGTAGCAATTAAGTAGATAAACATATCAATCAAACTAAAAACACGCAGGCATTCATAATCTTTTGTTTAAATCTAAAACAATGCTATAAGCTGCTTTAGAATTACAATCTGCTTGAGGTCAGCGACTCCACTCAACCCCTACATATCTGTGCTGTGAGCTCAGCTGCTCTTACCGGTGAACTTCTGTGGCATTGAGCTCTTCCGTTTGGCTACATTGCTGGCAAGCCTGTCGAGCAGCAGAGCACGCTCAGTGCCCATCTGAGTCCTGGATGTCTGGCCGTCCTCTGCTTGACAGCGAGAGAGTGAGAGAGTAAGTGCAGGAAATGAAGACCTCTTCTCGATCAAGCAGTATCATGAGTAAAGGGAGTGCACTGAGCTGCAGCTGTCCATCTGTCAAAGCTTTTGAGATTATAAAGTGAAGTAAAAAAAAAAAAATCTTGCAAAACACACCAGCTGCTCGAAGCGGAGTCACACTGGGAGGAACGAGATATTAATTTGAGATCAGAAGCTCCTTTGACCTCACTTCCTGGTGCTTTTTTACTTCACCAGTGTAGGAGAGGAGACCACAGGATGAGGATGTACTTCCTCACCACTACGGCACTATCAGGCATAAACTTACGACATTTGGTGACCACAGAAGCAGAGCATTGTCTGTGTGTTGCAACCCTGCAACTGTCCTGTCAGTACGTAAATGGCATTTTAGGGGGGAGGTTATACACATAGAGAGTGTATGTTTGTGTGTGTGTGTGTGTGTGTTGAGTGGCTGGGCTGAAACATTTGCCCCACATATTTGGCTTCCCTTTTGCTGCTACAGACATGAGAAGCGGTCTTCGTAGCGCTGAGCCTCCACACCACAGCAGCCATAACCTATTTAGCTGTAATGATGGGCTAACAGCCATAAGCTCATTAATTTAATGAGGCTATAAAAACAGGATCTGTTAGCAATAACAGCTTTAATTGGGCACTTGCTACATATGTACAAAAGTGGTTATGTAGAGTGTGCAGTGGTCTGATGACATTCACAGTTATACGTGCATGTGTGAAGTGTCTTGTGTGTGTCCTGTGAAGACATGTTGGAGTTTCGAAGGTGTTGTTGATGAAGCGAGTGTCAGAAAGTGGTGTTGAGACAAGGCTGAGCGTGCACTGTCTGCTCACCTCTCTCAGCGGGACCTTTGCTCTGAATGTACACATGGCACCTCTCTCTGTGCTCTTCGAGAGAGCTGCGCTGCTTGTAGCTGCGACTGCAGTGGTTGCACTTGAACGGCTTTTCTACTGTGAGCAGGAGTTTCAGTTAATCACCAACACATGAAACATCAACAACATCACAATGGTACAGCGAGTATTATTTCCTTAAGTGGTTTCATACAAAACTGATGATATGCATATTAGAGACTGTGCAGCGTGTTTGCAGGTAAAACACGTGAACTGAAAGTGAATGATTAAGTTTCCAGAGGTAAATGAGTAAGATGTCATATGTGAAATGTGTAACGGTATGAGAGTGCATGGCAGGGTGTTACTGGAAAAGCCATGCAGGCTTTGCAGACCTCATGTTCAGATTCAAAAGAAGTGAGAAACCAACATAAAGGAGTGAGAAACCAACCAACATTGACACTGTACACAGGTGCATACAGTATCAGTGCATATCAGCTTCACATGGGAGTGAATGAACGAGTGTGTGGCTGGCTGGTACCAGAATGGGTGCGCAGGTGCCCGCTCAGAGCGTCACGTCGACGGCAGGCGTAGCTGCACATGGGGCATTTGAAAGGCTTCTCCCCGGAGTGCAGTTTGATGTGGCGAAGCAGGTTTCCCTTCTGGGTGAAGGAGGCCCCACACTGAGTGCAGTGGAATGGCCTCTCACCTGAGTGGCAAAGAAAACACACTGTGATAAGCAACCCAGTACATTTCACATTTTAACACGACATTTGCCTTTTAACTTATTGATCTCACAGCATGTTTTGATTTCACATGAAAGTTTGATCACTGCAAATTATGTTGTTGCACATTCACTGTTCTGTGAGTTGTGAGTTGATTTGTGATCTGTAGATCACTGTTGAACAACACATCCATATGGTGTTCACAACTTCATAAGTGGAAATTTTGTGATAGTTCAGATGTTGATATTTTAAAAACATATTTTTTTATGATTTACTTTAGTTGTCAACTCTTTTCTTGCTCTTTCACTACAGTGAATTGCAAAAAACACAGAATCATTCACGATCTTTGAAAAGGGAACAAGGCAACATCCACTTTGATTGTCAGACACCTAGAAACAATGTTCTCACGACTCAAACCACACAAATGCCAAGCATATGGTGCACTTGACTTCCCATGTCGAAAACACAGTCTCATGAGTTCCATCTGAAGGCGGCATTATTCTACTATTCAACTCTACTCATCAGTAAAATTAAGTTGCAATGAATGTTTCACTACTAAAATCAAAATCTAACGACACTTCATCTTGAATTCGACATGACAGTGCCAGGGGATCCTTTAAAATAAGTCGGTAATGCAAACATGTTGCACTGTAAATGCATCATGGTTATAATAGCGAGTATGGTAACCTCAACATCTTAATTTCTTAAACTCTGCTTTATTAATAACATCGATGAGCGACGGAAAGAAGACAGAGAGAGTGTCGAAGGTCCCTCGCTACATATAAATGCAAAACTTGTGACCTTAAATCTTCGACAGGTTTCATAAAAATGTGTTTTCCGTTAATGTGTGATGTGTGCAGACAATAAACTGACCAACACAGAAAATTATTTTCCTGAGCACTTGACCTTCATGAACCATAGACATGAGTGAGTTTGTGTGGGAATTGCATAATTCAGGGCAAAATAATGATTGTAGATGTACTATGATGTGTTGACCTATCTATTAGTGCGATCAAATCACAAAGTTAGTGCATGTGCTTTATATTGGAACAACAATAGAGGATATTTCACAACCTCTTGCTGTTGCTGTAGCACTGGTTAGGACACGTACGTCATGTATGATGCAGACTCGCGTGTTGTTAATCGTAGTTACTTGATCAAACATCTTGACCTAGTCAATGCAAGACGTTATCTCCCAATGCTATCAACAGAGTGATGATTGCGCAACTGTTGTGTTTGAGGTCAGGTGTTTGAGCTGCGTTCCTGTGCTTACCCGTGTGGCTGCGCTTGTGCACCAGCAGTACGTTGATGCTGACGCAGGACAGGCCACAGATGTCACAGTTGAGCTTGCCTGTTGCCTGGATGCGGGGGGCCACGGCTCCAGGCACGTAGGTCTCTTCTGCATCAGCCGTTGCTGCTGCGTGGGCGTCTGGCAGGGTCGCGCTGTCGTAACGCGAGTAGTCCACCAGTGACAGGTCCTGTGGCTCATTCAGGGTATCTCCCTCTTCATCCCCCTCCCCGTCCCTCTCCTCATCATCGTCCTCCTCTGTCCTCTGCTCATCAAATCCTTCCTCCATCCCGTCCTCACTAGCACCCTCTGCTTCTTCTTTTGGCACAATCTCTCTTTCTTTTTCAGTCTCAAGGTACTGTTCGGTGTCTTCCATCTCCTCTGCCTCGGTCTTTATCGCACCTAAGCAAGGAAGAAGCAAAGAATGTACTGTATTTGGAGTGACACTCGATGTAAACGCACATGCAGTGACGGAAACGTGTGATAAAAAGCACAGAGACAAGACATATGCAGTGATGTATAGTACAGATACAACAGTTAGTTTGTTCTTACTTCCAAATAAGGCACTAAATCAGCTTGATGCGACTCTACTTCAACCAGAATGTGAAATGCTGTCACAACTTCACTTCTTCATTTGTATTTATAGTTGATAGTTTGATATTAGTACTAGCACATCTCCAAAGTGTGGGTAGCTTAATTTGGGCCGATGTATAGTGTCACAAAGAGATTCAGAAGATGTGCGCTCAAGATAAGGGGTAGGCATTTCCTCTGAATACACAGAAACTAGAACCAGGGCAGGAGAGAGACGCAGCAGACGCCTCGCACAGACAACACCAATTCCTCATCTGCTTTTAAAAAGAGATTTCAGATTGATTGCTTATTGCCTGTCTCACAGACGCTGAAAAACCCAAATCCAACATTAAGGTCCTCCCTAATTTCCTCCATCAGCCAGCAGAGCACAAATGCTAGTTCATTCATCTACGATATGCAAGTTTTTGTTGTTGTTATCTGTGTTTTTTCTTAACTATTTTGACCACAGGTCCTTACCCCCTGTAGGTCAAACTTATGCAGCATCGACTGTATGTAAATTTCTCAACACCACAACTGTTGACATGCAGAGTCCCAAGGTCTGGTTAGCAGGACCTCTCACCTAGCCTCTTGCTAAGTGTCGACCAACCCCCAGCATACTCAGTTCCATCCAGAAACCACACTGTGGTCTTGGCGGTGACTGGTGATGAGCTGAAGAGCAGCGCCTTGTATTGTGGAAAGCGTTCAGAGGTGCTATGGAAACTTTGCACACACAGAGCTCCGAGAGGCCCGATATAGAGTCCAGGGTCTCAGTGAACCGCAGGCTGCGCATCAGAAGCAGAGCAGGGCTTTAGGAAATGCACCCAGTAGGGCAGATGGGTGGCAGTCAGAAATAAATAGGAGAGCTATCTGTAACACCTTGTTCTTTTTTTGGTGACAAATGGGGGACTAAGGCCACGAGGCTGAATAAAAACATTTCCACACTCAAAATATCATGTGTGAAACAATGTGGTCACAGATTAGAAATGTGGCAAATTTTCCTGCTTGGTGTGAGGGTATACTGCAGAGTCTATGTCAAGAAATGCCCATAATATCTGACAATGTCAAGATATCACATTATACAATTAAGATGTAAGTTTTATCATACATGACACTGCAGTAAGGAACAAAACCAGACTGGGGTTGATCTGGCACTAATGTTACTGCTTTACCTCCATCCAAACAGTGTTCAAAGCAGATTAAATCAAATTGGTAATTACTTTGCACTGAATAAAACATCACGATGAGCACCTGTGCAGGAGACACAAAAAGGCATTTTTAACTAAACCCCACGATAACTAGAGCACCTAAGACCCTTCATGATGCCTTTCCTGTCTAATTGGTCGGATGACATAGAAATGGCTCTTACTTCAGGCACTTGTCCATCTTATGTAATCTCTCTCTCTAGTTGATAATATTTAACTGCTGTTGAATAAAAAACCTTGCATCTAGTCTATTTTTTTAAATTCTATTTTCATGTTGAAGTCAAAGAATAAAACTCCTTGTTACTATGGGTTGAGATAATACCGGCACTTTGGTATATGAAACCATTTAAGCCCTTAAGATAAACACAGAAATGCACAGTGGCCACGCTACAAATAAGAACGTTATTTTAGTTCCTTTGCTACACTTGACATTTTTTGCCAACAGCAGCTTCGTTGTATTAAATCTCCAAGTTTGGAGCAACGTCCCTCACACTTTTTCCAACTGTTTGTGAATGTTCATGGACAAAAAAAGTAATTGTACGATGCTAGATGGTCTGAGCTTGATGGCTAAATTGCAAAGTGTAATGGAAAGATGTGAAGTGTATGTGTGTGTGGGTACACATACGTGGATCTGTCACACCTTCAGCACACTGCAGTCCATTCTCACTGAATGAGTTATCCTCCGTCTCTTCTTCTTCCACCTGTGGCTTCACATCTGCAACATCACTGCAAACGTCTGACAAAGTGACACGTTGTGCATGTGTAAATACTTTGTGTTACTTTTTGTTTCATGACGCGAACCTCAAACCAGTAACTACAGTTCTGTGTTACAATAATGGAATATTAAGATTCATGTACAATAAATGTGCAGGGGCACTTCTTCATCTTGTTGTTGCAGCGACATCGACAACGTATGGTCTGCTGTCAACTACAGCCTGCGCAAACCCCTCCACATATACACCTTCAGCTTTCAGTAGTCTACAGTCATGTGTGCTCAGGCAGCGCGGTAGGTGGGATGGTGGCAGCTACACTTTCAAACTAAAAACGAGGAATCAGATACTCACCCATCCCGTTTCCCTCTGGGGTGGTACATTCAGGATCTTTGTCTTTGTTCATGATGAAAAAATATTCTGTGGAGAGGAATTACAATATTTGGTTAATGAGAGATAGTTTGGAATCTAACCAGGTCAAGCCAGATTTCTTCTTATGGTGCTTTCAGAATTCGGTCTGCCGAGAGTTAACAGAGCAATGAAGACAGAGGACACTTTTTTAACTGTAAAAATGGCGGGTTTGTTGCATACATTCATGATGTGACATTTTGTTTGAGACATTGACGCTAATATTACTTTTTTAAAGTTCTTGAATACTATTAAAAACCACCCTTACTATTTCTACAAAGCATGTGAAGAAATAGAAGCAACACTTGCACCTCACTTTTCCTGTTGGTTGGACAGAACAAAAGAAGTTTATGAAAAAAAAAAAGTGGGGGTAAAAGCCCACGGTTGATTGCTCGACCCTGTCACTACATTTAGCCTTATGAGAAAGAGATGATGTTCACTGCACATGTACTTCCTGCCAGGTCTGTACATAGGAGCAAGTGTAAAAGCGCTTTCCACGCCAACAGCCAGTGAGACTCCAACACTCGTAGCCACGGTTTGAAAATGAATTAGGAGATAAAATATCCAACAGTGCACTTTTTAAAAGCTGCTTCAGAAGCCCTGTATCAGTTTTCATTGAACTAATAAAAAGTCCCAAAGTATGAATACTTTTCATTTGTATTACAAATGTAACTGTAATAAAAAAATAAACACTGTATAGTTACTAATAAAAGCTTAAACATTAAGAGAGATGTAACTACTATTACATCATATTAAGTGAGGAAAATACAGCAATAACAAACTTTCTCACACGGTCAAAATGAAATTGAGAAGCGCATGTCTACGCGTTACAGTTCATTCCAAGGTACTTTTGGGGTTTTATTTTTTGCTGGAAGATAACAGTAAGTTTGAGTAATGATGAAATGATCTTACCTGCTTTTTGCTCAGCACCCGGAGGAGAACTCTCGCAGTAGGAGATTCCACACTCCGCCACTGGACTTTCTCTGAATATGGAATATACGTAACGTCACTTTGGAGAGATCCCTTAAAGAAACAGGAACTTATTTTGAACAAGGTGGAGCAACAAAGACCAAAGCATGCTCATACAGCAGAGTAGCAACACCAATTTAGATTACTCCTTACCATTTTCATGATCATAATATAAACAGTCCTTTACTAAACTAAACACGTAGAGTCGATAACACTTTACATTTATGAGTGAAACAAAGAGCTGAGTATGGGTTTGATATTAGTTAAGGCGGTCCACATGGTTCCTGACTTATTTCATTTAAGGAGCTATTACTCCATCTTGTGGTCAAAATAGAAAGCTACTGTACAGTCCAATTTTATTTATATAGCCCAATATCACAAATCACAATTTGCCTCAAGGGGCTTTACATTCTGTACAGCATGCGACACCCTCTGGAAGAGCAACAGAGGAGGGATCCCTCTCCCAGGACACACAGACATGCAATAGATTACGTGTGCACAGAAAAGATCAACAACACAAAATCACACTTTTTACAATTATGATGACAAAAACTATTCTCTCCCAAATAAATAAAACAAAACTGTACTAAAAAACCCTACGCACAAAGCACTGTAGCTCTCTGAACACTTTATTTATTTATTTAACCTCTGAGTAGCCATCCTGCATGGCACCCCCCCACCAAAAAACACATACGCGCGCACACACACACACAGTCAAACACCTCATAAATGACACATAATGAAGCTGCTGGTCCTCTTGTGAGCTCCAGCACCAGTGAGCAGCTCCACTAACTACCAACTGCTTTAGTACGTTGTTATTACCGTCAGTCATCTCATTAAAGCTATTTACTTGAAATCAACCAGAGGTAGTTTTTCTTTCAAATATTTGACTTGCAATGCAGAAAGTGTCTCAATCACGGTAAGGCCATTGATATCTTGACCCACGTCTTATCATTTACCAAGCGGGGAAGGATGAGGAATCTGGGTGCCGTGTAACTAACAACACACTGTAGCACCCACCTGAGTGGTGCACGGCCTTGTAAGGCTTGCCTGCTGCCCCTGGCCCGCCTATGGCAACCAGCTACCAGCTGGAAGAAAAAAGCAGAAAGAAAGCACACTCACAAAGGCATTACAATACATGCTGGGTTTCCATGGCAAAATGGAGGCAAAGGAACACAGAAAAAAAAAAGAGACGTCGACCAATAAAAGCCATGATTCAAAACCTTAAAGGCTGGGTTTAGGGCATATTTGCACACACGGGCAAACAAGAACAAAGTGAGTCGCTGATTTACAGACTCTTTCATGATCAGAAACACACACATGTATAATAAACTATCCCAGCTTGCAGCGTTGTTAAAACTTATCCTGCGATCCCACTGGTGGGAGGCTTTTTTAGGACCGGTGGGGGCAGGGCGGCAGCGAGGAGAGGGGGGTTAGACTGTCCATTTGCCTTTTATAGCTGCCCACTCTAGTTAGTAGCAAGAGAGAGAAAAAGAGAAAGAGAGATCTGGGGGGCGACATAATGAGAGAGGGGAGGGGGGGGCAACAGCACAGACCGGACTGACCACTGGACGCACACGTATGCAAACACACACACACAAACACACACTGAGACCCTGTTGAGGGAGCAGGCATGAGCTTGTTTTGTTGTTTGAACAATGTCTCAACCCCGGAGGCACATACATGTGTGTGTGTTGGGTATTTGGGGTTGATTAAAGAGGAACAGCACTGATGTGTCTTTTTTTTGTTTTTTATGGATCCAAATGTTTCATCAACGCTAATCAATATATCCGAGTGATTGTCACATTATATAAGTCGGACATGTGTGACTGAAAAAAATGATAACAGGAGGGAGAGAAAACAAAGTGTATTCTGTACGTGAACAAGTGAGAGGGCGATTCAGCTGTTTTTTTTCTCCGTGCACTCAGGATTGAGAGAGGACAAGTGAGGGAGAGTGTATATAAGCTTGTGTGTCTGAGTAAGAGAGGGCTAGAGAGAGAGACAGAGGGAGACAGAGGGAGAGAGCTTTAGCCTGGCTTTTCTCCGCTGTGCCTTTCAGCTCCTCTCTCACTGTAGAAAGAGGCGTGTCCATGGACCAGTATAAAGTCCAAGGAGAGCCACTCGTGTTGAGCCATTCTCAGGAGCGAGTCCTTTGCACTGCACACCAGCAAGAGGAGGGAACTGCAGCTGTTACTTAAAACACTGTCTTTTGATGACCTGCTTTGCATTTGGACACTTGTAGACCAGATTTTTTTGGTGCTTCATTAGAGGGTGGGCGAGCCTCTGGACTCAAACTCGAAGAGAGAGCAAGACTCACCTGAACACAGTGGTGGATATCCTTCCTGCAACTGTTCATTCCAACACAACAAAAACTAGTTCTTATCACCACTACATTCGCCAGCCAAGCAGATCACGAGCAGGCTCCAATTTCTGCGCTGTGAAATTGAATCAGAGGAACGGAGAGGCAGGCAATACAGCAGAGGCATTGTGTCCCTGCAATTGAAACACTAACCAGCTGAAAATATCAAAGACCATCCTGGACAAAGCGTTCCTCTCAAACCTCCCTTGTTGGTCTAAAATCTGCTGTTGAAGTAGAAAGTGATCAAAAGCCGCACAACACCCAGAGAGGAGAGGGGAAGCAAAGGGGACCATACACGAGGGCAAAGGACTGCGTGCAGGTGCCGGGGCTGCCATGGTGCGTGGAGGTGGCGTGGCAGTAGCTCCGTCCTGCTGGGGCCTTTGGGCGGTTGGCACCCTGTCGCTGGTGGCGCTGTGCTTATCGGACCAGGCCATCCGCTGCCCAGTGTGCTCTGAGGAGAGGTTGGCCAGCTGCCATCTGCCGGAAGGCTGCGAGGAGACGGTGCGTGAGCCTGGTTGCGGCTGCTGCCCCACCTGTGCCCTGCCTAAAGGAGCTCACTGTGGCGTCTACTCGCCCCGATGTGGCACGGGCCTCCGCTGCTATCCGCCGCGTGGCGTGGAGAGGCCACTGCACTCGCTGATGCACGGCCAGGGGGTGTGCACCGATGAGAGAGAGGTGGAGGAGAACTCAGGTGAGAGCGAAGGGGTCAGAGTCTGTCTGTGAACTGATGACAAATACACTTCTTTACACTGGGCACTTCTTCTTCTGTTTAGTTATTGTCAATTACAATCAGGCTCACAACACGAAAGCATTTACACCACATTTGATGTCTTGATGTCTGTGTCAAGATGCTCTCATGTAACAGCTGTCAGCCACAGCTGATCAGCTCTCTCCAAACCTGGAGTGACCCTCACGCTCTGCGGACCCACGGCAGAGCAGATCAGAATATTTTCTTCTCTGCTCGCTGGGCCTTACCTGAGCTGGGCAGGGTCAGAGTATGGGGGGGTGGGGGGTGTGACAATGTGCTGCTTGTTTACCCTAATCTCGGCTAAGCCCCGAACCAGAGCATGCACACACACCAGCTCCTCACGCATGGCCTGATGGGAGAGCGCACACAGTCCCTCTGCTGTCTTGCGGCCGCTTGCTGTGAAAGGGGCCCTGCTGTAAGACGCAGAGCAGGCTTCAGAGAGAGAGAGCGCTGCGGTGATAGCTGGGGTGGGCGTGTGTGCATGTGAGTGTGTGTGAGGAGCTTGTACTGTATTTGTCTGCACTCTGTACGACTGTGTGGCATGCAAGTCAGTTACCTGTTTTAGTGAAGGAATCATGCATTCGGCTTAATGCAGATAGCGACACTAAAAATTCACTTTCCCAGCAACCCTTGGGTGTGCAATTACCTCATCATGCCAATGTTAAACTGAGATCCTGCAGGTAGTCGTGCAGTGCAGGCAGTGAAGTGCATTGTGTTGGTACTGGGAATGTGAGAGTCTGTGTGTGTGTGTGTGGAAGTGAATATGTGTGTGTGTGTTTGTAATGGGAGGAGGTAATAAAAGCCGCTGTATGAAATGACTGTAATGGAGTGTGGCCAGTCTGGGGCTATTAGAGCTCTCTGCAATCAGTAATTCACTTGGTGCTCTTTCATGGACGCCCCCATTCCTCCTGCTGCTGCTGCAGATGTCTAACTCTTCTTCTACTGTCAATGTCTCTATCACACTCTTCTGGGCCGGCTTCTTATTCTCCTCTTTGTTTTTGCATTGCTTTTGCAAAGACGAAAGTCTGTTTCCACTTTCACACAGTGGGATGTCTGTTACTGGATGTCTTATCTGCATATCCAGTTCCAGTTCACTGCTTTCACGTTAACTTCTTTCTACTGAGGAAACAGTCTCCACTGTTTGTCTTCCTCTGCTCTCGTCAAAGGGAGTGGTGTTGATTTCCATTGTGCTGTATGAGACAATTGTTATAATGTGTCGCAGACAAGGTGGTTCTTTCATTTGTTCCAGATTATCAACTAACTGGCCTGGCGTTGCTTCCACTGAGCCCAGGCTCCCAGACAGTTACTGGTAATGGCAATAGGCTATCTGCTAGTGCCAGAACACCAAAGATTTGGATCAACTTAGCTAATATAAAATTCCCAGGACGCTCATCTTCATTGCAGCATCTGTTTCCCCTGGCCCTGGGTGCACCCCCCCCCNNCCCCCCCCCAGCCCTTACAAGCCTTCGAGCGCATCGCCCACCGCGTCCAGCTCCTTCATGAGGATGAGCTCATCGCCACTCTTGCTGCCAGAGCTGAAATGAGAGCCTTCTGCTCTCTGTGCAGGGCCAGCATAGGTTAGGCCGGCACATAGCATGACTAAATGGAATCAGAAAGAAGAGGAAAGCTGTTTAGAGCATGATAAAAACAGAGGGCTCTCTCAGCTTGGCCCGACCGTTGTGCCTGAACATTATTTTTGCTCTTTGATGCTGCGTTGTCCGATCAGCTGACCCGAATTGGGTTATAGTGCACTTGGGGGAGTCTCGGGTCCTTTCCACGGGGCGGGGCGGCAGTAGATGGAACATTTTGGAAAGTTCATAAGTTTTGTTTTTGGTGCTCTGTAATCTGAGCGCTGAGTTCTGTTTGCCTCCACACTCCTTCTCACCCCTGGAGTCTGTCATAACAAAGCGGGGAAGCTCTGCCCAATAAATCTCACTGTAAATCAATTCTTCTGGGCAGCAGCTCAGATCTGCTGTATAAGAATGTTCAATGTAAACCATGGCAGCGAAGAGACAATCAGAAAAGCACGCTGGAGAGGCGAAGAGCAACTCCAGTCACAAGCAGGAGATTTCCTTTGTGGCGCATTCACCGTACTTATGCATTATTAAACAAGGGGGTGCATCTCCTGAATACATGTCTGACACTGCCCCACTCCTAGCAACAGTGAACATGCTAGATAAAAATAGAAGAGGGTTTTTAAAAACCGAGAGAATTCATAATGAAAAGGACGCTGGGATAGAGGCAGCTCTTGACAGCCCATTGAAGGGAATTTAGGGTGTTCACGCTAATAGTTACACCTCTGCATCTAGATGCTGCAAGATAACACTTGTATCACAAATGCTGCCTCATGATTGTTGCTTTGTTTTTAAGGCTAGCTGCTAACTACCAATGAAAAAAGTAGCTCAGTAAATTTTATGCACTAAATCAGACGGGAAAGAGTTATGAGATATCAGTCCATTTTCTTTGGTTCAAAACAGTGTATTTCTCTCAAAAATTTATCAACCTTAAGGCTATTCTTGAACCAAATTTCCATAGCAACAACAAGCACGATCCAGCATCTTATGTCAAGGTCTAAGACAGCTTTAGTGCACCTTAATATCCCATTCTTAGAAACCCTCTCTATCTTAATACTTAGAATAAATCATCATGCGTGTGTTGGCATCTGTCCCTACATTCCTGCCGAGTCTGCCCTGGTGTCGTATTCAAATGCTTCCCTCTGACAGTGAAACAGATATTATTTACAAACTGATACAGATGTCAGATAGGAAAAGTCTTACACCTACAGGCACCAAAGGAGTTGCATGAATGAAGCTGTCCGTGGAGCCAGACTCTGTTCAACTATGCCCAATGTACTGTGACGCACACGGGTCTTTATGAAAGCAGCATGCTAACCTAGATTTCTCTTTCTCCTACGAGCAAGGGCTCAGCACGTTTTGGGAGTTGATTAAAGATGTGGATATATTTTTCAGGGGGCGATATGAGGATTTTCTCAAACCTCTTTCAGCAGATGTCCCTTAATGTTGTGTATTTGCTTTCTTTGGGTTGTGCAGCACATTTGTACAGCTGGGGCTCTTATGCAGGAGTAAATGGGATTAGCTAATTGCTGTCCTCCGTGGGGCAGGGACCCCCCTTTAGTGTTGGAGCTGAGAGATACATAAACAATCCAACACTGTCCTGACCATGAAACAGGCTTAATCTGAGGAGGACAGTGAATCCTCAAGGGCTGATATTTCATACACGGAACTATTATTTCAGCAATAAAAACACTGCAGCAATCTACATCTCAATATCTTGATAAATGCTGAATTATATTGTCTACTTTCTGAGCGGTGGTCATTACTATTAACTCATGCCTTTCATAAAGATTAAACATTGTATTTGTTACTAATATTCCAGGTAGTAGGCCCCTTCACTGGCTGGTAGAAATGCTGTAGTATTCATTTCCTCTCCTTGCACTTTAAAACAAGAACAATCCACTCAAAATTAAATTAATGATGTAACTCAAAATAGTTTGGCCTAATTCACTGCAGCTGCAGGTTTCCCTCTATTCATAGATCTATTCATCACATGTAGTAGTAGTATCAGTGCATCAACAAGTGATGGATGGAAGATTTCCTCTGCTCACGATGATAGAATTTACTCACAGACCCGCAAGCAAATAAATCTACAAAACAAGCAGTGATGCAGTCCGGCCTATGGAGTTATGTCCCTGAGGTTAAAGATGACTATAATACCTCAGTTCAGTGAATATTGTTTTATAAGTGACACACATTCTTTGAACATGTTTTTATCCGGATAAAAAATAGGACTGCTTCCTGAAAACAGAAGAAAATATGAATCTCAGAGGAGGCAGTGAATGTGGGAAAAACCTCACACCGCACTAAAGTTCCCAAAACCTGTTTTACTTTCATCCTGCAGTACAATGCTTTGATCCAAAAGATTTTTGTCAGGATAGAGGATAATGTTTATCCTGATGATGATCCATCTGGAAGAGTTTCTGCTCTGCCCTTTATTCATATTTTTCTGTCTCTGATCTGTGTGTGTGTGTTTGTTATATCTGGCTTATTAAAGACAATAACAGTGAAACAGTTTCAAGCATTAGGCTGAAATATTACACATTTCTTCAGAACATTAAGCAACGGCAACCAAAGTGTTTTCTTCAATGAAAATTAGCTAGAAAGCTGCCATAGCAAAGAGTGATGGTTATTTTATAGTCGGCTTCCGTTTCCTTTTCACAAAGGTTGTCTTTGTGATTCAGTCTTGATCTAACTTTCTATCTTTCCTTTGACAAATGATACTATAAAGAGTTCCAAAATTTTTATTGGCCTTCTCACAGCACATGCTGGTAGTCTTGAACAGCGTTCGTACAACTGCACTAGACATCAACTCTGATGATTAACAGATTCAAAGAAATCTTCTGCCTGGAAACCAGCGGTCTGATACTCTGGCAGAATCCAGTGTTGACTGAAAAGAACAGTTTTTTGGTAGTAAGCCTAGTTGACTTTTGAGCATGCTGCCAAAACTCTTGAAAAAACACTTATCGAAGTGTTACAAAACATTTTGGAAGAGAAGCCTCCCTAAAGAGTATTCATTTTTCAGGAGATTAGTTGCTGTCAATATAGTATAATCTATTCTATCAAGTGTCAAGGAGAACCACAAGACTACAAACAATGTCTCTTTGTGAAATTCACATTTTAAGCCACTCCAGGCAAGTTTTATGGACTGAAGTTTGTTCAAATCAGGCTAATCCCAATGTTTGGAAAACATACAAATAAATGAATAAGATGACAGAACAGGACTGACCCTGGCAGAGGCAAAGGCCTCAGTAATGGAGTTGATCCCTGGGCGCAGAGCAGTGGCTCTCCTTTGCAACTAAACAGTTAGGATGGACTAAATGCAGAACATATAAGATTAATAAAGTTTAGCTTAAAATCTCAGCTATACTGATTGCACCACTGCTCTGCTACTGTATTTCATTTCTGTTTTTTTTGTATTTTGGATATCTTTTTATACATAAACACATGACATAAACAAACGTTTTAAAGAGTAATTTAAAACCAGGCTGAAAAGCAACGTTTGACTGCCCTCTCCGGTTAAAAGTTTTCAGTGTGTTTGGTCACAAATGTGCTATGGTAGACTTATAACCGCACCAGTTGCACCTGTAACCACACCCAGCAGTGATGTCACGGTGTACTGACACGCCTTGAAGAAGACTTCTACACCACTGCAGCAAAATGAGAAGTTAAACTCCTGGAGGTCAGCAAAAACAAGATTTTCAGCTGCTTTTACAGTACGTTGCTCTTTCATAGGGAAAAATAAACCTGTCAGTGCTCTTACTTCTGCGATTTCTTGTTACTTGTCGGCCATAACATACGCCAATACAGATATATCTGTGATAAGCTAATATTGGCTGATACATCAGGCGGGTTCTATGCCCTGTAAGGAAGTTGCTCAGCTCCTCTTAGTGTTTTCAAACTCAAACGTAAGGACTAATCTATCATGAGCGCCTTGTAACTATCCTATTTGTATTAAATAGAGCACAAATTAAGTCATTATTCTTAAAAGAGTGCATCTCAGGTTTTTGTACAAATGTCTGGACTGTTTTTTGACTTAAATCCAAAATCTAAGCTAGTGGAAGTATAAACCATGGGAAAGTACTCTGCCAATCTCGCTAACTAAATATTTATTTAAGGAGGATATTTGTCTTTGGGGTTTACAAGTTCAGCCTTAAAGCCTTGAAATCTGATGTCCCCTTTAGTCCCTTATTTCTACGGATTGCAAAGAGAAGACAAATATGCAAACAGAAGACGTAGCATGGACTTGTCATAATGTAGATCAAATGATGTAACCACAATATAAGTGATGTTTCCCAAGGCAGAAAATGTGTTCATCAGAAGGAGAGTGCCGGACAATCGGAGTGCGTTCTCTCATCCCATAATGGATGATACTCACACATCTGGTGACCAGTGCGACGAATATATTCGCAAGTGCAGCGGCTGATATGTGACAACAAATATTTAACAAAGAATTACATTGAGCAAGCAATGCAGTTTATTGTATAACAGATTTGGAATTTGTCAGCTAAGTGCTAACAAAATGGAGCTTTGTGTTCATCCTACTGTATGCTGAGTTGTTCAGCTGTATCACAGTAAATATAAGCTGTATATTATCCTCGCACCAGGCTATTAAGACAAAGACTTTATGAATTAATATGATGATGAATTTAACCTGCTGATTAATAGACAGGTAGTGGTCTTTGTTTATGCCTTTAATGGATCTTGTTGGCTTAGTTTCAGCATTATTACAATGTAGCAAAAGGCCGTTGATTCTGAGTACGATTATATGTTTACTCAAGACCTTTCTTTATCTTTGCTGTGCACCTGCGACTGGCAATCCACTGCAATGTATCAGCTCAAGAGCTGATAATGCACTGTAGGAATTATATTTCAAAAGCCAAGAGCTGCTGATCCAAATCAAATGAAACCACACAGAGAAGTGGCAACTTCCTCCGTGGAAAACAGCAGTGGTAGCAAACAGGACATGCCACCCCTGACCCACTTCTAAATCACTTTGGCTCGGCCTGCGAAAGAGCGTGGAATCGGAAAAGTGTGAACTGGCAAAAGAGGAGAAAGAACAACTTGGAACAAAGGAAACAGCTGAAACCCTGTTGGCTCTTGTGGAAGAAAGTGCTGATGAGCAAGGCTTAACAGCAACAAGACTAAAAATATAAACAGCCAAGAGACACTTCCCCCCAGACAAGCCAAGCCAAGCAAGATGACTGTCTATGAAGTACAGAGAAACCTGGTCACCTTCCAGCTCCTGTCGCTAAATTGTAAAAAAAATCTAGTCATCACCAGAAAATGGCTCAGGATCAATATCATGAATACAGCAGGGCCAGGACTAGCTCAAGAACTAGTACTGCAAAGAACAGCTTGTACTGGTTTGGATATGTGTATGTATGCCTTAATGCATTGTAGACCTGAGAAAAGGCTGCACATTGCACAAGATTAAGGAGGCTACCGACCCACCTTCATTGTCTCTTTGCCAACAGCAATTAACTGGATGCCTGGCAGTGACCTTAGATATTAACCAGAGCTCAGACTTGGTTCAGTGATCAGAGTGAGAACAGCTTCAAAATGGTAAAACCGCAGTTTAAAGTGCTTTGATTCCAGTGCCAATCTGTAAAATGCCATGGGTTATAAGCAGAAAGCATAAAACGCTGCCAAGTCTTACGAGCCACAGGTGAAAGGCAACATGCATGTGCACCAAGAAAGACACACGCAACCTTTATCCATCATTTTACCCGTCTTGTACCCCCCAACCAGCACAGGCACACACACACACACACACACACACACACACACACACACACAGTTGTGCCCACTTGTGACAGTGCAAATACCCTCTAACAACCTCCATCTGGCACAGACTGAGGTTGTTGTGGAGGGGTGGAGAATGAAGAGGGAGGGGGGCATTTCCTGAGGAAGCAGCTGGCTGCCTGCAGGGCCACAGAACTGCAGGATTATAGGGATGCAAAGGTGAATGTGGCACAGACCACAATGTACAGAGGGTGGCAGAACAGGGGTGGCATCGTTTGAAAAGCCTCAGAGATCGTGGCATGGCTGTGGTGCAGTAGTTGAAAAGTACCAGGGCGAGAGCTGAGGTACAGATTACCCCCCAGAGTGGGAACGCGGCTCTGTGTCCTTGAGGTTAACCTGGCCTCATTTTTAGCCTACATCTCACCACTTGTATGGGATTCTATGTAGAAGGACAAGGAGGAGTAGCAGAACAGCTTCTGCTCTATATCTGACAGCAAAGCAAATCATTAAAATAATGGATGTTGACCTAAATTATGCTCATATCATTATAAGGTGATATTATTATGTTGCATTGACAGTCATGCAACGGAAGCCCTACAAATGTTTTTGACAAACTGTTTATGTAATACTTTTGACAGTGCATTGTTCACCTGTTGCTGAATTTAAGGAACTAAAGCTTTATTCCTTGTCATTTAGCAATGGACAGGCAGGATGAGATCATCCCTGAGCACCCAAACAACAGCAATATCCGATGCAGTCCACAGGACAAGCGCTGCATACAGAAGACCCTGGCCCGCCACCCTCCGAAGTCCACAAATCAGAGAAGCAACACCGCCAGGGAGGAGACCAAGGCGGCGCTGGTGAGAGAAACGATCGTCTGACATCTTATCAGTTTCACAGAAAACAACAAACCCAGGCAATCCCCTCTGCAGCACATGCCTCAGCCCCAGCAGGTGTTTTACATTAAGGCTTTATAGTTCCAAAGCCACAAGCGTAACAGTCAGGTTATAAATTGTCCAAATTAGTTATTTACAGACCGTAACATTTAATTGCGGTCTCGCGAAATAAAGTACAGGTGCACATTGACATCAACATGCAATTTGCTGTTTTAACATTGGCAAGAGCAGGCTTGTAACATCCCTATTAATCAGTAACAGGCTGGTTTTACCACATTTTAGTATGTAATGTGTTAGTCATGTAACGCAGAAATGTGTTACATGAATGCACAGTAATGCCTGAGCCTGCCACATATAGTTTTGTTTTTTGTTTGGCTTGCCCACCCAGGTAGGCTTACCTTTTATTTTGGATATTAATGTTTTTGAATGTGCAGACTGATTAAGCCAGAGCAATACATTCACATGCAATCATTAGTTGGTATGTGAATTCGATGCAGCCGACTCTATTTGCAGATACAGCTACATGCATAAACAATGAAAGGATGTTGACATTTCTTAGTGTCCTGTGTGATGTTGAGTTTAGCTATCACCACACAAGCACATTTATATTGATTTCAATTAATGCATGCAATTAATTCATTATGGTAAAATTAAAGTTGGTATTTTCTCCAACACAGTATATATAATATAATATAATCAAATACTAAAAAACAACAACTGTTCCCATTTGTTCCCATGAGCACTGGTGGTAATGTGCTCAGCAGGATAAGTGTAATTTGTGAGGAATAATCTTTTATCCCGATAGAGGACTAAAGCATGAATCCAAAAATATTTCCTGTTTTCCCAACTTGCCTGGCTGCCTGGTATTTATTTCCTGATTTAAAATCACATTATTATTGTTTTTAGACATTTAATATTCATGACTTTTTATGACTAACTGAAATGGTATCTTAACTTAAGGTGGATAATTTGAATTTTAACATTTTAATGAGCATAATTTTAACCTAAACTTTCTTGTGATTTTCTTTCTCATTTTGAAGATTAGAGATGATAAATTTGCCCTTCTTTTTAACACAGCAGTTTTCTACAGACATCTACATCTGGAACTCTGCTGATGTGAATAAACATC
The DNA here is from genome assembly GCA_003416845.1 of Oplegnathus fasciatus. NCBI lineage: Eukaryota > Metazoa > Chordata > Actinopteri > Centrarchiformes > Oplegnathidae > Oplegnathus > Oplegnathus fasciatus. The sequence continues at coordinate 515,404 of NTHP01000042.1, read as the reverse complement.
AAATCAAACGTATTTCTCCTACAGGCTCCATGTCGTGCTGAGCTACAGAGAGCGTTGGACAGATTGGCATCAAATACCCGCACACATGATGATCTCTTCACAATCCCCATACCCAACTGTGACAAGAATGGAGATTTCCACGCTAAACAGGTCTGTGATTTCAAGCACACACTCATTATGAACTTTATTGAATTACTGAGCAGACCACTACTTGGCCATGTGTACTGGTGAACTGTGAATCTCTATCACTAAGCCAATACAAATAAAAATGCCTATCTTTATACGTCAAACAGTTCCCTTCAAACCACATCAGCAATCTGTGGGCCAAAACACAAAACATGCCTGCAGCCGATGAAATACTGTCTTACTAGTTCAAGATCAACACAAAAGTGTCTCCAAGCAGACTGTCATGGTGATGCCAAGACCTTATTTTTCTAAGCTCACAACAGTGAAAAGTGATTTACTTTCAGAAATCAACAGTTGAACTGCGTGAGTAAAGTGGTTTCCCCCAAACTGTTGGACAATAATCACTTTATTGCTGTGATGGATGTAATTAGCTTTTGGATGCAGTTACTTTTTTGTTATTCTGCCTTTGCAAGATTGGGCAACTATGCAGATAAGAGTGAGAGAATCAGAGAACATGAAAACACAGATAAGACTGCTCTGAGTTGCGTAGGCAATCAAAGCAGCAGACGCAGAGTCAGTGATAAAGAGAGAGAGCTCTGCTAAGGCACCAGTCATCAAGAGCCTGATTGTGTAACATGGTTAAAGTATCTCTGTCTGCTCAGATTCACAGGCATCTGTTTACTGTTTAACTAAAACTGCACTGTGATAAAAAAAAAAAACCTATTGGGAAGTGAAGCACAGGTCATGAGGGACAACTGGGAATCATTTCATGGCAGGGTTGCTCTGAGATTGTTAACTGGTCTTGGAGGCTTTTTAAAACTTTAAATCACGACAGAAAAAGTACAAAATCGCGCAATAAATTTTGTATTACAGGAATTGTTAAAAGTTCACAGAAGGAAACTCAGAGGCTTTGAATCAAATAATCAAATTACTTGAAATACTTCTCACAGTTTGTTTAAGGCAATTTTAAGCGCCAGCTGGATGTAGTTTGCCTTAATGTATGAATCTTTTTTGGGTAAGTAGACAACATTCTTTTTATGTGGTCTGGGGCTACAATAGTGTTATACCTGACCAACTTCAGCCATTTGACCATTTGTGCAAGAAAAAGTGCTGCTAAACAACGAAAACATCTTTAAAAACTTTAAATACCAGGTCTGATGTCATCTTAGAGAATTATGGCCCTGCCAGCAGAGCATTAACTATTCTTTCAAGATAATCAAACTAGTCTGTAAATTCTTATGTAGTGCTCAGTTGTATATAAACCTGCATTCACTGATTCTTGGGGGCAGCACAACAAGCTGTAAACACAACACTGATCAATTACCACCTCATAAAATATGGCGAACATGTTAGCAAACATTTGCTTATTTACACATACAACAGATACGGAGCAACATTAGCATTCATTGGGAATTGTGTTTGTGTCCACATGGTGAATGTAAGTCAGTAATGCTAACGTCGTCAGTGTGCCATTTGGTGCTGGGCAGGTAATGTACAGTGTTGAAAATAGATACCTGCTGAAAGAGTGAACCAAAGCAGTTAAGCTGCGGGCAGTAAAACCAAAGTATTGATTTTAAAAAATGATATAAAGCTTTGTAAAGCTGGGAGGAACTGCTGAGTCGGGTGATAAGTGTCCGTGGATTTACCATCATGAGCGACACCTTTCACATCACACACAGTCATTTCATCCATTGTTAATATAAAAATATTTATTAGAGCTATTTGAACCTGTAGCTGAAGAAGTTGTTATATGTAACTAGAATATTCTACAAATCCTTTATGCCCACAGTGTCATCCCGCACGTGACGGCCAGCGGGGAAAGTGCTGGTGTGTGGATCAGAAGACGGGCATGAGGCTTCCGGGGCCGCTGGAGTTGCGAGGGGATCTGGACTGCCACCAGTTAATGACTGCTACCCTGAGGGATTGAGGAGTGAGGAGTGGCAGTGGGGATGCAGGACCAGCTGAATTCTACTGGTGCTTATTAGTAGAACTATATGAGGAAAGGACTTCGCTCTAAAGCCTCGCTTCACCTGAGGCCAACGGTACTTGAGCTTGTGCAACAAAAAGGAAACCATTGAATTGAGTTCTTTTGCTATTTTGTTTCTGTGTGTGAGAGTATGTGATCTCTGAGTCTTTTGAGCACTTGTTGTGTATTATTTCTACTATGTGAACTTAAGACTGATAGTCTTTAGACACATGCGCTTTAAAGTAACAGGTGGCAGAAAAAACCTTCCACAGATGTCAGTTGTAGTTATGATCTTTGTTAGAGAGCAAAATGTATTGTTTTCTCTAGTCTAATTTTAGTAGAGTATTCTTGGGAAGTAAGTAAATGCATCAGCCCCACCAGATAATCAGACCTGAGATACAACAGGAGCTGTTAGCATTTGTTTTATTCTTTCTGGAGCACTAGGTCAGTTGGAATTACTGCATCAGGTCAATCCAGACAGATTATCAATTAAAGGACTGTGTGCTAGTTTTTCACACAATGTGTGTAATTGTAAGGTATGGCTCTTATTCTACTGTCCAATATGTCATAAACCCCACCCATCTGGTAAGTAGGTTCAAACAAACCATAAAACGTGTTTGCAAACACAAAGTCTAGTTCAGCGACGACACAAGAACAGCAATAAAAGATGGGATGAGAACAACAGACAAAAAGAAAAAAGAAACAGGGGTAACAAAGGAATGTAACAATCCCCTACCCTGAGTTACCAAATGATAAGCCATAGCTTTTCACAACATCAAGACCAAAGTGAAAAGTGACATTAGTTTGACAAACTCTATCTCTGAAAGGCCAGAACAGATTTACTTCATCACCCCGTGGTTAACTCTGCGTCTTCCTCTCTTTGCCGACGAGCTCTCTCCAGCATCGTGGTCCAGAAGGACTGCCAGCGTAGCTGAGCTAGAAACTCTGTATACTGCTGATAGGATAATCTTATTTCTCCAGCTGGTGCTAAGATGCTGACTCTCGTGTCTGTATGAATATGCTTTTACATACAGGATTTCTCTCCAAACAGACTGCTTGGCAGAACTTTGTTGGTGCTATATACTGACTGTGCCAAAATACAAATCAAAAAAATGGCTTCTGCACTTTTTTGGTATTGTTTAGGATTGGAACAGACGACTGGGATATTCAGGAAGAGGAGCAATTAGCATCAGCAAGTGTGAGGATCACCTAAATGTGTGACCATGTGCACTAGCTAATGACAAAGGCTTTCAATGTGTGTTTTCAATGTTATTGTTAAAATATAAAAGTAACATCCCACATTGGCTTTGCACTGCAACTAACTGGCTAAATGTTCCATTGGCCAGTGTTGTAAACTGCAGGCATGATGTGTTTTAAATACACAAACAGAGTGTAATAAGTTTTAATGATTAAGCTCCTGGCAGGACAGAAACTCCTACTTACTGATTATGTGGAAACCAGAATTTCCTCTGTTAATCTGACAACGCTAGTTTTCAGTTTTCATATTGTTTATAGGGCATCACACTAATAATTAAAGGAGTGTATTACCAGCGTAAGTGACATGGCTACTCATCAAATATTTTCGATACCGTAGGCGAGGCTGGTATTATTCTTATAGCAATTTGATTGTACTGGTGTCGTGCATTATGAGTTCAGGGGAGAGAAGCAGGTTTAAGCTAATGCTGGTGTTTGTCACCACCAGATATGGAGAGCCTGCTCTATCTTTTGCATGGGAAACTTTGGGTATTAATGATTCAAGAAAAAAATTCATCTTGTGTGGATGGACGGTCATTATTTGGTCATTATTATTATTGGTGTTGGTGTCGCTCTGGCAGTTTGCGCCTGAGTTCACTATAGAGGAGGGACAAAGAGCGTAGCAAGTCCGGAGAGAGAGTCAGGTCATTCCCACACAGAACAGCACAAATGTCAACCTAACAAATGACTGGTGTGTCGATTACAGTATATATTGAAAAGAACAAAAAGATATGACAAGACAGATATTCACAGCTGCTGTCACACAATGGATTTTTGTTTTTTCAGGTCTCCACACTCTGATTTTATCTCAACATCAGTTAAGCTTTAAATAGGACTATTTGAGCACAATACAGTGAAGGGAGGTTCATTTCACACAGAAATTTGAAAAAGTGCCATGAAAACTATTATTATTGATATTATGTATTTTTTTGCACATTTTTCCATATTGAATTTGGTCTAATCTGTTTTCTAAAATGTAGTATATGCACATATAAATAGAGTCTGAGAAAAAGAAAATACTTCTGGTGCTTCTCTCATTTGTTTATTGTGCAAAGTAGTGACACATACAGTATAACCTTCAGGTGTGAATAGTAGTTGCTCTCCCCCATTAATCTCAACCCAGCTAACCGGGGACAGCTGATATGGGCCATCCCATTCCTAAAATGAATCTCACAAATTTTGTTCCTTATCATCGGACTGAGGGTTTCTCTGATGTATCTTCAGTGCATCCTGAAGGTATTCTGGATAATTAAAACTATCCTTCTACTATTTGTACACATAAAAACTTGGAGGGTGTGTTTTTAGTGCACTTTGTCTTCTATCATTTTTGTATAAAACTCACTTATGAAATTGGAATAAAAAACGTGAATTACAATAATTTCTCCATAGATTCACATCCTATATGGTTTATCATAATAAACTATTCAAATGTAATGATCAAAGGCAACTTCTTCTCTTGTCTCTGTGTTGGCCTAGTTATTTTGTCATATATAAGTCGAAACTCCACACTTTGGTCCCCAGTTGCTGATAACACTACATAGTCGATTTATAGCCTTTGTTGGAAACAGTGTATTGCCACCTGATGACCACTTTTACATGTTACTATAGAAAGAAATGTATCCAAAGGTAGTTCACCAAAACACAGACAGATACTGTAGACAGAAGATGGTATGAGTGGAGAATCATCGCTACAGTTTAAAAATATCAAAACCAAATATCCTAAAAATTGTTCCAAAGACTACAAGCAAAGTATCTGGAGACGTCAATACTCATTTAGTGAACTGCATGTACACAAACAAGTTCCAGTAATTATCATTCATCAATTAATGAAGTGTTACTAAGCACATTCAAGCACATTTTGCTGTTAAATAATCTTAATCTTTGACAGAGACGGCAAATGGTTGTCTGATTTTGTCAAGCCCTTCTAACTACATAAACTGTGTATTTAAACTATAGTACGTTGCTTGATCTCTAACTTTGCTGTACTGAACTGTAATTGCATTTCTCGAGAATAGACTGTTCCTGTTTGCCTTTGATATGATCTATTAATGTGTAGAAGATATGAAGAAATGTTTGCATGCATACAAATGGACTGGGGTTGGAAGCAGCTATGGACTTGTGTACCTTGTCCAGAACTGGCTGTTTATACTCAAACACTGAAGTGATCAAAAAACGGAAATATAGAGTTTCAACCAATTAAATAATCAGTTACATTGTAAATGTTTACCTGATGGAAATGTACACATTGTAATACATCAATTAAAACACTTTAGAAACTACAATGTTGTTGCTGTTGTTATTAGTAGCAGTAATATAGTGTATAGTAATATTAGTTGTAGAATTGGACGATTTTAGCTTAGCACAGATATATTGGCACCAGCCTATGTGTTAGCCAACAAGTCACAAGAAGTATGTATGGAAATGTCATAAGATGAACTAGTCATTGGTGACAGGCTATGCTATCTATCAAAAATTAATTTACTATTCTTAATATTGGGTTGCCCACGTCACACACTACTTCATTTAACGTTTGTCATAGTTCAGTATAGTTTATTATAGTTCTGAGGTTTAAAGTCTGAATTGTTTTAGGTATTTGAGTCGTATTTATCTAATGTCAGCTGTAATATATTTTTGATGTGTTGGCGTTGTTCTTTTTAGTTATTACTGATTTAACAGCCATCAAGGCTTGTTGTTTAAAAGTTACTGTTATATTTGCTGTTTAGGTTAAATGTTTAAAAAATGAATTACTTAAAATTAGAGATCCTTATCAAAAATGTTGGTTTATGTAATGTGTTCATGTTAAAAAATATAGGAGGATATATTGTTATTAGATTTTTAAAACTCTCAAATATTGGTATCCAGTATACCAATCCAGTGTTGGTCAGGCTCTAGTAGCGATAGCTGTATCAATGGTTGCAGTAGCTGTGTGACGTACAGCATCGTCCACCAGCAAAAAAGTAATCAAAGCAGCTCTAGATACTGTACCGAGATTTAAACAGGAAACAAACCTTGAATAAAGGTGCATGACTACTGTACATAATGACCTGTGCTCCAGGATGCACTTCACGTCTAAATTTACATTCGCCATGTGTGAGAATAATTCAGAGCTCATCAATCTACCTGTTTCTTTCACCAAATGGTAAACAGGTCAAACTGTTACCTCCAAGCCAGAGGCAGACAACAAAGCATTTACAGTGGACTTTTATGAATGTAACAGTCTATGAATCTGTTCGTGAATATGAAACTATCCAAATCAGCAGGACAATGCCATTTGCACAGTTTTATACATAAATGTTGCTGAATCTTGGTGTTTTTTGTTTTTTTTACATTGAGACCGAGTATCGTATGTTTCCTTGAGCCTATAGTGAATGCTGGTTAGGTTAATGATAATACTCAACGCATCTGTCTTATATCTCTGGAATGATACATCATAATAATCTGACTACAGCAGCTTCTAAAAATACCTCCACCATCCAGCACCAGAGTAAACTTTCAAGTCTGCTTAGTTCCACTGCCTGAGTCTATTTTGGAGAGCTCTACAGGCTTAAGAACTGGGTGTGAATCTGCATCACAAGAACAGCTTTACGGGTTTCCCTCTGATTGATTCAAAATGTCACAGGCCCTGTTCTGCCCCTGGGCATCCACAATCCCACAGCTGTGCCTGGGAGGCCCTGTGTGAGTATCTGTGTTAAGTCTGCACAGTAGCTTACAGGAGGCATGTGACCTCCACCGTACCTCCAGATGTACTCCATCACAGGTGTCCAACGCCAAACAAGGTCCTGCCCATGCCTTGTGTGGAATCTGCTCCCCGTCCCATCCATACAGCTCTCCGGCCATTGCCTGGTGAATGAAAGGAAAGAAGATGAAGCACCACACCTGCAGATGAGATCACAACAGTGTCTGCATGCATATTATACAGGATGCACGTGAAGCAGAAATAAAATAAGCTCTCAAGTGTGCAGTGTAAACAGAAAGAAACAGGCTCACAATGAACACAATCAATTAACAAATCCAAAACAAGTACTATTCAGGTTGAATGGACAGAGATGTAAGCTAAATCCTACAGGCTTTGGACTGTTGACTTTAGGGAACACACTATTACAACTATTGACCTGGGCAGCTCTCAAACAATGTGAACAAGAATGCAAAGTATTTCAGTTCTCACAACACAGGAGCAGAGAATAGGGCAACCTTTATTTTCTCAAAAGCTTAGTAGCCTGTGAAGCGGCCATAATGCAACTTACGGTATGGTGACATAATAAGTCATTCCAACTTTTTTTTTTATATTATCCTATAGCCTGAGATTATTACCTTGTAGAAAAGAAAGGGTTTAATCTGCACTGACATGGCACATTTTTGACATGAGGTGATGTATTTTGCAGTCAGGGTAACAATATAGGTGAGGCAACATTATGTTTCTGACAAGTCTTATGATGAAGCACATGTGCACCTTAAACACAAAGCTATGTACATAAAATCACATTTAGCTGCTCTATCATGATGCCCTCTCTTCATACCTTCTCTTTTGCTGTGAATGGAGTGACTCATTGAAGGAGAAACATGTTTCTGCTGTCATATCAATAAGTGAGAGCTGCAGCAGTGACAGCTGAGGGCGATGAGCATCAGCATCGAGGCAAGAACAGCTGTGATGAGGAGAGGGTGGGGTGCAATTCTGGAAGATTCTGCAGCAATCTTACGAGTGGACCCCATTTCATTCGTTTATTGTGGGGGCTGTTTCTCTGTGCTAGGTGGTTAGCCTTCCCTGTCAAAGCCACAACGTACACACTGTGGTGGGGACTAAAGGTTTTAGGGTGAGTTTTCTGGCCATCACTTTAGTATACATGCTTGCTTCTCACCATCAAAATCTATAGGACTTTGTATATCTATAGATGTGTTGGTTTGACGTGACGTTGCATGCTAACAATATCTCAGAGATGTCATTTTTTCTTTTCATTTATGTAGCTAAGCTACGTAACCAGCTAGCCGTCAAGCCTGCTGGTTATTCAGACCATCTAGTTAGCGTTAATTAAGCTGATGAGCCAAGCTAACCACATAGCGTTGGTATCGATTATCTACTGTCATAACATTATGATTACAGTTAAAGTCACTCACGCTGCTTAACGCTCTATGTATTGCTGGCGTCTGCTGCGGACTAGCTAACCTAGCTAAGAAGAACCAACAAATCACTGTAGCTACCTTGCGTTAGCTAACGTTAGCTCGCTAGCTAGGTCAGAGCTCGTTTCGGCAGAGATGTAGCGCTAACGGTTAGATGAACGGTGAAAACCAGTCAGTCCTAACGTCACCTACCACTGCTATTTCACCTATTATCACATCCAAATAGGCACAACTCCTTTGGTATTTAATCATGCGACCCTAAGCAAATGAACGCTCCTACTGATACCATTTCTTTTACTAACATGAAATGGCTTGCAAGTTATATCCAACAATCTCTGCAGACAGTCAGTGTTCATAGGCAAATTAAGCTAACTTCGAGCTAACGTCGATGCTAGCCAGCGTTAGCCAGCCCTGTTGTCTGACAATCACCATCGGCATGTATTTTTGGTTTGTGGTATGTACGAACGACCCTGTCAACACAAATTCAGCTCATGAAAACGATATAAAACTCTACCTTACTCTAAAATGTGTTTATTACAGAGCCAATGACTGGAATAGACTGATACCTTCTCCTCACTACAGAGATGTCAAGTAAGGAACTGGAAGTGTTTCAGCTCATTGTGACATTAAGCTCTTTGTAGGTGATGATATCAAAATGCATATTCAAATACATGAGTCCTGCTGTTCCCATAAATCCATGTGAAGTGATAGAACCACAACACTGCAGTGATTTACAGAGAATTCAGGTGATACAGGTCTATTTTGTTATTGATGGTTTCATTTAATGTAGAAAGAAGGCATTTTCTTGCATCACTGGCAAATAGTTAGCGTTAGCTAACTTTGGAAATAGTCTGCTGTTTCTCAGGACTGATGCTGATGTTTCATTTGGACCTTTTCTTTGTGAACAGAGAGACCATCCTATGCCCCACCCCCTCCCCCTGCCCCTACAACTGTAAGTATTCCTAAATGTAGCACCAAATACTATCTGGGTATCCCATGACTTAATCCTAGTACACTTTATGCTTTATCAACATATACATTTCAGATCAGATCACATTTAATCCACAACCCCTGTCAGTAACACAGACTGCTTCTGAAAAGATTCTTTCCTTATAGCTCCGGCATGAATGCAAGTTTCTTTATTTTGCATTTTCCCGGCTTCTTTCATTGGTTTCTTTAATTTCTGCTTCTTTCATGTCATTTCTCATTTGTATTTCTGTCCCATTTTTTTCCATCAGCAAATGCCCAACACTACCGGGTTTGTGGGGTACAACCCATACAGCCACCTGGCCTACAACAACTACAGACTGGGAGGGAGCCAAAGCAGCAACAGTCGGGTAACGGTATGAATATTAACAGAGAAATTAAAATCTGTAACAGTTCGCTGTCAGTTAAGTTTCGCGCTGAACAGTCTCCCGGCTCAGTCAAAAGGCAGACACTGCAGAGCATCAATAGCGTCGGAGCTTTTCACAAGACTGACCTTTGCTTTGTTCAGAGTAAATGAGATTAGACATATTTTTGCATTTCCACTGTTCAAAGAGCAGATGCTGCAGGATAGTCAGTATGAGAAGCCTAACTCATTCCATTACTGAGACTGAATCTGAAATGTGTGTCATTCCCAACTCCCTCTGCTGCCTCCATCACAGAGCAGACTGGCTAAGAGTCCATCTGTGTGTAATCAAATACCACCTGCCTTTCAAAGTCTGCATTTCTGACAGCCATGTTAAGTAACCCATGCCATCAGTGTTGCCATGGCATTACAGACTCGCTGCTCGGCATGGCTCTGGCTGCTGAGCAGTAATTTAGTCGCTGCATGCAAGCTGTGGTTGGCTGACTCTGATAATGGCATTATGGGCAAATCTCAGCTTAAGTGAGATTTTTGTATTTTTTTTCACAGTCAGCGCTATTCCATTGTACTCTGTGGGGTTCCTGACTTGTGTATGGCCTCAAACTGACATTAATTAAATCAAGTTAATTGAAGTGATAAGAAATTACTTTGATGCATATTGTATTTGATTCCATTCTTTTTCAATTTTATGTCAAATTAAATAACCGTGCACCTGGACGTAGTTTCACAAGCTGTACTCAGCCTAGCTTAGCCAGAGTGTTTAAATGGTTGCCTGATCACTCAACAGCAACTGTGCCTTAAGGTGACTCTTTTTCTTTTTTTTAACCAGAATTCCTCTGGAATAAATATCCCAAAGCCACCCAAGCCACCTGATAAGCCACTGATGCCATATATGAGATATAGTCGGAAGGTAAGTACACAGCATGTAATTGGTGCCCTTTGCGTCATCATGTGCTCTGTTGGAAGGCAGGGATGTTTGCTTTTAAGATATTCTATCAGCTCAGAGCCAGTAATATATACGTATATTTTGTTTCAGACACTAACAGTTGTTTATGGAGGTAGGTGTGAAGCCAAATTAAGCCAGGACTTAGCTAGGACTGTCCACATCACATAGCGGGATTTATGAACTTGGAGATGGAGCTTAAAGCACACGGCCTCCTCTGGTTTGTGACCTCTCTGCAAAGAGATAACCACTTATAGCCCCTCCAACCCAACCCAACCCCACACCCATGTCTGGTTCTCATCACCAGGTTTGGGATCAAGTAAAAGCCTCCAATCCTGATCTGAAGCTATGGGAAATTGGGAAGATAATCGGTGGCATGTGGAGGGACCTCACTGATGAGGAGAAACAGGATTATTTGAATGACTACGAAGCAGAGAAGGTTGGTTGTTTTACAAGGGGTGTTTATGGGGTTTTTCTGATGGGTGTCCAGTAGATGTGTCTCCAACAGTTGTGGGTCCCTCCAGTCATCATTCTGAGTTCTGACAGTTCTGAGTAAACCTCTTTCCTTATTTTGTCGTAGTTGATTGAAACGAGGGTCCACATGTTGTGTCTGCTTGCCTTTTCTGTTTCCTCGTCATTCCTGTCATCTTTTCCACCGTAGATAGAGTATAATGAGAGCATGAAGGCCTATCACAACTCGCCAGCCTACCTGGCCTACGTCAATGCAAAAAGCCGGGCCGAGGCAGCTCTGGAAGAGGAGAGCCGCCAGAGGCAGTCCAGGCTGGACAAGGGCGAGCCTTACATGAGTATTCAGCCAGCGGAGGATCCAGATGGTAAGGCCACTCTAAATGCTTTTGTCTCTCAAGGTTTAGAGCGCTGTGACAGAGCTGTAATTACTGTAGCACGACCACACAGAGTTGCCAGTCTGCACACCCAGAGACTGTTATCTTTTTCCCTCCTCCTACACTGCAACAACCATCCACATTTTTGGTAATGCTACTTTTGAAAGGCCATTTCTGCGTTTACACTGCAAAATGGAACAAAACTTTGTCTTTGTTTTGCACAACTGTTTACATTTTGTAGGTATTCTTGGCATTGGTTTAGACATAATTGCAAAATTTACATTCTTTTCTCTGTTGTTTTAAAGACTGACGCACACACACACACACGTTAGACACACAAGCCAGAAGAAGACGTTTGAGTTACACCCACCTCAAGGAAATGATGCTTGTCTGGGGTCTGGCTGGGTTACAGTGGAAGATAATGATGTACAGGAAAACTACAGATAAAACCAATTGCTATTTAGAAACACCCCAGACCATAAAAATGTCAGAGCTGGCATCCCAGTGGGTTATGTTCTCAACAGACTGCACGTACGTCAATGATTAAATAAGATTTAGCTCTCCAGGTGGCTACATATTCAGAGATTGTGCTTTTGTAATAAATACAGTCTTAAAGAAAGAAAGAAATTCTACTCTAAGCTGCTGCCATATACCAGTTTCACCTGTTCTGTTCTTAGCAGCATCAAAACGGGACACAGAGATTAAGTGCCTGCTAGAGACATAACATCACGAGTCAAAGGATGGATCTATCATGCTCTGTTTTAAAATGCATTTGTGGGAAGTCTGTATGGTGGTTATTTTCAGAAGTAGAACTAACCAGAAAAACTAAATTACTGTAACTATATTTCTTCAAAGTTTGTCTTTCAGGAGCCGTCATTTTACTTAAAATCTGTTATGTAAAATAACCTGAAACAACATTAATCATGCAGTGTGTGTGGCAAAGTGCTGAGCTAAAGGGAAAAGTTGAAAAATATCAAGTTCCACACATGAGCGAGACTGAATTCTACTGAATTTGTTAACATAAGAGAAGCTTAATTCTCACACACTACATTCAGAATGCATTACCTTCCTTGACTGTTTCCTGTTGTGGTGTCAGACCACCTACGTGAGCACCTTTGAAACTTTCAGCATGGCACATGAGATTCATTTCTGCTCTCTGAAAAGTTTCAAATGTGCACACATGGGTGCACAGCAGCAAGTTCAGGTGATACCCACTGTGAACTCTTGTAGCATCACGCAGAGGTTTAGCAAAGTTTTGCCAAAATAAAGCCAAAAAGGAGTGCCACGGATATGAAAGCGTTTAACAGTGTTGGCAAACGGAAATATAAAAGGAGAACCAATTGGTAAATAAATATGCAGATTGAGAAAAGAATCATGTAATTTCTAAAAACTTTATTGTTTAATGTATTTGTGAATCCAGCTATTTACTTTGTAAAAACCTCTAAACAGATTTTTTTAATCTAATATATAGATTAGATTTACCAATTTGGTGTGTTAATAATCCCTTCTTTAAATGTCCAAATTAATTGCAATCAATTAATTGCTGTGCAATCAAATTTCAATTAATAATTTACTTCGTAAACATTTGTCATGATCTTGTAGATACTCTGTAACATGTCACATTTATTACATGTGTTTCCACACCAACATGCTGTAAATCCAAATCCTATCCACGTCCATGTAATTTCTCAAACTCTAAACTTTTCCAACTTCAACATGTGATTGTACATCGTCTGTTAATGTATCACATCCACTAACCTGTCAACAGTAGCCTAATCCTGTGGTCAAATGAATAATCAAAGCTATACAGCACTTAGGCCTACAACAGCACATATCAAAGACTCTACCTACCTATTATAAAAGTTGATGGCGGCGTGTGGTTGGCTTGAAATTCCATAGGAGAGTTTTCTTCCACTGTTACACTTATAGAAGTGTGGAATAGGTCTGGCAATGCACAGTCTGTTATTGAGTAGTTGGTTGAAAATATACCTGCTGATAAAAGCTGCTAACAATAAGTATCCTCTCAGGTGGAAAAATTTCCCAGTCGCAAGAAATAAAAACCTTGTAGGCTAGCCTACATATTAACAGAACATAGGCTATGGTTTTGGAAATGTTAACTGAATATAATAAATGTCCTCACATGGCCACAGATCCTAATGACAGCCAATAGTTGCCTATGATATCCTAATCGCCCTATGATCAAAGTTAGTTAAATCTCATCAGACATACAGTATCTGCCAAAACGGAAAGGTCCAACCATTAAAAATATGAATCCCTGACTAAATGCTTGGATCTCGTCTTCCAGAGTGCGCACTGAAACACCAAAGCCACTGAGCACCGTCGGTCGCTTTTAGTCATCTTGACAGTGGAAAGTAAATGTTCATACATAGCAGTGAAGGCATCGAAGGGCAAATCTCACTGTGAGGCATAACATTCAGTGCCTTTCAATGTGCTGTAAGAACCTTATAGATTGTCAACATTTTTGCTTCGTGGCCTCTCCATCCATTTCTGTGGCACAAGGTGCACGCACAGGCAACGTTGTGTAATAATTTAAAATCGACCCAATTTTGCATTTTGTAGTAATGGAAACTGGATTTTTGGTGTTTGACTCACTATATGAAAATCTATAATCAGGAAACAACACAAAATTCTATTTTGAGGATAAAATTAAATGGAAAACGGCTCTATTTCCGTTTTTAAAACAGTGTCACAAACACTGATAATTAAAAACGAAAAATTTTTCCTTTTCTGATTTTCATTTCAGAGTAGGAAATCGATTGAGACGAAGGTACACAGATACTAACTAGGGATGTTAATGATTAATGATTTATCGATTAATCGCTGTTAAGAATTTAACCGATTAAAAATGTATTAACCAATAGCCAGTAGGATTTACGTTTATTGTGGAGGGGTTTGGAGTATTTTTTATTTTCCTTTTATACAGCACTTTCTGTTCATTTAAAACATGGGTTTGGTTTGGTTTGTTGCCTTGTTAGTCTAGAAATGGCAGTGATTGTGGCCCATTTGACATTGTTTTGTTTGGCTGTGCCATTTATTGAATAAGGACAGGTGGACAAGAGTAGCCATTTCGAGCGAGAGCCTTATTGTTGTATTATTCTGTTCGTTTAAATTGTTTGTGCTTCATGAATTAATGTTTCACATAACTAATGTGCCGCTAGAATTGTTCAAATAAACATTAAACCAAGAAAAAGGCGTGTATTTTGTATCTTAATAATTATGTGATTAATCGATAATCGATTGTTAACGTATTCAACTATCGATTAAGGAAAATGCACGAAATTTGCAACCCTAATACTAACAAAGCCTGAGCAAAGCAGTATGCTTCTGACTTGCAGTACTTGCCTTCATCTTGTCTTACATTTTATATGTGTATTGTTATGCACCCACATACCAAGTCAAGTTCCCTGTATGTGAAAACCTACTTGGCAACAAAACTGATTCTGATTCAGAGAATTTAAATATATATATATGTATATACATAAATGCACCAAAATGATGGTTCTCAAATTCAGACAGATCTAAAGCTGTAATCACTGTCAAAGATTCTTCTAAAAGTACTGTAGTTCTGTATTTTATTCTGAATGCATTTGCAAAAATAAATAAATAAAAAATCCTATTTATATCCATCTGGACTTAATTCTTTATTACAACAAAGTGTGGAAAAAGTAAGTAGGGGTGATTATTGTCTTAAGGCAAGGCATTAACTGTATTTTGATTTTACCTTCCCGCACCACCATCCTGTATTTAAATGGAAAAGGAGTATACATTTAAGACAAAGAAGAACATTTGCTGACGAATGAAAATTGCAGACTACATCTACAAACTTCTGTCCACATACAGCGGGTTATAATTTACCGCTTGTCCCATTCACCTAACAATAACGGTTCTGCTTTGCTTAAGGATGTATTTTGACATAATGGCCTATACTTAACTCTAACTCTGTATAAATATTGAACAATATCCTCCTTATGTTTATGGTGTCTTGATACAGCAGTATTTGCATCATTTGTACCGTAGTTTGCCGAAGCTCGTTGATGGTGACTGTGTAACACATCTCTACTCTTTGCCTTTTGACAGGTGTATAAAAACATATTTCCTAAGACAATCATAACAACTCAGGTCTTTCGTGTCTTCAGATTACGATGACGGGTTTTCTATAAAGCACTCAGCTGCATCTCGTTTCCAACGCAACCACCGTCTGATCAGCGAGATCCTCAGTGAGAGTGTAGTCCCAGATGTGCGGTCAGTTGTTACCACGGCTCGCATGCAGGTCCTCAAACGCCAGGTCCAGTCTTTGATGGTACACCAGGTGTGATCAAGTTGTGGTCTTCTAATCTTCACATAATGGTGGCATGTAGCAGACAGCTTTGTTTTGTACGGGTTAATAATGTAGTAACCGTGGTGCCTGTGTGTCTTGTGTCACAGAGAAAGTTGGAAGCAGAGTTGCTTCAGATTGAAGACCGGCACCAGGACAAGAAAAGAAAATTCATCGAAGCCACAGAGTCGTTCACAAATGAGCTCAAAAGGGTACGGCATCTTTTACATCGAGCTTGGTCATCGCTTACTCGCACGCAAGCTTCATTTTGCATGTTTAACTGTACAGTGTGCAGCTCTGGTTATGTGCCAGTCCATGTCTGCCTTAGAGCCACCAGCTGCTGCTAACTCCATCCACATGTTCTGGCAATCATATAGCTGTCATCGTTTACAATTTGTAGCCCCCATAATAACTGTTGTTCTGAAATGAGATGCAGCACTATGCAGTTGAATGCACTGTCCACTGTTCACAACAGGTGGCGCCATTTGTCCTTTACAGAGCTTCTTACAGCATCCATTCACTGACTGAGAAGTAACATTTTCAAGACTGAACATGTACTGAAACACTGTTGAAGTTAAGAACAGAACTATGTCATCATTCACTTACATTTTTCAGTCACATTAAGTTGTTTCTTTGTGTCAAACCTGCACATGCATGTTCAGCCAACACTCATCTTTGCAAAGTTAAAAAGTACAGCATGCTAAAGCGTGCAGCAATTGTTTTCACCATTACTGTACTTTTAAGCTGTGCTGTATGAAGGTTGAAGTGGACATGGAGAAGATTTCTGCAGAGATCGCTGCAGCAGAAGAGGCAGCCCGCAAACGGGTGGCAGAAAGAGAGAAGGATGCAGGAGACCGAGGTGGAAGAGAGGCCCCCACCTGTGTCTTAGCAGAAGAAGACAAACACATTTGTGCAACACACGGCAACAAGTCCCAGCAAAATTCTCTCAGTGAAAGTAGCAGCAAGGAGGTAGAGGACACAGAATCCAACACCACAGATACACCAGGTGAGCCACACTGGCCTTTGTTTGTGGCTTTGGTGCTACCTCGCTCTCTTGCAGGGTTTTTTAACATCATGCAATATTGTGTTTCTTTGACTCAGGGAAGCCGAAGGCCTCAGAGGAGCTTGAGGCTCATCCAGGCAGTGAGGAGGGGGCGTCAGAGGACAAGGAGAGCGTCCCAGAGGGAGCCATGGAGGAGGGAACCAGTGACAGCAACACAGGCTCAGAGACCACCTCTGCTCAGACAGAAGATGCCCCGACTAGTGAGCCATCAGAGGGGCCTGGCAAAGCAAGAGCAGCCCACTGAGTCCAACACCTGACTGCCTGTGAACTGTAAGGCTGTCATTACGTCTGTTGGCCTCTGACATCATCCTCTGATAACATATATTGCACAGTATCATCTCAGTTTGTCAAAACATATGAAGAGTGTTCAGGTGGGCTCAATGTTTAACAAGCCTGAGGCAAAGATGATGTTGTAGTTGAGTTTGAAAACACCAAGACTCACAGACATGCGCTGAATAGAAATAAACGAAAAATGTAAAGCACTTGAAGCCAACAAAGTAATGGTCCTGTCTAAAACCAATGGCTACTAAGTGCGCCACAAAAGCCCATGTGAAAGCACTTTTTCTCCACAGGTCTCATTGCCATTTGGAAGAACCCATACAGGCCGTTTTCAGCACATATTGATACATATCTCTAGCACTATGTCTGGCAGATCCCAGATCGTCGCAAATTAAGACTGGCTATATGAAAACAGCTGTCACATGAAACAAACATTGTTCAGTGTTATATTTAACGTTGTCCTTTGTATTGTAGTGTCATTGTTGCTTTTATTGTTATTTTTGCATGTTGCAATTTTTTAAAATAAGTTGGCATACTTGTGAAGAGTGGAGCTGGGTGACCATCTCCTTGGCAGGAGAATATTTGTTTACTCTCTGTATCAGTATTACAGTGACAGTATTGTCTCAGGAGTTTGTAGTCATTAGTAGTAGTTATTTTTGTTATTTATTATCAGCATTTTTATTATACTTGTATATTGGTTGTACAGGGCCCAGCCCAGTCCATCAATAAGTATATCACATGATCATCAATGCTGTACAATGCTCGACTACCAGTGTTCTCAAGTTTGCTAGCTGTCAATCAAATCAAAAGCAGTACGCTTAGAACATTTCCGTGTTATGATCAATATTGCAATTTTCAGCAGAAAACTTAAATGTACCGTAATTGTGTACACAGTGTAACGAGGTTTGCTTAAACATGTATTTTCATGTCGTAAAACAGCTTGAAGGACAGTCATAAACATGCAGTCTTAAAATGAATTTCTTTTTGCATATTTATACCAATAAACTTTTCTACCCTGAACAAGTTTTTGCATTTTTTCAAACTTGACTTTTATATTTGTATTTATTTATCTGTTAGTATAAATTAATATAAATGCGCATTTATGGTACAAACGTGTAATTTTAAATGTATAAAAGTGCTTTCAATACTATACTGCAAAGCTGTATTCTTTGATAACATTACTGTAAGCAGTCATGGTGCATAAATGATCAAAAACAAGTGCACCGGTATGCAGAGGCTTGTATCAAACATTCATTGTTGCATACAGTGTGCTTGCATACAGCATATCTGTCCTTTGCAGGTAAGGGAAGTGGGTAAGATGAGAGGGAATTGTTCTGATTTCCTGTTTTCAGTGCAGAACTAACAATCCTCGTGTTCAGTCGTGCATGTGGCAAAATTCAAAATGACTGCCCATAGGAATGACTTAGATCTGACAGGAGATTTGAGTTTTATGTGTGATGTTTTCTATGGTTGCAGCCTTGTGAGATGGTGTAATGATCAGATTTGGTAGTGCTTTATTTTAAACGTGCAAGATGTCCCCTGCATTGCAGCTTGCCACGTTTTTGTTGCATGCGGTTAGCACTGCCTCTAGTGAAAGCTAGAAACCACAACCGCAGAGATACAGGTGTGCAGAAGCCTAATCTTGTGAGTTAGTGTGGGTGAAAGGGTAGTTTTGCAAAGCCTCATCTGCTGCCCAGTACAACAAGACTTTGTCTCCATGACACTGTTTATGTACAATGATACAAAAAGAAATGCTGTTGGAAACTCTCCCAATATTAACAAAATTATCATTTTAAGAAAGGCAAGCTGTCTCACCAACATTAATATTTTACTAAATACTGTATATTACTATATATTGACTTAATATTTCTTCTTGTGAGTAAAAAAATAACAATTTGAATGTTAAGTGCTGGGGGCAAGGAGGAAATCAAAAGTCTAATGAACTGGATTCATATGTATAAAAAAATACTGATGCATATTTCAGTTGTTTTACTGTATCAGTATTTTGAACTATTGCATACATAGCAATCAAGTCTATATACAGAGGGTGATGCTGAGCACTGTCAAGTAAGTGTCTATTGCAGTGTGTGGCTTTGAACAATCATAGTGTCACTATCTAACAAAACGACTGGTTTCCCCTGAAATAACTAATTTACATACGATTCATACAACGCTTTATACCTCAGTCCCTGCTCCTTCTCAGGTAGTCCCTTTCATGGAAACACGAGTCGTGACTAATTATGTTAAATAACTGAAAACTGAGCAAACCCACAAAACTCCACAAATAACAAAAAGTGCTCTGTATTCATTTGATACATGAGTTGTGCATGTGTTTCATCGTCTTTTGAATTGATTTTACCCAAATGTTGTGGTATAGTAGACATTTTTGTAATGTTAGTATGTTTATAACTCTGCCCCTCAAACAGACAGATAAAACAGGAACTTGAAGCTATGAACTCCAGGAGGTGGTTATAGTTTTATCTTTCAAGTAACAGTGGTCTGTCACCGTATTATTCTTTAATGTCAAAGCGCCCTGATAGTTATATATAATTACATCTAATGATAGACACCATTGCAGTTTGAATGGATGAACAGTGTAGTACCAATATTATAATATAAATTTCTGTTCATATTTTAGTTGGAGTCTGTGGTTTTCTAAGTTTTCTCACATGACACTTGAGGGCTGAGGAGAAAAAAGATTCAGTAAGGCAGTGCTTTTTTCATTTCAGCAACGGGAAACCACCATCAGACATAGACATTCAACTCTTCTGTGTTTAGTGGCTTTACCTACAGTGTACTACTCTCAGTCGACATGACTTCCGTCAGCGGTGAGTACCATATCAGAGTTTAACTAAGATACTTAAAAGGATGATGTATGAGCTGTGGTGAATGAATGCATTTTAGAAAAGCCATCAAAATTATCTGGTTTAAAAAGATAACCGCGAGTAATAATTTAAAGTTACTCAAAGTAATGTCAGTACATTTGAAAAAAGTCACCTAAAATTCCAGGCTGTATCTGGAATTTTGGTATCTGGTATCACATTAATGATGTCTACCAGGGAGTGATAACAGTTGGCTATGTAACCTGTTTAATCAACTACATTTAAAATGATCGTCCATGTGCTCCAAATGATTGAAAGTGGTTTCGATGCCATAATTGTTTCAGTCTCTGTAATAGTTGCTTTTTGACAACAGATTGATTGAAAGACAAATACCGGTGACTGCACACAACAGGGCAACACAGACGTGTTATGTGAGGTTGACTTCATGTATCTGTAAATCACCTAGAACTGTATGTCTGTAATCATTGATCAGCCTACATTAGTTTTGGAGTAGCCCAAATCTGCCAACCACTGTCTCTGCTAAATAGTAATACTTGCTTAATATTATATAATTGAAATAAACAACTACTCGCAAAGGTAGCTTTTAAACAGATTTCTGTCTTATCTCATTTGCCAAACAGCAATTAGGGACACTTTTCCTGCAAGAACATACAAATAGGAGTTTTATCAATATCAAGTTATCTGATTAATGGTGCAGTCTGTATTAAAGTGTAATAAATCACATTTAACAGAATGACAGTCAATGACTGGGTACTTTGTGACTTTACTGACTACTGCTAATGAGCTTATTTAAGACCACATTACCACTGGTTGCACAGGAAGCCTCTTACTTCTAACAATAAGCACGGCAATATCACCAGTAATCTGAAACAATGAAACGCATTCAAAACAGAATATATGACCAGTAGGCTAGCATTTAAAGGGGAACTCCACCAATTTTCTACATAAAGGTCAGTTCACTAGTAATACAGTGTACTACTGAACCTGTGAAAACAGTTGCATAAGAAAGAATCAAAAGATAGCTCTAATAACTTCATTAGATTTTCTCAGTTTGACTCTGACACATTTATAACAGAATGTCTGTTATTTATCATTCTATTACTCGCCAACATTACACATAATGATTGTCTACACAGTGCTATGCTTGTTAAGGATATTGTCCATCATGCTATTACAATGCTTGGTCTTTGCATTCACTCCATTTGTTTTTCAGATCTTCAAAAGCTTCTGCCAGCTGTGCTGATATGGTTGATGAATTTTAAGGTAAGAAAAACACACAAGTGCAGCACCTCTTTTTACAGTTGTAACCATGAAAGATAATAAGATGTTGACACGTTTGTAGCAATTTGT
Organism: Oplegnathus fasciatus; assembly: GCA_003416845.1. NCBI lineage: Eukaryota > Metazoa > Chordata > Actinopteri > Centrarchiformes > Oplegnathidae > Oplegnathus > Oplegnathus fasciatus. The sequence goes on along the minus strand of NTHP01000042.1, from coordinate 493,939 downwards.
ATCGCCTTAGCGGTGACAACAGCAGGTAACTAACCACAACCTTTCCGTCACAATCACCATTTCCTCTAAGGAAGTGGTTGGTAAAGGCATACTCAAAAAATAAAATGTGTCAGGGGGCAGTCAAAAGCAGGTAGCTTATTTTTTTTTATTTACACATGTGATAGTTTCTTGCTTTACTTTACTTGTTACTTGCCTTTATTTGATCATTCAATCTTTCTTTGATTGCAGTCTTGCCTGTCTCAGCATGGAGAGAATACTACCACCACGAACTACTCGGATTATAGCTTCCCCACTGTGGATTATGAAGACTTCCCTGTGCTCTGTGTGAAAGAATCCAACCGCCACTTCCGCCTCTGGTTCATATCTACCTTCTACTCCATCATCTGCCTCCTGGGGCTCGCAGGGAACCTACTGGTCATCCTCACCTTCTTCTATTTCAAGCGTCTCAAGACCATGACGGATGTGTACCTGCTCAACCTGTCCTTTGCAGACCTGCTCTTTTCTCTATCCCTCCCCTTTTGGGCAGCCAACTCCATGGCAGAATGGGTGCTGGGCCTGGCGGTGTGCAAAGCCATGCACACTATTTACAAGGTCAGCTTCTACAGCAGCATGTTCCTTCTCTCTTTCATCAGTGTGGACCGCTACTTCGCCATCACCAAGGCCATCTCCGCTCACCGCCACCGCTCCCAAGCAATGTTTGTTGGCAAGGTGTCATCAGCCATCATCTGGGTGATGGCACTGATCTTCTCCATACCAGAAATGAAATACACCGCTATAAATAACAACACCTGCACCCCTTACTCCAGCAATTCTGACCGGCTCCGCGTCAGCCTCCAGGCGAGCCAGATTGTTTTGGCTTTTGCCCTTCCGCTCCTGGTCATGAGCTTCTGTTACAGTCGCATTGTCCGGACCCTTTGCCAGGCTCGTAACTTTGAACGGAATAAGGCCATCAAGGTGATTCTCGCTGTGGTAGTTGTCTTTCTGGTTTGTCAAGTGCCTTATAACATGGTCCTATTTTGGAACACAGTTGTCACTGCAAATGGAGGAACCGACGACTGCGGCTATGAGAACATTCTCCTCTATGCCATCGATGTCACCCAGTGTGTGGCCTTCCTGAGGTGCTGCCTGAACCCCTTCGTCTATGCCTTTATTGGTGTGAAGTTTCGTCTTGACCTCCTGAAGCTACTGAAGGACTTGGGTTGCATGAGCCAGGAGAGGTTCTTCAAGTACACCTGTGGCAGGAGGAGGAGCTCAGCGGCAACTGACACTGAGACCACCACCACATTCTCTCCTTAAAGCTGTTTCAGTATGGACAACAGCCTATTCACAAATGCAGACCACACAGTGGGCTGTTGGACATTAGGATAAAAGTCTCAACAAAAAAAAATTAAATGTAAATAGCAGAAGTTATCATATAAATGGCAATTATGCCGGTTTTTGCTGTTTTTTCTTGTTTTTGTCTCTTTGTTAGTGTTAGTGTCAGTTAAGCTAAAACTAGGCTTTGGTTATTTTTTGTATTGGCTGAACAGTATTTCAAGAAATTCACTGTGTTAATGAAAAAAAAAATCTACAGTGCTTTTACTCAACCATTTGAAGAGTACCAAATCATGTACATTAAACTAAATGAACACACCACAGTTCTACACTGTTTTTATTTGCTCTTTTCTGATTGTAAAGATATTTGCAATATTGTAAGATAATTAAACAAGATTAAATTCACTGAAACAAGACTTCAGATGCACTGATAATCAGATAAATTAAAATGCTGCATTACGTGAATTAATATGGATTAAAAACATATAAACACATTAAACTTACAGTAGCAGTAAGACATTAATTATAAGTAAGGCTTATATGTAATGAGAATTACAGATTCAGAAATGAGAAAGAATTTTAGATCAACTCTTAAATCTGATTGAAAGCCAGTGCCGGGAATTGCGGATATGTTTCTAAATGTATTTAAACTGAAAGTAGCAATTACTGACTAAATATGTTAAAAAGATTAAAAAAAAGTCAATGTTCAGCCGGTGATGAAAATATCCCTTGATTCAGTGGCAACCTTACATAGCCAGGAGACCTAAGTAATGGTAAATAATTTCTGAAGTCTGCGTCAGTTTTGTTAACATTTAATGAAGACAGCTTTCAATCATTTAGAAGCAGATACCAGCAATATACTAATGTTGAGCATCGTTAGCATGACAATAATAAAGGACACAGCCACAGATAATGTGCCCACCAGAAATCATGTGGAGGGAAAATTACAATAGTACAAGGATTGACCCTTGAGGAACTCCTTGAGTCATGGGGGCTCAACGACCTTGTCAGCAAAGGTTACAAAGAACACCTAATTTGAGAAAAACATGCTTCACAAGAAATCCAAGTACTACTGACAGAAACCAGACAAGAATTGGTTAAAAATCTCACTATGTTCCACTGCACTGTTTCCCATCAACAAGCTCCCTGCAGCCGACTTTTTCTGAAACTACTCGATATTAAAAGTAAGTTTGCAATTGCTCAACAAGATAAAAGGGATATCTTCACAATAATAAGTGTAACAGTGATGTTTATGGCTTCCTTTGCAGAATCAAGAAGGTAATATGTCAAGAGGACAGTAACAGTAGACAAACTTGTCTGTGAACATTAGCTACAGGACTCAGAGAAATAGGCACACGTTTGTCAAGCAGAACAAGCTAAGGAGCTCAGTGGTACATATTATGGAAAAAGAAAGATAACAAAATGTCCCCGGTCCTTGACTAAGAGTGTGGAAATAAAGGGAGGTGTGTTATTTTACAAGGAGTGAGTAATTTAGAGAGAAACACAAGTTTATGTTTGCTTCCAAGAAAAGAAATGAAAAATGCGGTATGGAAATCCTTCATTATTTGATCAAGCAAACAATTCTGCAACTATGCTCAGTCTCTCTACAGTCTTTTATACACCAGGTATCATTATTCATCTGAAGAGATCACTTTAAGGTAAAGAGAGGCAGAAACACCCGGAGCAGACTGACATGTATTATTCAAACAATTTATCAAGCCATCATCAATACAGGGGGCAATTTATCAGCACTTGTTCATTTCAGTGAAAACAGAGGAAAATTGTGCCACTTAGATTTACTGTTAAACACACCAGAATGTACAGTGTGCAGGTTGGCTGTAAAGAAAATTATATTTTCTATATTAAATCAAATTATTAAACTTCAAGGAAGCATATGTCAAAGGTGCAGCCTCAGTTATGAGTAGGACCCTTCCCATGGTGAATAAAATTCAAGTATTCAGTAGCGTTAATAAACTTTGTAAAATCTTATCGGTACATCAGCGGTAAAATCAGAGAAATCAGATAAAAAGCTCATTTGAGTGTGTGAAGGATGACAGATTATAATGCAACACACAGGATTAGTGCAGTTAAACTCATGTCTGTTTCAACAATTCCTACAACACCCAGTATTCCCTGCAAACACTCCACAGCTGCTGTACATGCACCCGCCAGGTGTGCTAAAGTTGAAACTGTAAGTGTATTTGCAAGCAAGCACAACATTACAAACAATGTTGAAGAACAACATCACATGCACTACCTCTTTTGATACACTTTCTTTAGGACAGTTTAAACCATAGCTCTGTGTGCAAATCTGATTTCAGTGTTGGAAAAAAAACACCCCTCCAGCCATAAACTTTACACTGCTAAGATGACATCAGTTTGAGTCACAGGGATTAGTGATCCTCACTGCTGATAGGCTCACAGAGAAAAGGGTTGGGATTTTGTTAATAAAAGCATGCAGCATACTAGATGTCAAAGTAAAACAGTGAACAGTCTGAGAGTAAAACAGTATTACAGTATAATAACAGATAGTAGATAGAACAGTAGAATCCGGACCAGAAGACAATACGGTAAGATGACTTTTCTTTACCTTAACTTAAGATACATAATAAAATATACATCAGTTGCAGTAAAAATATACATGATTGGTCAATGTATCATCAGCTTTGAAGAAACATATTGACAATACTTGCTCCATGTTCATTTTTAATGTAGTCTGTGTGGTTTTATTATTATTATTGCTGCAGGGACATAAAAAGCTACGTTAAAGCAGATTATGATGCCTAACATGTATGCTCTCATTTCCTAAGACGAAAAACGCTGAATAGGTAACAACTTGCATTACAGCTCACATGCCAGTCATATTTCTTGGCACACTATGTTACTGACCGAGGTGAAGCTTTGTGGAACTTAGTGGGTGCTTCTCAAAAGTAAAAAATGTTCTGAGTGATCTGAATTTTCCCAAAAAAAGAAGCAGATTTTCATCTGAAGACTACTTTCCAAAATGCTATGTTCAACCTAAAAGTTTTGGCTGTTGTAGGAAAACACTAGTGTAGTCATGGTAACCCCTGGTCACCTGGGTGACTCACTGAGCACCACACCTTGTCTGGGGAGACACAGTATGAGTGGATCATACCCCATATGACACACCCTTTCTGAACAGCAATTCATGCTGATATCAGCATTGAAGTAAGCCCTTTACTCAGCTTGTGTCATTATTCATTTAGCGGTTTTATGCAAGGATTGAAAAACAAGTGGGAAGCCGTTGGTTACATATACTGGCTTACGCACTCAAGGGCACGTACTGTTTATAATCTTTATTAACCACAACAACAACTTCACACAAGTCCAGTGAATATCATTATACTAGCATAAAGTTTTACACTGATGAACTAACTGGACAACACTGTACGATTGCAATGAAAAAAACTTTATCTATAAAATCTATTGAACATTTCTTATAAAAATCTACAAATGCAAATCCCCTGCAAATGTTGGTAAGTTGTTGCTTTAATCCCTAAAAATAACACTGAAAAACTTGAGATGGGTGTTTATGTATAGTGCATAGCAGTGGCCAAAACACATTTTCTATGAATATGAGTATCTGGGAAAAAAGCTTATTATGGGTCGGTTTTGCAAAGAGGGCAAAACCGAGGCTTTCATTCCAGTGAGACATTGTAACTGATCTCTCTCCATTGTATCTCTGTCTTTGGTAGTCCAAGAAGACTGAACTCTTCTAATGAGATGCCTACAGCTAAAGGCATGTCCCACATGATACCCAATCACGTTCTGAGAGTGGGTCAAACTCTCCGCCTGGACTCAGCGCAGGAGACAGTGAATCAACATCCCAGTCTCACAGAACCCAGCGATAACCATGGTGACTCTGATCTTGACATTTCCCTGGGTAATCTCAACCAGCTCATCCTGGAACTGGATCCGACATTTGAACCCATTCAAGTCAACCAAAGTCACACGTGCATCAGCTCTCCTACAGGTAAAGTACGACCGTAAAACCACTTTGCATGAAAGCTTTCTTTTATTTCTACACTATTCAAACTGTCACTGCTATGTTGTAGCTCTTCTCACATCCTGCAACACATCAACAAGGTCAACAAAGTGCAACAAAAGGACACCCTCCAACCTGCAGAGGTGTGACACAGTGCACAGTAAAACCACAGCCACCCTTGTAAAACAAATAGTACACATAGCCTGGGGTTTTGGAAATTTACCCTCCCTTTTTTAGATAGTTTCATTTTTTTTAATCATGGGGTGATTGCACCACTTCAGCTGTTCTGGGATTGCTGCCCAAACTATTACCACGCCCTGCACATGTTACGCTACAGACACAGAGAAGCTCTCCAAATAGTCACACATGAGGGTGGTGCGGCGGCGTCTTCACTCAGACCTGCTCTGACCAGAAAATGTGCACAAGAGTCAACATAGCATATAAATTTCCTGGATTTCCAGTTGCTCATATTCTCTTGAAAGATGTTTAGTCACGTCTCTATGTTAATGTGCCATGTGTTGTGGAGACAAACAGGTTTGAAGGAAATCAATCAACAGTGATGAGAAATCAGACAATACAAAGGTTAGTTTAATCGCAGAAGTTAAAACAACAAAGAGGGAATCCATGTGCTGTATTGATGAGTACTCTTTTCCTATTGTTGCATAATACAGTATTTCCCCTTGTAACAACCCTCAACACAGCACCTACCTATAGTCACAGACAGATTCTGCTATTTCTGTTTCAACATTAGTCATTATTATGCAACTTTGGTTGCAGAAGCCACAGTCTGGATCACGAATTGACCACAGGCTACAATGTTTTCCCCAGGGCGTAAACTCACTCAGTGCCCATCAACACAGTGAGGCAGACAAATCCTCAAGTGCACAAGAACAAGTCGGGACTCCTCTAGGTGATTTGGTATCATCGCAACAGCACAAATGCACAATTCAAAGCATTTAGTTTGGAAGGAATGGCCTGAGCTGTGCAAGCGGGTACATGCCTGAGAAATATGAATGTCTTTATCAGGTAAGGTTCAGCAACTGTGTGTTTACACACGAAGGCCATGCCCATTTAACAGAAAACCAAAACATGAAGTCAGGGAAATCATGCAACATGCAGGTTTTTTCCACTGAGTGTGTCAGTTTCACATCCTTCATGACATTTCATAATCCTTTTTCAGTGTTTTTGCTAACACTTCGCTCTCTATCCCCAGACGACTCCTGCTCAGATGAAGATGTCTCCCACTGTGTGTTGATCCCTAGAGGATGTGGTCCCAGCTCCTCGCCCACCGTGGTCCCACCTGTGTCACCCAGTATACCCATCCCTACACACAGCAGTATCAGCTGCAGTCCCCATGGCACGCTGGTGTTCTCCAGCTCCCCTACGTCCTCCCTGCCTCCACTGCCATGTGGAAGTGCGCCCCGACGGAATCCCTCACCGAAGCATGACGTAGCCTTTTCTCAAGGATCCCAGCGCTTGTCACACTCAAACAGAAACAGTGTTGCCTCGCTCATCTCCATGTCAACATGCTCAGACACCAGCTACATCCTCGGCAGGTAAAACTCACAATTAAAGCAAGGCCTGCCATTAAACAAGTCTAAAACATACATCTTCTACATGTAGTGACTTGTCAATATGCTGCCAGTTGCTAACCGTACTGTATTAATAGGCCGACCAGGATGTCGTGAAAGAATGTCGTGCCATCTTTTCCATCTGTCTCATTTCATTCTAATGTTACAAATTAAAGGACGTGAGAAACGTTTCTCCTTTTCTGTGAAGTTAATGTTTACTGACACAAACTAAAGAAATTAGGGTACTGATCTGTACATTTGCAATATATCCTCTTCCTCCCTTCCATAGCAACTTGTCTCTGGCCAGTGAAGATGCCGACTCTCCAGAGTCCATCCTTACTCGCACGTCCGACTCCTTCAGTGATGGGTCCAGAACGAGGCCATTTGATAACAGGCACAGCCCAGACAAGCTCTCGCTGACAAAGCGGGGACATCGACAGGAGCTTCACAGCAAAGGAGCACAGAGTAGTCCTGCTTCACTCTCTGGGTCTTTGACCGATATTCCTGTACTGCTCATCAATGGTGCACCACAGCTGGATCTGCACAGTCAGTCTCCTGGACCAGAAATTGACATCATACACACCATCCCTGTGTCCTCAAAACCGATTTCTCCTCGCAGTAAGTGGCATGTGTCATAGTAGTCTATTTCGCTGGCAGTAACCACATTTTAAACAATGTTTGATACCACCTATTGTTATGGTTTTTTAGGTTTCCAAGCCCATTTTAATGGCAGTCAGCCCTCAATGAAATTTGTCATGGACACTTCAAAGTTTTGGTTCCGTCCACACATCAGCAGAGCAGAAGGTGAGAATCTCAAAACATCACTCCAAAGATAACTTGTTGATGATATAATAGCTTTACCCAAGTTCTGAAGTTATTTCCTCTTGCAGGATCTAGTGCTTTTTTCTGTGGGATTCTTCTGCAGTACTGATACTGTAATACACACACATTTGCAATGGTCTCTGAGCTTTTTCTGTGATGTTTAATTCATTCTAGCTGAGGGCCTGGTAAAGGACAAGGAAGCAGGAACATTTGTGGTGAGAGACAGCACCTCCTACAGAGGCAGTTTCGGTCTGGCCATGAAGGTGGACCAAACGTCAGCCAACTTCACTGCTACTGCCTACCCAGGTACCACTTTTACTAGTCACAGTGCCTGACCTAATGACTCCTTTCACGTGCTATTATATAAAGTCACAGCAGTTTTAGGTCAGATACAGAAAGAGAAGGCCTTAAATGCCACAGCTACCACAATCACAGACAAACAACGTGAATAGTTCAGCACAGTGCTGCTGTCGTCATTTGTCTATACCAGAGAACTGAAAGGCACAGGGAATCACTTACACAACTCTGCTGATGTGAATGGGCACGACTGATGACATCTAGCTATCTGTGGCCAGGCAGGAGACAGTGCTGTTATTTTTTCCACCCACTGTATACGCTGTGTAAACAGAAAAGAAAACCAGCTGTTTATGGCACAGTAAGCAATCAAAGAGGGAAAAATGGACCTCACTCACAAAACAATTTTGAGGCTTACTTCATTTGCAGATTTGTATTTGTTCAACCTTTTCAGGAATGCAGGATATGAAAGACATGTGAGCACTGTGTCGGGTAACATTTCAGTGTGCACGCTCAGAGTGCGTCATCTGTTACAATATTCCTCTGCTGAATTATCCCTCCCACTACCATATTTTCTCTGTATGACTTCCATGTTATGGAGTGTAATATAAATATAGTCCAACATAATTATTAAGGATTTATAAGGGACATTGAACAAAGCAGATCTGAAATAAGTCAAAGCTTACAGATTACGTTTAAATTAAAGATTACTACACAGAACCATATATTAATATAATTTACGAGGGAGGGCAGAGGCTCTTATGTGCTTCTTAAAACTGCTACCTTATCTCTGGCAGATGGCATAGGCAGATATAAAGGCATTCCAGAAGAGCAGCATTTATGTGTTTTTAATGATCTTGGTGTTGTTGAGGATGAATTTAATTTGCACATGTCCCATGTACAGACAGAAGTCAGCTATTTGGAAAAAAATGGTCAAAGAATCCTGATTTATTTTGGTTGTCTATAGGTAATATGTTCAGTTGTCTTTTTAATGAGGTTTCGTTTTTGGTGAGATTCATAGAAGATGCACGGTGGCTAAGACAGAGTACCTTGTATCCTTCGTAATAGGTTACAGGGTACCCTATTATAGGACATTCCTGTTATGCGAATTGAATCTTTTGAAATCTTCTCTTTTTAATTTGTGGATCTGTACATTATGATTTGCTGTGTGATCGTCTTATTTTTTGTTGTTGTCTAGTGTCTTGTAAGCCCATATGGGCTGGGCACCATATGGGGCAGGACACTAAAGATAATTGAGTAAAAATAATAAAAGCAATAAATTAATCATCAAAAAAATGGATCAGTCAAGGGCCATGAAATAAGTGCCAGTATCACTTTTATGCATCAATATCATATACTGTACATCAACTCCACTGACTGTATGTAAATCTTGTTTTTCCTGACATTTCTCCTCCATCAAAACAGGAGAGAGCAGTTCAGATCCTGTCAGACACTTCCTCATTGAATCATCAGCTAAGGGCGTACGTGTCAAAGGTTCTTCCCAGGAACCATACTTTGGTAAGTAAAACCAAAACCACAGCACTTTGTTGTCCATCTAGAAGTGATCAATTTCCTTCTAAATTCACTTGAAATCCCCTCGCCTGCTCCATATGAGTGCATATTCCTGTCAGGCTGATGCTGTCTGCCACACCAGTACTGAGTCAGCCATGTCTGGCTTCTTGGGATGTGGGTGGGCAGCAGTGGGTGGATCTCGTTCTTTATTCAAAGGTATGAGTTCACAGGGTGTGTTCTCACACCCACAGAGCCATTATCAAAGTGTATTGTGGGTCTCCTCTTTCTTATCACAGCCTATGGGTGGTGTGAGTCATAAGACACATGCACCGACTTATCTGCTTCCACAGAATGATATCTTTACTGTAGCTGCGGTGGCTCTGAACAATCCCCACATGTCAAAAAAAGGAAATTGAGCCAGATTAACTCAGCCCATAATTTCAATTTCACTGAAAGCTCTTTGTATCATGACGAAAACATCCAGACTTTTGAAAACAGGAACTGATCCTGGAATGGGTCAATGGATTAAGATAAATTTAAAAGGAAAAATTACCGTCCACATTCCACAACTAGAATATAATCTACAGAAAACACTACACTGCCCTAAGGTCATAAAATCTTCTTCACCTCATTTATACTTTAAAATGTCAAAATGAGTGAAATATTTCCATTTTTGTCTGATGTTCTGTGGTATAAGAATGAGACAATGAATTTCTCAATCATACTTGAGCTTAACCAAAGCTATGATTTTGTGTCATCTTGCAGGTAGTCTCTCTGCCCTGGTCTACCAGCACACTATTTCTGCGTATGCTTTACCCTGCAAATTACAGCTCCACTCCCAAGGTAGGCCCTTATTGCAAGACACAGGGTTTTGTGTGTCATGTGTTACTCGTGTTGTGGGGACATAAATCTGTTTACACAGTCACATTGTGGGGACTCGCCTTCCTTATGGAGACAAAATTCAAGTCCCCATAACGTAAATAACTGCATTTTAGTGTGATGACTTGGTTTAAGGGTAGTGTAAGGTTAGGTTTAGGTTAAGGTGAGGGTAAGGGTTAGGATTAGGCAAGTAGCGGTTATGGTTAGGGTAAGTATACAGGGAATGAATGTAAGTCAATGTAATGTCCCCAGAAGTGACGGAAACAAACGTGGGTGTGTGTGTGTGTGAGAGAGAGAGAGGATAGAAAAATGAAAACCTAATCTCCTGTTTGCCTCCCCAGATCTGGGCGCAGTAGAAGGGAGGGCAAATGACAAACCAGCATCGGAGGACAAGAGTAAAACAGGTGGGACAAAATAACAGTAAAGAATATAAAGCGTATTTCTTTACATTAGCATGTAATACGAGCTCATAACGTTACATTACATTTACTAGCACTTATCTTCATGTAATCCTTAAAGTGCCACTTAACTTCAGGCAAACAAAGAATGAAAAGAATGAGCAAAACATTACATTTAAGTGACAAAGGTGGCTTTAAACTACATTAAATGAACCTATATAAGCTATGTTCTTACCTTTTCCTCTTCTGTAGTCTTAAACATTATTGTTTTGCAGTAGGAAATGCTAACAGCTTGCTCATTGAGGTTAAGTTAGCTAGCTAATTAGTTTATGTTGAGGGCTAGCTGTATGTCTTTAGCACTCCATGGAAACTTTTCAGAAAGTCCTCAATGGCAAGTAGCTACATTTTAGCATAAAAAAGATGAAAAGACGTTATCTTGAAGTCAACACAAGGAGAAAGCAGATAAAGGGCAAGTATGACAGTCTTGGTTTCACTCTCACCACTGTTTCCACTCCACATAGCTAGCTTCTGGGGCTAGTCAACAACAAAACCCTCAGGCGGGTTAATTGACCCACATCACAGCAAACAGGAAGAGCACACACAGGTGTAACTCATTAAAGAAGGCTGTGTTTCATTTCGGTGAATGGAATGATGGAGAATAACTAATCAATGGTTACGCCTGTGCCTTACCTGTTTGATGAGTGAATAAAATCTATATATAGTACTTAATGTACTCATTAGGCAGCAGAATAGCCCATCTGTTACATGTTATCATTGAATTATCATTACTGACGCGTTACTGTGCAGTATTCTGTGTTGTAAACTGGTCAAGGTGAAGCTAACACTTTATATAGGCCTACTGCTGTGTAGTTTATCAAAGAAAACGGCTTCATATTTTATTATTGATTGATATGATTGTATGTATTTTTGTATGTAAAATCTTAACCTGCAAAGTAACTAGTAACTATAACTGTCCAATAAATGTAGTGGCATACAAAGTACAGTATTTACCTCTGAAATGTGGTGGAGTTGAATTATAAAGCACCATAAACTGGAAATACTAAAGTAAAGTACAAGTACCTCAAAATTGTATTAAATTACAGTACTTGAGTAGATGTAAGTAAGTAAGTAGGTAAACTTTATTTATATAGCACCTTTCGAAACCAGAGTTACAAGGTGCTGTACAGTGCAAGCATAAGAAACTTAAAAACAGAAAATAACAATGAAAAACACAATAAAAAACTACACGGGAGGCAAACATTCAGGCAATAAACAATAAAAACTACATAGTTACTTTCCACCACTGCCAACTGAGCCACCAACCAAGTAATTAACAAATCATCCAACAACCAAACATAAGAAATATCTTTCAAGTTGCTAAAAATATAATGCTTCAGTTGAAATACACAATCTGTTTTAACCATAGAAATGTTTCTCAGATGTTATTGTTACCTATGTGAGGAAATACATTTGTCTATTTTTTATATATTTTGAATTATATTATATATTATATTATATTATATTATATATGTATTAAGTATATTCTGAAGAAAATACAAAATAAACCTGTACATTGGAACTGCGTTGAGAAAAGACAGCTTGGGTCGAAGTTTCCTGTCAGCAGTAAGTAAATTTGGGCCAAATCATATTTGGAATGGTCTGTATGTAAAATATGGAAATATACATATATGTATATGTATATATGAAAAAAGGGTTAATCAACTCACAATCCAGGAGGGAATTGGAGGGAGCTTCACTTTACATTTTAGTACCCTACATGTTTAATGCCATGTGAATTTGCATTCAACCTCTATTTCTGATCAAACTATCACAATGTTTGTCTGTTCCATAGTTTGCAATTTCGTGTACCTGAATGCTGTCTCCACCGAGATGCTGACGGGCCCTTGTGCAGTGCAGAGGGCGGTGTCCTCCACATTTCAGAAGGCCCCGGGTTCCTTTACACCAACCATAGTCAACCTGAAGGTGTCTTTGAAGGGTGTTACACTGACAGATATAAACAGGAAGTAAGAAAAGACACATCCTGCCAACCTGCTGCTGAGATTTTACTTACAGTACACAACAAATTCATGGTGGTTTGTGTGTTTGTGTGCAACATCTTGTTGCTGTTTCTAACAGTCCTAATCATTTCTTCACAGGCTCTTCTTCAGGCGCCATTACCCCGCTCATCTGCTGAGCTACAGTGGTGAAGATCCCGATAATCGACTGTGAGTAAACACTAAAATATAAATAATATATAAATATAAAAATATAAACACTAAATATATATAAAGAGCTGATAGATCACCTTTGTAGTACTCCTTGGGTTTTTTTTTTTGGAAGATGCCATATTTTTTAATTCACCACATTAAATTCACAGTTTAATCTTAACCTTTGTCTTTTGTACTCTAACAGGTGGTTAAGAGGTTCCAGTTTTGGTGCAAGGTAATTTTGAACTTTAATTGCTTACAATATCAGAATGATGTTTTGTATTTAACTGTAAACTCTATATATTGCTCATACAAAGATCCATAGCCAATTCCAGGATTCGGGCTCACTTGCAATTCATATGTCTTATACTGCCATTTAAAAAAACTTTTATTCTGGTACTTCAATTTTGTACTAATTAAATCTAATCTACCATTTCTTTGTCTTCAACAGGATGTTTGGCTTCGTGGCAAAAGGCGTGGAGGCTGGAATGGAGAATGTATGCCACGTCTTTGCAGAATATGACCCCCTTCAGCCTTGTAACAAAGTTGTCGAGGTTATTCAGGCCACCATAGCCAAACCATAAACACAGACTGAGACAACATCATACAGCAAGGGGTCTTAAGGCCCTACCTACACTTTAAGTCTAATACTGTGCTTTTCTTAAGTAACCTGTCCATGGTGGTCATCCTGAGTGTCACTACTGCTGTTGTTATACTGGATAAGTTATTGTATCTGCCAGAGTACAATACCAGCATAATCTGAATTAGAAGTGTTTAGGACTATCCAGACTTGCACCATGGTCAGATGTCATATTGTAAAGACAGGCGTAACTGTGGAATATATGAAGATGAGAACAGGACCAGCAAAATATGATTGTAATTAAATGGCACACTACTACTGTTAGAGTATCCATCCAGATTGTAAAAATGTTAAAACAAACTCAACAATATTTATGTAATACTTAATATATGAAGCTCCCAAAAAATTATTTTAATGTAAAATTTTATTGTATAAAATGTTAGAAATCAACACCTTAGAACATGGGAAAGTAGTTGATTTTAATTATTTCTTAACATAGAATAATTCCCATGTAAATCTGCTGTAGCCAAAGCTGTATGAGGAGGTGATGAGGGATTTTGAAGGTTCTGTTAATAGACTCGAAGAAAAATAACTGACACACTGTCATGTAATTTCATTTCAACCCGGAAACTTTGCAGATAACCTAGTTGTATAGTTCAGAATGTATTTATTATACTGCACTGTAAACAATTTCTTCTCTGTATAGTCATGTATTTTTTTCAAATTGTTATGATGAAAAATAAACACGTTGAACTGTTGAACTTGTGTATGTGCATTCTTGCAAATGCCGATGTCTGAGAGAGAGAGAGAGAGAGAGAGAGAGAGAGAGAGAATGTGTGTGGAAGTGTGAAAAACAGAGTGTTATCTTTTTCTTTACATCACCATCAAAGCCTATCTTTAAACATAAAGGAAGACATTGTGGTTAATTGCTTGGTGTCTTCTAGTAAATAACACTAAGATTATGATAGTTAACATTCGACATAAAACACAACACTCTGCACATATTCATTTTTTTTAATTTTAAATCATAAACTGATAAAAGCATAATGCTTCATTCTGAAATTACAGAGCTCCCAAAATGAAGAGTGTGCTTCATGAAGCAAAGCAAAATCAAGCACAGAACTGCATAGATAATATCTTTAAATATTCTCAACATATTCCGAGGCACCAAAATGCACAATGCAATGCATAATGGCCCTTTTGTGGTTTTTAATATCTTTGGTGCCAACTCAAAACTTAGCATAAAAACTTTTAATCTAAGGTGTAACAGATAGCATGTGCTACACAACCCGAGTTGAGCATTGAAGATACACTGCAGTGTTAACTATTTACAAATACTGCCCTCCTCTGGTTAAGACAGGGAATCTAAATTCTCTGAGACACACGGCGAGTGTTAGAGCCTCACTGCTGTTAAGATCACAGTGAGCTTTTTATTTTTTTTGGGATAATGCATCATAAAATGTGGCTACATTATCAGTTTAAGCTGCATTTTTTCCCTCCACATAGAGAATGAACTGCAGTGACAAAAGACCTTCAAAGTACACACATTCTGGATATCTCTCAGTGCTGATGTTCTTCTAAGTGCTGTATGTGTCTGCAGTGCAAGCATTTAGGGACTGTACGAAAATTATTAGGCTGGGAAGGGGGGCTGAACATTATGCTTCGGTTTTTAAAAAAAGCATGGCCCTCTCCAGCATTATGAATATTTCCATTGGACCCTCTTTGACTAGGAGAAAAAATGCCACACCCTCCCAATAAAATCTTAAGGTAGTATACAGCTATTGAATTGTTACAATTCATTATGCCACTAATAACTAAAAGTGCATAAAGAATTTAAGATGTGTGCTCAAATTTAAACCTTAACATATTACTGGTATACAGCCACCAAATCGCACAATAGAAGTGGAATTAGCAATTGCCAAAAAATATTGCAAACATAACAAATAAAATGTGTCCTGTTTGCTGAATATTCTTGTCATTCTTTATTTTTGAACCAAAAGCTGTCACTGTCACTTTATATGGCACATTTATTTATTTATTTTTTTACACATTTTAGTTTACTGTACTGCTTCCTGTTGAGATGCAGAATAAAGTGGAGTGGGGAGCTTCTATTGGATAGTGACAAATGAAGTGCTATCTGGAGAGTTTCAATTACTAGAAAAAAACTCACAATCCTCCCCCCTTTTATGACCCCCGCCAATAATTTTTGCACAGTCTCTTAAAGAAAAAATACAAATCCACCCTCAGATAGTTCACAGCAGCTCATAGTGATCTGTGACTCCATGCCTCTCCATCTATTTGTGCACTCAGCCTCCTGTACTAAGTGTTAATTAGAATTAAATGCTGTATTTAAGCTGAGTCATATGGTCGATATAATCTCTTTTGTCCAGTGACCTCACACTGAAATAATGACGGTGTTGAGAGATACTTTTTCTTCATCTAGAATAATGACACAGAAAGATGTTTTCGTTAAATTGTTATCCTCTGTAATGTGATAAATGTAGGTCCAATATATTTGATGTGGTTTCCTGGCACTATAAAAATGGCCCCATTAGATCAGCAGAGATGTAATGCTTATCCTGCCAGAGTCAAGATTTGATGAGAGAAGTCTCCGTTTCAGTCATCAGTCGTGATGCGAAGTTCAATGAATGTTGTAATTTGAAATTCTTAGTAAGCATGGTAAACAGATGTTATTTCTGTCACTTAAACATCACCAGTGTTACCACAAACGAACCAGTGAGAGTTATTGGGTGATAGTTGGGATGCTGCGAGATCTCTTCATGATGAGACGCACCTCCACATCGGGGAGGCTGTCCTGTTTAGTCTGGGCACACCCCTCGTCCGCTGCAGCCATGTGCAGGTCGAAACGCAGCGACACCGACTTCTTCCGCAGCTTGGGATTCCCTCTGAAGAAGGAGCCCTCCCACTGCTTTATCACCTTGTCAATCTTCTCTGTCCTGGTAAGAAAGAGGTTAGAAGTCGTTGCAATAATGGGCGATGATGATGCACGATAAAAGTCACGAGACATTATGCGTTATCAGATTATTTGGACAATGCATGGACACTAAGAAAGAATGTTTTGAATAGGTGGTCTTTATGGTTTCGGTCTCTATTCTGTTTATGTGTTCAACATGTTTTCTTTTGTTCAGGAACATTTATAGCATGAGATATGCAGCAATAATTTGTCTTTCCTTTGAATGTGGATGTCAACTGCCGGAAAGCTATTTATTTATTTATTTAGAATATTATTGTGTGTCATGTAATCTCTTGTTGAATGGGGAATTTCAATGGTACTATAGGACAAAAAAATCATTCATTTGCATGATACACTTGGTTGCACACCAGGGGGCAGCAAGGGAGAACACTTTTATTGCCTTAGATGTGATCTGGCGTAAGAGCTAAATAACAGAATGTGCACCCACATTGTAATGAAATGCAACCAGGCTGGCACTGAATAGACTCACTGAGGACCAGGACCTGGGATCTTTGCTGGATCGACCAAACTAAATTCAAAATGAAGCAAGTCTCTGTCTGATACAATCTGTGACCAGAAAAATAGAGACCCTGCCTCTGCAGAAGAGGCAAGCACTGTATATGTATGAGTGCCATTACATAACCAAACAGACTAATAGATGATTTTGGCTGCGAAAAGGGAAGGTTTGAGTGCCATATACTTGTCGGGCTTTCAGAAGGAGAGCTGTAAAGGTGTACAATACATGCACCAAAACACAACATTCGCCATGTGAGATGCGGTCTGGGATAAATGAATGCAGGACATGTTGGTTACCTAATAACTGCTTTTTTGGCCACCTGGGGGCAGTGCAACAAGCTGTAAATACAACATAATTTTTTTTTTTTTCTGGTCACCAGATGAATGTAAGTCCAATATTCCCTCTCCTTTTAGCTCAGTTTTTGAATGTCACCTGAAGGAAATATCTGTCTCTTTAGCTGCTAAGTGTTCACCAGCTAGATAACTGGCTGACTGTCTCTGTCTGCCGTTTGGTGCTGGGCAGGTAGCCTACAGTGGGCATATTAGAGGATTTTTGCTGAGAATAGCTGTCTGCTGCGGCGGAAACAAGGTTGATGAGAGCAGTGAGAGTGAAGCAAAACAATAAATTTGCAAGCTGTAAA
The DNA here is from genome assembly GCA_003416845.1 of Oplegnathus fasciatus. NCBI lineage: Eukaryota > Metazoa > Chordata > Actinopteri > Centrarchiformes > Oplegnathidae > Oplegnathus > Oplegnathus fasciatus. The sequence goes on along the minus strand of NTHP01000042.1, from coordinate 476,225 downwards.
ATCTAAACAATTGGCTGTAATGCGCTAAAAAGCTGTGTACAGCGGAGGTGAACTGCAGAGTAGGGTAATAATTCTCTGTGGTTTCGTCTCTACGAGCAAACCCCTTTCATCACACACAGTGATATGTTCCATTTTTAATGTAAGAAATGGATTAGGGCCGTTTTAACAAGTAACAAGCTAGTCCATACTACTGCAGCAAACATCACGCCTCTGTTCTGGGATGAAAATATCAATTGCGGGACACACAGTGTGTAGCACTCCTGCCTGTACTAAGGATAACAGAAATTAAATGGACTGCATTTACATATATTATCCAAAGAGCTTTTCAATTTGCCTCTCATTCACCCACTCACACACACACACACACACACACACACATGGCAGCACGCTACCATGTGAGGTGCTGGCCTGACCATCAGGAGCAATTAACCACAAAGAGTACATCTACTGTGCATTGTAACCCACTGACGGCATTTGCAAGGGGTTAAGAAACACCAGTGACTAGAAAAAGGTTGTCCAGCATCATGAATCTCAGTCCCATTATCATCACGGCTTTTGACTGAGCGTGGGATGTAAACGTGAGGACATTATGAATGTTTTCAACTGTATAGGCCTATGAGGTAGCTGTAATGATTTGAGGAACATTCCACTGGCGAACACTGGTGCCATCAACACTTACCAATAGGGGCCTTGTTACTGGAGCATTACCTAACAAAGTAGTAGACCAACTTAATTCATTTGAATTCTGTCAGTGGCAGAAATGATTCCAGAAGGATTCAAGGAACATTTAGGTAAAATAAATTCACTGGGCTGGCCACCAAAGTCCTTTGAAATCAATCAAGTGAGAGTATGATTACTGGTTGATCACAGCTAAAAGGCGAGGTAAATAATCTGGCAGAGTGACTGCTCGCTGTGTACATTATGCTCGCGTGTGTGTTGTGATGTGTGTATGTGGATGGTAACACCTGAAGCATGAACAAAGAATTCCACCCATGTCTCGTCCAACAATAACAGGTGCCACGCCCTGAAGACTCCACACTAGGTGTTCCACATCAAACACAAGCCATTAAAGGAGGAAAATTCCCATGCAGCCTTATGATGATTTACTCATGGGAACCTGTGTAGCCAACGAAACGTTTTACGCCTCATAACTTGTTTGACGTGTAAAGGTAATTCCTTTGAGAGTTTGTACATCTTGTCTGCTGGACCAGACGTCGCCGGGGTGGGGACGACGTGGATGATTGTGTCATTATCAACTAATGAGTCAATAAAACTTCACTGAGTCAAAGCCTGAAAGGTGTGAAGGCATCAGGCAATTAAGCAAGAAAGGAACTATGCTGTTTCGTGGTCAAAAAGGCATTTGTCTGGGTAATGGGTAACAGTGTGCTCTCAAGTGATGCTGTTAGTGCTTGCTACTAGAAAGTGCCTACATTTCAAACTGAACCAAAGGTGCTGACTACAGTTCAATGGGGGGGCAAAAAGATCAATACTTACTCGATGGTGCCGTGACCCTCTGCGCTCTCTCGCACCACATTGCCCTGAAGAATCTCCTGAGTCTTCACAGTGGAGATTGGCAAGTCTTTATCTTGCTCTGGCTCTGTGAGAAGACATTAATGGCAAATCATGACACGATATGACTGCAGTCAGAGTGTGTGTGTGTGTCCTACCTGTGAGTATCACAAGGCTTTGCTGTCTGTGCAGTATGCTTTTCTTTAGTCCATTGTCTGCTGGGAGGAGTGGAGGTATTTCAGGCAGGGGCTCAGACTTGGGTTCGTCCGGAGTAACAGCAGGGTCACTGAAGCCGTTCTCTAGCCCGTTCTCCTTCGGCTCCTCCGCGGAAGACCTCCAGGGCCGCAGACCCATTGGCTGCCCATTATGACCCATGTACCTGCAGGCAGAAGGGCAGTGTACAGAGTAATAACAACCAAAAGGCATGTGTGTCTCGGTTAAAGCGACCGTAGCACATTTTGGGAAAATACGGTTCTTCACTTTCTTTCCGAGAGTTAGATGAGAGGATCAGTATCTCGCAAAATATCTAATTATTTCTTTAACATGACCTATGGTCCCAAAAGCCCTTCAGTCCATCCTTGCTGAGCGTGTAATGAGATGGGACTGTATGCCAACACCACCCTAACCATAGTCCCTAACCATTCCTGTCTCCACTTTTGGTCATAATCCTCTGACAATAGTTCTGTCATGCAGATATTTCAGCAGTATTATCTCAAAGCACAACAACCTTGATCCTGAAGTACACAATTAGATCAAACAAACCTCAGTTGCCTTCGGGAGGCTGCACTGGAGGGTATTCATGGACTAAAACCTCTAAAATATCTTCTATTATGTCTACCTTGCTGTATGTATCACCACACTCCTTTACAGTACAGCTGTGAAGCCTGGACCACCCACATCAAGGCGCATCAGATGGTCTACACAGTATGTCTGCAATGCATCAGTGGAATTACCTGGCAGAGGTGGATGCCTCGTATTTAACTTCATGCTAAAACCAACAGCAAGAGTATCGTGACAACAATCATGCAACATAATTATCCTGCCGAGGGCTTGTTAGGGACGCCTGAAGACAGACATCCCTGCAAGATTCGTTACAGGCAATTATGCCATCTATGACCAGCAGTTAGCAGGAGGCTAGAAAAGGGCTTAATCTTCACATCTTCATAGGTTACATCCATGATGACAACCGAAAGAGTGTAAGTGAAAAACTATATTCATGGTCTTCTTGAAAGACTTGCATTATTTGCTTATCGGAAGAGTGTGCTGTTGCTGCTTTACTAGCCAGCAAGGTGTTCAAGTAATAAGGACTAAATTTGAAAAAAAACCCAAAACAATTTGGCAACACTAGTTGACTTACTGAAAAAGTCTGCTCTATATTTAACCAACGCACAGACATTTATGGTCTTCAGAGTAACTTTGGTGATCCCTGACCGTTTCGCTCGTGCCACCATGAGGTAGAGATTTTTGGTTTTTAGTGAAAAGTCTCGAGTATTGGATGGTTTGCCATGAAATTTGGCTCAGACATTCATGCCCCCCCACCCAGGATGAATTGTAGTAACTTTGATGATCATCTGGTCAAAATTGTATTTTGTCCAATACTTCGGTTTATGACCAAAATACCTGCAAGACATTCCCATCAACCTCAGCTGTTAATTAGCATGCTAACACACTGATCTAAGATGGTGAACACGATAATAAAGATTATACCCACTAAACATCAGTATGTTTAATTGTTATTGTGAGCATGTTAGCATGCAGATGTTAGCATTTAGCTCAAAGCTCAAGCTAGCCTCTCATAACGACTAGTGTGGCTGTAGAGTCTAAGCCTTGTTATCTAACAATTTTGCTAAAATATTAGCGTCAGTGTGAGTCTTCATACAGTGCAAAAGAGAATTTCAAACACAAAAACATAAGCCCTCTCTATGCACAGCCTGAACAAGACCCTGGATGGTTAAAAGATGATATAAAGGTATTATGCACTGACCTTTCATCATGATCTTTTGTGCCTTTTATTTGGTTAATTTGCATACCCAACTCAGAACCCATTAGGGTTTTATGTGTTCAGATGCTTCAGTAAGAAATAGTCGTTTTCACTGTATGAGGATGCTCTCATCTCTTTTTTTGTCACACACTCCTTTGAGCCTCTGCTTCCTACCGAATCCGTCGCCACCCTTCGTAAATATGAACAAACAATGCAAATTTCAGATGCCATGTTCCGTCTCTCCTTGCATCAATGACATCAGTCAAAGTCATAAAACCAAATTACCTTCCTCAAACTATAAAATGACAATCACATGGCTGACGCAGCAAATGTGTCAAATTTCAAAGGAGTTCGATGTGAGATGTCTGCCTGTGGTCCAAAACGCCTGTGAAGATAATTAGAGGCCATGGCGAAAGAATGGAATATTCCCTAGTAAAACAGCTTGATGCTGGCAGCGTTTAAGTTAAGAGACCAGACAAAGACGAGTCGACTGTCTGGATTCTATCATCTTGTCTGATTAAAGACAGCTGGATTTTTAGGCTACAGTATGAATCATGGTAGAAAGTTTGTTCACTTAAATTTATCGGTTGTGCTTTTTGTACCTATGAAATTTGCAGTCACTGTTGTTACATGTCACTATGTTGCTTGGCCGTACTCTACAGCCTGAGTACGCCTCAACCTGCAATTATTGTGGATTTTCAGATAGATTCTACATAATCCATGACAGAATAGTAGGCTTTGACTAGACTGAAAATGCCAACACATGAAATCAAAGGTTTGACAGCTATATAAAAGAAACGATTAAGAAATCATTGTGTTTACTTTGTCCCTAAGTGCTGATGAACAAGTTTCTGTCTTACTCATCTCAGTGGACGAGTGTGTGTAATGTCTGCTTTTTAGATGCCAGATTTGTAAAAATGCCACATATATAATACATATTTCTGTACTATTCTATTTTTCTTACATTTCTTTCTGCACTGTACTTTTTCGTAGTTTTTAAAGATGAAGCTGCTCTGGGAAAACCTTTTCACCTAAAAAGCAGAAATTGCTTTCTTGGTTGACACTGAAACCACGAAATTCCAACTGAACACTTCATGCTTCCTCTAATGCTTCCATTCCATACCTGCCCTCTTCACGCTCCAGCAGACGTCTGTAAGTGGCGATCTCTCGCTCCAGCCTCATCTTGGTGTTGAGGAGCTGGCTGTGGCGCTGGCGCTGGGTGGCCAGCCCGCTCCTCACCTGCTCCAGCTCGCTCTCCAGACCAGCGATCACCTGGGAAAGGTCTTGCAGCTGGCTGGAGTACAGCTGCTGGGTGTTCTTCAGGGAGCTCTCTAGGCCTTTCTCCTGGAAAGCAAGAGGCAAGGAGGTATTAGGATAATGACTACACATTCATCTTTATGTTTTTAAATAACACTTTGAAGAACCATGTGGAAACTAACATTGTTATAACTGTGCATCGTGTAATATTGGCAGAACATGAACATCATCCATCACTGGCTTGTGTTGGTTAGCTTGGTCTGGCCAAGCCCTGGGCCCTGCTGCCGGGAACTGAACCCAGGTCTCTGCAGTGTTGAGCAACAAGGACAATGCCATGGCTTAGGTGTACAAACTCGTGTTTGTGGGTGTGAAATGCTGTTGAAATGCTTATCAAACAGGTATCCTTCTAACACTTAATATACACGTATTTATATTATATTAGTTTGGTATCATATCAATTGCCACCAAAATCAAAATGTAATAACTTATCACAATATATGCAAAACGTTGTTACATTATGTGCTCAACATTATATTACATCATGGGCAGGTTATTACATTGTGAGTTTTAGCCACGCTAGCGGCCTGGCTTTAGGGATGGTAATGGTGGTATGTTGGTGCAGACTGAAATATTTTACTGTTATACTAAATAACTATTGAATGGATTGCCATGAAATTTTGTACACATATTCATAGTTCCCAAAGGATGAATCCTAATGGTGATCCTCTGACCTCTTAGTACTAATTAGCAAATGTTAGCATGTTAACACACTAAACTAAAATGGTGAACACTGTAAACATTATACCTGCTAAACATCAGCATGTTTATATTGTCATTGTGAGCATGTTAGCATGCAAATGTTAGCATCAACATTGTACCTGCTAAACATTGGTATTTTAGCATACTTATGTTAGCATTTAGCTCAAAGCAAGTATAGCGCCACTAAATCACATTATATGCAGTTATTACATTATCAATTTTAACAGGCTATAATGTTGGTTTTGCATGTTTTAAGCAATTACAAATTGCATATACATGTTGCAGGTTATTGTCCAGTACCTGCTTGCAAATGCAGTCCCACCACATGATGATAACTTAACTCTAGCAATAAATAAATAACAGCAACTGAATATTTGCTTCCCTAAAATTCCTGTTTTGTCTCTGCCGATTATTTTAATATGGCAGTATAAAGTAAATCAAGGAATTAATAGAAATCAAGGGGTGATTGGAAGGTAAAATCCTGCAGAAAGCTTTGGAAAATGGGTGGCAGGAATGTAAAATACATGCAATTTCTAATTAATAGGCTAAAACATCCAAAACAAACCACCAATTTCCCAGCCCATCCATAGAGCTTTACAGTGCATGTTATGCTATATTGTATGCTACTAATATGTACATATAGTATCGATAGAGTTGGCCGTGATGATGTGTGTTTCCTTACCAAGGCATGTAGGGTCTCAATCTCCACCTGCAGGGAGTGCCACTGCTTCCTGGCCTCAGCTAGCTCGGCTCGGGCCTCCCTCAGGGCGGCGCCGCCGAGGCTCACCTGCGCCCATGCTGCCTCCTCCTGGGTTAGGTGACAGGGATCAAACATTAAAAGAGGTACAATAATCCCACCACCGCCACAACTGCCACCATCTCAGCTGATTACACGCACCCAACACTCTCTCAATCATTTTAATTTCTTCTATCCTGCTAAACATCACCAGTAAACAGAACAAATACAAATCTTCAACTTCATGTGATAATATGGGGGAAGTGTTTTTCTCGCCCAAATGTGGACCGAATGTGTTAATGTGCAGTAGCTGACAGTATATGATAGATAGATAAACAAAACAGGCCTGATGAGCACGTACGACCATCTAACACACAGACACACACCTTGTAGGTAACAGTTCTTTCCAAATGGCACTCAGTCAGATGAGAAGCAGCCACAGGTGGTGCTGTTGGTAGTGTGTGTTTCAGTTTAGGTAAACAGACAGCGGAGCAGATACGCAGGCCTGCATGTACACACAGCTGTACAAGCTGTGTTGACACACTGTACAGCTGTTAAGCATTTAACACCCTTTGTCCTGCATACCCAACCGTCATATGCAGTGAAGCGGTGAAGTTGTCTCAGCACAGTTATGACAATATTATGACAGTAAAAACTAAAGAAGATTACTCAAGTTATGTACATTATTCTCTGTTTAATGTATTACTCCAGTGATTCTCATTTTCTGTTTCAATGCATAAAGTCTATTTTAATAGGGAAATGCAATTGCAATTTAAAAATACTCTGTTACAAATAAAAGTTCTGCATTCAAAGTTTTATTTATGTAACAGTACAGAAGTATTAGCAGCAAAATGTACTTGAAATATCAAAAAGTACTTAAAGTACTCATTATGCAGAGTGGCTCCTGTTTATTTACTGTTGGGGGGTTTATTATATAAAAATGCATCATGTCTTATTTGTTGAGCATATGTTTTCTATGTAAAATCTTAATCTGCAAAGTAACTAGTAACTATAGCTGTCAGATTCATTTTGTGGAGTAAAAAGTACAATATTTCTCTCTGCAATGTGGTGAAATAGAAGTGTAATGTAGCATCAAATGGAAATACTCAAGTAAAGTGTAAGCACCTTTAAATTGTAAGTACAGTACTTGTGTAATTGGACTTTCTACAACTGATCTCAGGTGACCTTTCAGACATCACTGATTTTGAACTACTGGTGTCTGTATGTTTGTACACATTGTTACTGATTTGTAGTTTCTATTACAAACCATTAGAGAGATTTTTGACCACTTGTGGCGCAATGGGGAAATGTTTTTCAAAGGGTGCCCCTGTTTTGTTTGCATCATGCTTCAGGACATTCCTGCCACTTATTTCACGCTATTCTACTGGTCGACAGTTGGCACTGGTAACACGTCAAGAAACGCAGCAATGAGCCAACACAGGCAGGGAAGAACAAGTCTACAAGCTAGCATCGATGTAAACAATTGAGGATTTTTATAATCTTCAAAAAATCAGCTTGCTTTGCAAATGTTTTATGAGGAAGGGAAGCACTCAACACATTCAAGACCTCAAGGATACACACAATGCGTTTAACACAGAATGTAAACGTGACTTTTGTTTGTTTACAAAAAACTCCACAAGCCACCTTTAAGCTTAAAAAGGGTCACTGAAAATGATGATGGATGTCATGTGGTCTTGGTGCCTGCATCAGGGGTTTGACTCTTCACTGTAGTCTGCACACCAACTTTGCCAACTCATGAAGTAAACAATGCAACTCTTCCCAGGAAGAACAGGTTTTCCCTGCACAATATAACAATATAATATCCAGCTGACTGCATGTTATAGCACTTTTTCTCAAAAACACACCCATAATATACCCCATGTTAATTGTGGACATCATGCACACTTTTGACTGCAGCATTGTGTAACTGTTACTTTAGTGGGACAGACAGAGAAGGTCTGATGTAAACAAGGCATTTCATAAAACCTGCTCCATTTTAGCACTGTGGTAGCTTGCAGCCTTTGGCGAAGGCACTTTATTGTCGCTGTCAGACCAAAGTCATTGTGCTGTGGCACAGGAACACTGGAATAATAAAAGGCACCCAGACTGCGCTTTTTCCCAAAATAACAAAAAAAGAGGACAGTTAGGCTAAAATAACAGTAGAAAAGCTCCTACTTCCAAATGAAAAATGCTGCTCTTACTACATTAAGGACAAAAACCTGCAAGATAGATCAGAATGCTCATGTTGTAATTTGGCTCTTAAATATTTAATGAAGATCAGGGATCATATGTTGTAACACACTACTGTAGTTGTGTGTAACAGTAAAAAGGTGAAGTGAATGAGGAGACAATCACGCAAAAACATACACAAACCTACTAGAAGGCAAATACAGACACACACATACACAAAAAGGAGGGAGAGGGATGGTGAGTCCTTACAGCCTTTAACCACAGTCAACAAACACTCTGCTAACCATTTAACTCCAGCCGAGCATATACATCAGTCTGCCTTGCCTTTGGGACAGCCTGGAGTTGGTCTTGAGGGTGTGTCTGGCTGGCAGCGGGCCAGGACAACATGAGAGAGGCAGAGAAAAAAAAAGATGAGTGAAGATGCAGGAGTAGATGCGTACCTCACTGAGAACTCCTCCGTGTGTTCTGGATGCTGCTGCTGCTCCAGAGCGGCTAGGCCCGACCGAGCCGGGGAGTAGATTTGAAAAGGCGCCCAGGCCGAGGTGTCTCTCGCCCGGGCCGGGAATTCTGCTCTGATCGCACTGCGCTCTGATTCGGTCGAGGAGCTGGGTGAGCTCCATCCCTGTGCCATCCTCCTCCTCCCCTCCTGCTGCTGCTTCTGCTGCTGTGGCCGTCACTAACACAGCATCGCAGGAGCCGGCCCGCTGCAGCTGTAGAGCCCGGGCTGCCTGCAAACAGCCAACCAGAGGGAGCAAGAAGGAGAGGGAGGGGGGGCGAGATACAGAGAGAGGGGGCGAGAAAGACAGAGAAAGGGTGAGAAGAGAGTGAATGATGTACAGAGTGAGAGACACAAGAGAAAAACAAGATAAAGAGGGAGATGAAACTAGTTTGTGAATGAATAGGTGAATGAATGCATATATATATATATATATATATATACGTGTGTGTGTGTGAGGATGTGTGTGCGTCTGTATGCAGGAAAAGACACCAGGAGTGACGCGGGGAGGTATTAGTCAGCAGGAATGAGAAAACGAAGAGAAGGGGGTGGGAAGGGAAGGAGAGAGGAGGGGTGGATGAGGTCAGACTAAAGGGACGAGGAATTGTTAGATTCTGTGAAGCATAACTCTCACAAATCGAATGCACACACACACACACACACACACACACACGACAGGAATATGATGTCAGGGGTGGAAGTGAGAGTACAACAGACTACTTATAATTTACTTGTCATAATAATGACTGGTTACATATTTAAATACAGTATATTACACACTGTTTATTGTTTTATGTAGTGTTTGATTGTAAAACCACTAGTCTGGGTCAAGGTCATGTAGCGTAAGAAGAGCATCTCAAATGTCCTTTCCCTCAGTCTCTCAAATTTAGTACCAATACTAAGCTGGCAAATTGTGCAAACGGATCCTCACAGGCCAAATACGACATAGCTTCTGGTCAATCAGCCGTTCTCAATCAGTCGTGTGTCCTTTTAGAAATCACAAAACGTCGCATTTTCAATAAAGTACTTTACAAAGCAAGACTAAGAGTCTACAGCCATCCTGGCAGCTCTGCGAGGCTGGACTGCTAGCTCAGCTTTGAGCTACATGCTAATGTGAGCATGATAACATGCTCAAAGTAACAATACTAACATGCTGATGTTTAGCAGGTATGATGTTTATCATGTTCTAAACTATCATCTTAGTTTAGCGTGTTAGTATGCTAACAGTTACTAATTAGCACTAAATACAAAGAACAGCTAACGTTAGGAAATGTTAACAAATAAGAATTTTGAAATGATGATGGGGCTTAAAATCAGGGGATCACTAAAATGATGACAATTCATCCTGAGGGGGACATGTATGACATTGTACAACATTTCACGGTAATCCATCCAGTAGTTGTCAAAAATGTTTCAATGGTGGACAGAGTGACGTTACCAGTTACAGAGTCAAACCGCTAGCGTGGCCAATCAACTGTACACTGTTTCACAAAAAAACAAACAACTTTATTAAAATGATAACTACATGAAGTTATTAGAACTTAAGTTTAAGACCGATGTTCCCAGCAAAACCCCATCACATATTTGGCTCTTGCAGGCTTGTCCAGCGGCCTTCCCACCATCTGATCCAACTCGCTACCAACTCCCGGTTAGTTACCATCTCAGCTCTGACGGAACAACAATGTCAGCCACTAAACTAAACTTGTTATGGCCAATCCGCTGCTAGCTCAGGAATCACACCAAAAGAGAGACCATCCCTCCCAATCACTGTCATTTATCTTTCTAGCCCCTCACTTGAGACCATTTTACTTTCCATGACCGCACTAAGAGCTTACAGGCTCCTGTTAACGTTGCTCCCAAGGACACTGAGGCACAGCAATCCTCCTCCAAGCAAAGGTTTCAGTTGGTTTCAATGAGGAGACATGTACTCCACCGGCAGGCTGTTAAGATAATTTTTGTTTTTATTGCCTGGATGAATAAAGGGTACATTAAAATAACAAAGGTTGTAATGTGAGACCGTGCACACGGATGGAAAAGTACAAGCAAAGATAGACAGACAGATAGAAAGAGGAAGGCACAGTGAAACAGGTAGACAGATCACTTGGAAGGGAAAAAAAGACATGACAGGCATCTGCAGTACATTTAGTGACCTCAAATTCCTGGTCCATCTCCTGCAGCTCTGTCAGGGAGCGCCGAAGCTCTGCCTGCAGCGTCATGCTGCTCTGATCTGCCTTCCTCCTTGACTCCCTGAGCAAAGCCACCTGTTGCTCCAGTTGCATGGTGTTCCTCTCCTCCGTCTCACACCTATGATGTGATGCCAACAGCCAAGGTTATTTATTGGGCCCCATTCAGTGTTTATTGTTAATCATTTAACTGTGGCATACATCAATTACATAAAAACCTCATAGAAACACAGGGAGGAAAGGGCCACATGGCCACAGAAAATATATTAATTCAAATCGAGTGCAACAGATCAAAGTCAAGTGGAAAGTTTTTATTTGTGTTGATACTTTCCTCAGTCTTGCCAAATACCCAGTTTAATGTTATTTAAATGTGGATTCCAACAATAGGGGTTGAGGACTGTGGTTTTAGCTGAAAGATCCCATTTTGGTGCATGACAGTGAAGGAGGGTATTGCAGAAAGTTAATTTAAGTTTATTATAAACAGAGTCCAGAGTGTCACAGACACACTCAGCTAGTCAGGAGACACATCAGGTGGAGCTATAAATAGAACAGGCGTATTTATTTCAAGCTGCAGCGTGTCGCCACTGTCCTTCAGGGGTTAATGGCTGACAGTGGAGGGGTGGTGTCTGTGTGTGTGTGTGTGTGTGTATGTGTGTGTGTGTGTGTGTGTGCGTTGAGGGAGGTGGGGGGGCTCTGTGTCACTCTGCATCAATACATAAGTGAAAGTGCCGACGCTGCACAAAGCCCGGCGTGGATTTGTATGCAGGTTGGCTCACAGGAGCGGGAACTGGCCTGAGTTAGATAACAGAGGACTGGAAAAGCATTGCAGCAGGATGAAAACAGGAAGTCTTTGGTTAGATAGTCAGTTGTTCTAAACCTATGTTTAGTATATTGTGATGCTTTTATGGGCCAGTGATAATAATCCCAATGATTATCTCCTAGCTCCTATGTTACCAATTGAAACACCAAAAAACTGTATTTTTCTCCACTGTACCTGATCACTTTGGACATAAACTGTGTGAATGAGTGTAATATGTTTATGGAAGGCAATCTCATGCCTAATTTCCAAATCAATAAGCCCTAGACTGTATTGATTGTGGGAGAGGAGACATTTCAGGAAAACTACAGCCAAACAGCTGACCTTGCCTGGATGGCAGCAGCTCTGGACTTCATGCTGTCTGACTGTAATGCCAGCTGGGCATTCTCCATCAGTAGTTTAGCAACCTGACAAAAACAAAAAAATACAATGACATAAGATTAGATCAAGGAATGTGCAAAAACAATATGCAGTTCTACAGCTGTCAGAGTGACGTTTTCTATGAAAATGTATTTATGAGCAGCAGGTGATATTTTGTACTGTCTCTCCTATATCAGTACATGCAGATACTGTACTTTATGTCCTGTATTATTATATCATGTTATTTTTCACACCTACAGTATATGTTTGTTGTAAGAACTCTACATAATAAACCCACAGGCCTTTTTCACAGGAGACATTTTGACTTGTCACGGTAGGAAAAGGCTCTGTTCTACTCAAGTGTCTCAGTAAGCCATGACAGTGAACACCAGGACCCTGAAACTAGAGCAGCTAAATGACATTCAGTCATCATTCATCTTATTATTTACACCTGTGTTTTTCCTTTTAATCTCCTTTTAATACAGTATGTTTTGATGCTCATACATACGCTTCAGTACATCTGTACATTTCCTGTGTAGGTGATTCAATCTTGCAAATCTATTCACAGTCAGACTGATACAAATAGTAAGCTTTGTATTATGAGGACCAAAACTATGAGGAAGGGTCATTTTAGTCATTTTGGAAAGTGGAAAGCTAAATTCAGTCCAGATAAAACCAAATAAAGGCAACATTCAAATATTATAAATGTATTAAATGTACTGATTATAATTATCATATTTTGGCAATGAAGTAAATCTTTTTGCATTAAGATCTCATGTGTAAGCAAGCTATCCACACACCAAGACAAACTTGTTCAGTCTTATTCTTTGTTTTGGTCTCCATTTTCATTATGAATTACTATGGCCTCCATCATTCAGCCTCAGCACATCTGATTGCCAAATGAACCATCTTTGTTGACAGGAGTAAGGGAGACCAGGGATAGCTGCATCTTGCTAAATCCATCCACTCACAAAAAAGCAATGACGAGCCAAAGGTTTTGCTCAAACCACAACTAAAACAATTCATGCAGTGTCATAAACTGAAAACATTATTACAGCATTTCTGAGAAATGAGAATCACAATAATATATCAAGAATACATCCTGTTTATGTTCATTCTCAAGATGAGTAAATTATGATGTTATACCCAATGCCTGACGCGCATCACTGCCAGTCTGGTGCAGTCTGGTGAATATAAACCGAAACAACAACTTGTTCATCTTCTCTAAAACACTGAAATAATCAAGTTGAAAACATGTGCTTGAGTAATAACTGTTGTGGTTAATATCCTAACAAACTGGCTGTTACAATCGAAATGACTGTTTTTGGGGAATTCCTGGGGAAACCGAAACTGGAGGTGTTAACAAGTAACTGTACCTATGTTCAAAACAAATCAGCGTTGTGTACAGTGTTTCTCTCTCCTCTCCTCACATCACCTCTGGGCTCAAAAAGTCAATCAATGCTGAAGTATGTACATACTGTAAACATAATATACATGGAATAAAGTCAACATGATACTTCACCACAGCCAACAAACCAGTGTATTTATTTGTTTAGCATTAGTAGTGGCTAAATTGTACAGAGGTTTGTGTAAAAATTCTTTCCAATTTCATTGGTTTGCTGTTTAGGCTAAAAAGCTGTCTGATAAAAGTATTCCAGAGTTCCACTCAAGGAATCCAAGTACAAAGAGGTGGCTCCTTGTCTTTTATCACACAAAAAATGTTAACACACCCTTATTTTTTTTGTTGTCTTATAGTGCAACACTTTCAGAGCAAGACACGCCTATGTTGAAGGAAAGCCAAAGATAACATGGATGGAATATTCCAGAACTGTAATACCACAAACATTATAATACACTCATTATGTGGATGTTTCATTACACCAGCCCCCTTTTTAAGCCCTTGTGAGATGAGTGAATCAGTATACTGACAGGACCTCCTACTTAATGTCTTACTAGCTAGAGTAGAGTACCCATCATTAAGTCTGTGCTGTAAATAAAAAGATAATCTAAAGCAGTCCTTAAGAAGATAACAAAGTAATCCTATATGTTAACATGAAAGTCTAATATAGTCCTGAGGACATCTGCCAAACTTTCGAGACAAGCTGGATGACGTGGTACTGTGTGCAGTGAGAGTCATTAAAATGTCTCACAGTGACACCTACTCATGCAGAAAGTGACGCAAAAAGCAGGGAGCAGTTGAAAACCATCAAGTCGAGTCATGTGAAATCAGCATACCGGTTGGCTTTAATGGTCTACTATGTACAGTGGCCTTTGAAGTAATAAAGACTTCTGCATTCTTTCTGTGTGTGACAGCCAGCTTTCTTGCCGCGTCTCTTTGGCTCCGATCCAGGCGTAATGACACACATACCTGGTTCTAAGTTCGTGTGAAGTGGAGTTATCGCTCACTTCATGGGCTTACTGTATATAATATTTGAGCACTTACATTTTGGTTGCTTATGGATTTCTCCAGTGAAAATCTGTCTTGTGATTTTTCAAAACAAAAATCCTTCAAAGTACTGATTACTACAGTATTTGACCCATTTTTAAACATCACTAAAATGAGCATTTCACTGCTCTTGATTCTCCTAGCCAGCTGGAGTAATTATCATTCATCAACAGCAATTTAAAAGATTTATAGCCTCAAACCCATGTTTAGCCCCCATACACTGTCAGTCCTTGTATCAAGTTCCAACAACAACTATTTTTGTGAATGTGAAAAAGTTGTTGCTACATGGTGATTTTAATCAGTGAAACTGCTGTGTAACACAGCCAGCACTTAAACCACTTTACCTGGTCTTTAAGTGAACATTTATTTGAGGCTGTTCACATGATGTTGCATGCAGTTGTCATCAACACTAGTAAATGGCTGTGTCATGGTTTTGACTGCTGTCATTGCTGTTTGATTATACACACCTGCGCCTGTTGTCTGCCGGCCAATATGGCCTTGAGCTGAGCATAATCATAAAGCCTGAATGGAAATAACGCTGTGGCACATCTGCAACACTGTCATGTCTTTGTCTGGCAAACAGCTGTGCAATTTCCAACACTTTTTAATAGTCAAATAAGTCAGGTGATTTCAAACCACCCGATAGCTGAAAACTTCCACAAAAGTCTGACCTGGGCACGGAGCTCCTTGACAGTCTGTTCCTGCTGGGACCAGTCCCGGGAGCGTGAGGTGCACCTGACACCCCAGTCGGCTATCTGAGCCTCCAGCCTCCGGTTGGTCTCCTGAAGCCTGTTCACCTGCTCCAGGAAGCCCTTCAAGCGGGCGTTCAGACCCCACATGGTGTGACTGGAGTCCTGCAGCAAGTCCATGAAGACCTGAGAGAGCGCACACCCAAATGTTTATCGGCACACACAGCGAGCTGCTGATATTTCCATATAGTCAAATGACACAACACAGCCGGTAGTGCCTATGATGGCCAAAACATTCAGATCATACGCAACTGAGAGACTCACTGTGTTTCTTGCAGGATGCACACACGGTGATATAAAGTTACAACTTTCACAGCAAACAGTCTGCCACCCATTTGAGATCACACACTGCTAGAGGCGTTTACTTGGTAAATGTTTACCCAGTGATACTCACCTGAGGCAACGTGGCCTTATATGAATAAGGCACAGTAAGTGTTGTAACGAGGCAGCAAAAGTCCCTCAGTCTGTTCGCCTGGTCACACTGAGCCGATCCACCACTCCCCACAGCTTAGCCACATTCTTCTACAGCGAGCTGGTCAACACTTTCTCCTTCCCACTGTGTCCCAGGTCATCAGCAGAAGACCCTTGAGACAGAGCAGACAGGCTGCCATTAGCCTGCCAGTATCCCCCTTGGTGTGTCAGCCCGTAGTCTTCAGGGTCAGCCTCGACAGTCCCACCTCAACCGTGAGGCAGCGTGTGGGAGAGGGGAGAGCAGTGGGGTAAGCACTGGACACAGTGCTTACATCACCAGCACTCTGGGGCCCTTTGTGCTCTTTGATCCAGGATTACCGAGCTGCTTTCAAACAGGCAGCAACGAAAGCTGTGGAGGGAATGTTCAGGGAGATGCAGTGACGGGACCTGTGTGTGGCTATATGTGTGTATTTGAGTGGTGCTTTAATAAGAGGTTACCTGTACATGTACTATAATTAATGTGAAATCTGTGTCCCTGTACACAGCTCTGAAGTCAAGTAATACACACTTTGTGCAGAGTTACGTCTTGCTCAATAACAGTCTTGGCTGGTTTTAGAGAATAAGTGTTTGTGTCTGTCTGGGCCAAAGGTTTTCATCCTCTAAATATAATAATGTGGCTTCAATATTATCTTGGATACAATGTTTACAGATACGCCACAGCAGCCCTGCGTTTCAGCAGAGACACATCATGGCTTTAGTGCTTCTGGAATTTTTATATATTTTCATAGCTGTCTTCTACAGCTAGCAGACAGACTGTATGGCATCGTCACAGACATGAATAGTGTACTGAAAATATTTAAGGTGTTATGATAAGATGTTTGGCTAAGCCAGGGGTGTGGTAGAGCGTAAAGATTCCATTGAATGTTTAAGCTGTGATCCAAAGGTAATCCCCAATGACAGGTCATTTGAAGCAGAGAATAACACTATACACTATACTACATAACTTGCTGAACACTGGCCACTGTGGCTACGACCGGAAATCACAGGCTAAATGCTAACGTGCAGCATAATGGTCCGGTCACACCAGAAAGTGGCACAGCAAAGTCTATCTGTGCGTCTTTGTGAAGACGGTGGCGCCAGAAGCTTGGTGACATAATGAACTAGCAGGGCTAGTTGTTGAATCAGCTAACTGCTGAGACCATGCTAACGTTCGCCAGTCAGAATCGTCCTCCAGGCTACCAACCTTGCCAAGTGTTAGTAAGAAAGCTAGCTAGGTCAGTCTCTCTCCTCACAATAAGTTTTTAAAAAGTTTATTAAAGAGACGTATTAGTGCGATTGACTCCTGTCTCATAACTGCTTACAAACCATTCCTCTTTTGTGGAGTCGCTAATAATCTATAAAAGCGTCCTCCATTTTGGACCTTCCGGCTCTCTCTTACCTCAAAGGTCACTGGCAAGACAGTTTGCTACAGTATTGGTCAACAACGCAAATTTGTGGTTCACCAAAGTTGAACTTTGTGATTTGTGTGGATTTACTGCCTCAAAATGTCCGCTTTGTAAATGCTGGTGTGATGCACGGGCCACAACAGTAGAGAGACTAGTCGTAAAGTCACTAACTAACTCAGCATTGTCAGTTTCTCAGAAATATTCATCTTAAGTTAGCAAATATTAGCCATCATATGCTACTTGTCTTACTAGACCAAGTAAGACTGAGGCAGCATAAAAAAGAAAAGTGTATAAAATCTAGTAATTGTGTTTTTTATTGCTTATGCTTTCAACCTTTGGTGAAGAGGAAGAATATGTCGTTTTCTTCTTTCAAAAGTTAGTCTAGACAATGATTTGTCTTGACAAGCCAAGACTCTTCTCAGGATTTTTTGTGTGTGAATACAACTAAAATTTATGATGTTACAAAAACAGTGATTGATCCTTTAAGTGTGAATAGTATGATTAACTCTATTTTGTCTATTTTGATATACACTGTCAGGAGAGTGTCATTTTTGTCTTACCTAGCATGTTTCTGTGTACCTCATTTGTCTTCAAGGAGCCACTTTTGCAAGTTCGCACTGTATCTGAGGATTTGCTTATCAGATGACTTCTCCGTTGGGTAAACAAGCCTGTTTTGCTAACAGGCAGGATGTGGGGATTGTTAATACAGACAACTGAGCCTGCACTTCTATCTGCTGCAACCATTGTACAAATATTGTCTCTGTCTAGACTTTTATTCTATGTGAAGAGAAACGACAGGAGGAGGAGGAGCAGCCAGCTGACTTTCTCATGTGGTTTTGCTGACAGTTTGTCAGGGTTCTGGTTTTCATTCATCTGTATGGTCAGAAAAAGAGAGAGAGAGAGAGACAGAGATGGACTGATAGAGAAAGAAAGAGTGACAGATAACGAGAGAGGGGGAGAAAATGTCCGTTATGGGATAGTAAAACAGGGAAATGTGTGGGAAGAGGGACAAATGTGAAAGTACATTTTAATAATTAAACACACACACACACACACACACACAAAGCATGCTGACTAACCAAACAGTCCCAGACAGGACTGCCGGGACACTTACTGTCATCACACTCCCACACCCTCTCAGCAAGGCGGCCTCCTATTGGCAAGAGTGTGCCGATGATGATGGTGATGATGACGGCGATTAATAATGTCGTTAGTTAAAATCCTGGAAGAACAGCACCTGTCAGGGCGTTGCAGGCAGCTCTGAGTGTCTGGGACAGATGATTTCTGCTGTGACTACATACAGGGAATGCCACCAAGCTTGTTTTTAGTTGTCATGTTGCTCCCACAAAGATCCAAGAAAGCCTCCGTCGCGTGACATCCGCAGCAGTGTTTGGCCAGGGGAATCATATAACTGAGGGCTACAGGGAAAAACAGGTAGTGACTTGTTAGTCAAATTTCCAGAACAGAGGTGGAGGCTTCAGAGGTGGACACTGCCTACAAGAGGATGAAAACAAAGACAGCCTCAGATTACGGATTTAATACTGAACAGGCTTAACAGCTCCCTTATATACCTGACCTCTGTGACTTTACATTCCTCTGCCTCTGTTCCCCTCTGGGGTGGGCGCTTAGGAGCTCTTTGATCGTTTCTCATATTATCCTTCATTTTCTGTACAAGGGGCCTTTTACTGAAGGTGTTTGACAGACCAAAAAAAAGAAACACCTGTTATAAAAACATGCAATAGCTTTGATCCGTTCTATAACCATTATAAACAAACTCCATGCCAGGAGGTTTTTGTCTGTACATGATACCATTACGCAAGTCACTTGAGTTCTGGATTGGAAGGTATTGTGGTTTAAATCCAAAACCGCAGAAGGGATTATCTTCACATAAACTCTTTACCAAACTATGCTGTAGGGGCTTTGTTCAGCTGAAGCATGTCTCATGTGCTTTTCCTTGCAGTGTAAAAGGTATTGTAAGACACAGAAACTGCAATAACAGTTTTAAGGTATAACGGAGTATCACATCACTCAATCTGTGACTCGCAGGACTTATTTATACCTGTCAAGCGCTCATTATTTCTGCCTCTACTGAAAATAATCATTATAATCATTGTACCATTTAAAGCTGCACTAATAAATATTTTTATATCAACAATGGGTCAAATAACTATGTTTAATGTGAAAGGGGTCACTCACAGTGTCAAACTGACAGAAAATTATCAGCCAACTCCACAGTTGCCCTGAGCTCTACAGACAGTTTTAGCATCTTTCAGCGCACTGTTTTGGTTTTCCGGCCCTCACCTTTACTGTTTTGGTTCAGTCTCACCATTCTCATCAGCCTCATTTCATTTTAAGTAAAAAATCTATAATAAACCCACTGTATGCTACCTACTCAGCACCAAACAGCAGACAGGCACAGTTAGTGACTAGCTTTGTGTCTATTTTCAATGGAAGGCAGCTAAAGCCTGCTCGAAAAGTTGCTAGATGTCACTAGATTACGCCACACGTTAATTTTGCAAAATTACTTTGACTTTGAAAAATGAAAGTTAAAAAAAAATGTGTCACTCTAATCTTAACTGACTCTGACCACAACTGTTACGAGTAAAATCAGAACAGTTGAACTTCAGTTAATGTTCGGGAATTAACTGAGCTCTGGTTTTCTCTTAACACACTTATTTTGTTAGATAGATACACTATGTATGTGTGTACTTTTAGTCTGGGGCAGTTTTTAATGGTTTGGTCCAGGCCCCTTAGTTCCAGTTAAGGGAAATCTTAATGCCACAGCATACAATGATGTCCTACAATAGTGTTTTTCCAACTTTGTGGCAGCAGTTTGGCGATGGCCCTTTTCTGTTTCAACATGCCCCTTAGCATAAAGTGAGGTCCATAAAGAAATGGTTTCCCCAGTTTGGTGTGGAAGAACTTGACTCAAATGTCTTTGGGATGAACTGGAACGCAGACTGAAAGCCAACCTCATAAATAATCACATGCGTGTACCATTCAGGTGTCAACATACTTTTCATACTTTTGGCCCTGTAGTGTATCTTTGTATGTAGTATTTAGGCAAATGACTTGAGGTTTTTGCATCATAATCAAAGGCACACCTAAATGTCTCATCATCTGAAAAGAGCTTGTCATCACATGTACCTCAGCCACACAGTTATTTTACACACAAACACTCCAAGAATCAATACACCCATCCTAATCTTAGCTCAGATAGTATCAGAACCAGGATGCGCACATTTTCAGCTAAAAACCTTCCCATATCCTTTTAATTCCATCAACTAAACCCTCCGCACCTTAGACTTTAATGCTGATCATACCAGTGGGGATGAACAATTATGTGGCTGCCAGACACACATCATTCCATACATTATATAGTTTGTAGTCTACAGGACAAACGTGACAGATGAAAGAAAAAACTCTGAAGGTGTGTTACAACTATACAAAGAAGGGAAATGAAGGGAACAGCTTGATCCTTTTGACACACATGCATGAACCGGGCACGGTGGCTCCTCCTGACTGACTAGGAAAGTTGGCTGAAAATGATGCCACACAGAGAACAGAATTCATGAGATGAGACAATGTGTCATTAATGTCCATCACAAATGGCTCTTAGATAATAATGAGGGGCCACAGCAAGAAAAAGCAACAGTAAAACAAAGCCTACATAACCAATGATGTAAAAGTCTGAGTATTTCCCTAAGGCTGTAAAGGATCAATTTTAAACCGAGTTTCACATTTTGTGCAAATTGTTGATTTTATACTTAAAGGTTAACAACTCGAGCAAACTCTACAAATTACATTAAAGTCAGTATCATTAAATATTTGCCTTGTATTCAAAAAGAAGTACAGCGACCAAGCCTGGAAAACAATTAGCCTAATTTTAATCTGTTTGACATTTTGCAAAGCGCCTCAAGGTTACACAATACTTTCTTCTCACTTAACAATTACACTAGGAGTGCCACACTTAAATGTCATTTAGTTTTATGAAAAACAAGGATGGGCAAATATTTTAAACAGCCAAACAAGTCAACGCAGTGTCCTTTTGTTGTTACCAGCAGTTGAAGGGGTCAGCAGAGGGGCCGGTGGATGGGGTGTGGGTACACTGCAAAAAGTCAGCAAAATAAGCAAAATTAGAAAATTAGAACAAGAAAATTTCACTTGCCAAGATTTTTTTAAAGAAGTAAAAATATCTAGTCTCAAAGAACCCACAGGTATCTTAAAACCAGTACAGCGAAGTACATTTGTATAAAGATGTAAAGAAAATTTAAGAATTATTTTGTCAATATGTAGGACAATGTGCTTAAATTTACTGCAGTCATCTTGAAACAAGGCTATAAACCCTGAAATTTACAGAGAATAATAGCATATTGTGACAAGTAGTGCAGAATGGGAGATGGGAAGCAGATCTCAGTGATGTCAACCCTTTATTGACGTGCAACACAGGGGACATGAGCTCAAAAATACAGTAATAAATTACGGCTGGGGTCAAGAAATATAACATAACTAATGGTTAAAACTATAAAACCAGCACAAAAATGACAATTACCAACATAAACCACCATGTTCTGAACAGACACATTATAAACACTAACAAAAAGTAACATTTGCATTTGGAACATAAAACAGCAAACTTAGCAAACTAGTCAGTCCAGCACTAGGCATGCTGGGAAATGTAGGCCGTCACAACAATACTGTGCTTAAAATAAGATAAATGTACTTGTACTACTACTAGAAATTAGATTGGCTTGCTTAAAGTTCGAGTCTAAACATTGTTTCTTTAAACAATGGGCTTCCAAGCTCAATTTTAAAAATATTTGCAAGGTCTTTAAATGAATCAGAACCAAATATATGAAAGCTGCCAAAATGTTGACAGTTCAATGCACCCTTTCAAATGAAAGGGAGATGGGACCTATATCTGAGTTTAAAGATCTACAATATTTACGTGGAAAGTTGAGGGACTTCCTAGATTTCAATGAAGTAAGCCATGCTGTATCAGTCAAATGGCTTGTGATAAATGGTAATAAATACCTGACTGAGAAGTCCATGATCTTTGCCAAAGTATTGAATGGTAATATGCCAGATTGAACTAGTCGAAACCATATTTCTTGTTGATTCTAGGCTTTATTGTTTGGACCAACCATTTCCACCATTTCAAACTGTACGCTTTGATAGAAACATCATGGCTTATCAAGTTGAGGTCCCACACCTCGCACATGCCACAGTTAGTGGATGCTGACACAACAAGCAACAAGAGCCAAACTTATGTACAAGTCAAATACCATCTTGGGGATGTACTCGAATTGTACAACAGTTCAAATGACTCATAGTGAGATATGAAAAGTGTACTGTCTTTGTTCTGCACTGTATTTTGTCTATAGGAATACATGATTGGTGTACGGTTGTGTAAAACTGACAATAAAACAGTGAATTCCATTTGGTCATTATCTGATCTTAATATGTGAAGAGATGAAAAGTATAAAGATGCTTGAAATAAGAAATTCTGACTTTGACAAAGCAGTTTTGTGCTCGTCAGTGATGATCAAACAGCTTTATAATTCTGGTAATTCTACTTTCAAGCATTAAGTTACTCAGAACCAGTAATAAAATCTCAGCAACAACTTATAATATCTTATTTAGATAATTAAGGACAAAAAAGCTTGAAACAAGTGAAATGCTCAAACATAAAAACTGCCTGGTAAGATGAAATATCTTGTCAGACAAAACACAAGCACATATTGCCTTGATTTAAGATATTTCATCTTACTTAGATTTCATTTTTTGCAGTGCATGTCTGGCAAGGTGACGAGGTAAACCGAGAAGAGGCACTTCTTTGTTTGATCTAACGTGCCAACGTGTGATAATATGACAACATGATGAACCCAAATTACGATGTCACTGTAAGGCATTATGGGACAACAGAGGTGGTGTAGAGTAACACAGAGACCTCAATTAAACCAGATAACCTGAATATTTGTATTGTATTTAAGTATAGTTTTTAATTATGACTATCTAGTTTAACCTGTTCGTATGCAGAAGGAATTAGTAAAGGACTGATTTCTTTCACATTCTTATATAAAATATTGTTTGAATGAACAAAATGAGCAAAGAAAATACTGTAAATCCTAAATAAATCTGTCCTGAGACCCACTGTCAAAAAATGTAAACTTTACTAACTTTTTTTTTCATTATTAGCATCCCAACCTCACTGAACATATTACAGTACACTCCAATAGGGACAGTTTAGCGTAAGGACACAGGGGTTAATTAAACTTGTTGCATTCGAAACTTGCTGCTTTGTCAGTTTTACCTTCATTTTTGCTGACAGCCATCCAACAGGTGGTCAGCTCACCTCTAAATAAGCATAAGCAATGGTTGACAGAGAGTGTTAATACAGTTCTCCCTGAATGTAGCCAATAGAGGGGAGAATTTGACCAAATGGACAAACCATAAGGTTCATCAGAAACTCAAAAACAAAAAAAGGAGAATGACCTTACAGAAAGACATGGACAAACAGGCTAATATTGGCCTGACACTGAAAAACAAATACATTGGTCTAACCCCAGTTTTAGCTCCTGTGTCATACTAACTCTTGCAGAGCCTGACTTGATTCTGTTTATACTTATTTATTAAGAGTTCATTTTTCAGGACTACTAGCTCAACTAGTTGTGAATTTTGTCGAAAAATTAACCACTGACAGAGCTACACCTGAAGGCTTCTATTCCACAACCTGAACTCAAATTCCTGGTTTAAGCTGTAGTGTCGGTCTTTAACCATCTGTGTCATTATAACCCTAGTTCAAGCTTGACTGACAGTCCTGGTTTACTGTCCTTTGTCAGTGTAATCCTAATTAAAAACTCCTTTAATTCGCAGTGTAGTTAGCAATCCTTAAATTAAACCCTGTCCATCTTAATCAAGTTTAAACCTGCATTAATTGATTTTATAGCCACTTGGGGACAGCACAACAAGCTGTAGGTTAAATACAGCATTATAGTAGCATGTTGATATTTTGAACGTGTTAGCAAACAGTTTCTCCAAGGAGCTTTGTCTGCCATTTTGTCCTGGGCAGGTAGGATTTAAGTAGGTTTATCAGACATTATTGTCAGATTTTTTTTGTCTGTAATTGACACTGATGTCAGCTGTGACTGTGAATAAATACAGTAAAAGTTGCAGCTGTAAAACCAAAACAATGAGCTGAAAGTCACTAAAACTCTCTGTAGAGCTGAGGGGAGTTGCAGAGTTGTGTCATAATGCTCTGTGGCTTTGTCAGTACAGGCAACCCCAGTCACATTACACATAGTCAACTGATCCATTGTTAATATGAAAATATTGATCATAGCAGCTTTAAGCTCCTGTGTTATCTAAACCCTAGTTTCAGCTCCTGAGTTAGTTTAAAGTTATGTGTTGGTCTAATGCTAATCTTCCTTGTCATTTTAACCTTAGTTTAATCTCCTTTGTCAGTTTAACTCTAGATTGAACCTCTGTGTTGTTAGGCATTTGCCTCTGCTAAAGTTTCGGTACATGAAAGAAGCTTATCTGATGATTTTTCCATTTGACTTAAGGGGTATTTAGCAATATTGAGTCACATATTGAGTCTGTGTTCAGTTCTTGAGAACTGAGAGAAGTACTGATGTGTCAGTGTACATGTTAGTACTTCTCTTAGTTCTTAAGCAATGCTTACACAGACTTGTGACCCGATATTACTTCAGAGTGAACAATGCCTCGGACTACTGGTTTACTGGCAGTTTCCTAAATTTCTCACACTGTAAGAAAAGTTAAAGGTAGCCAAAAAAAAGCCACAAATTAGAAACGCCTGATTAAAGGGCAGCACCCACTCGTCCACCCATTAACTACAGTATAACACCTGCCAATCCCTTGTAACTGATAATAATAACTTGTACACTGGTAATTACAAATTATTAGAAAATAAAGATAAAGATAAAATAAATAAATGTCTGCAGTTATAAAAACAAACATGTTCCATGGAAATTGGAGCCAATTCAGTTCCGGAGTGATTGTCAGTATTTAAAACCGATTGGCAACTGCTATGAAAAATAAATACGTCTTAATAGTTTCCTTGTTTATCCAGAAGTATACCACTATGGCTGCCAAGATAAACTTTTACCTCCACTTGAAAACATTTTCTGCACAGAATGTATGCATTACAAGCTTGGTAGCAGACAGAAAGGGAAGGATTCCTAAGCATTTCAAGTGTAATGTGTAGTCAGTCAACCTAGATCCCAATACAACATCCCAGTCTTGTGCATCTGCCTCTGGGGGTTCAGAAAACATGCTGTTTTTTGTGACTAGCTTCGGCGATAAAACTGTTGTGTGTTGAGGTCCTTGAATTACAACATGCTGACACAGTGGTCAACACAGACCTGCCTGGACATCATCAAACCACAACATGGCATGAAATGATTGTTATCTGAAAGAGAATTGCAGACCTCTGTCTTTTTGTAAAGGCGGATTGAGAAAGAAGAACTGCTCATGTTTTTAGTAAAATCCTAGGTCCGATTTTGGTTAGTGCATTTTAAGCTACAAAGGTCAGAAAATATCCTCTGGGGTTGATCTGATTTCATTACAGCACAAATAAGAAATACTGTACATCGAGGAAAACATCATTTTGATATGACCAAAGACAGTCTCAAATATCAGCAGCATTGTGCTGACGGCTGATCTTGAATAATTGTGTTTGTAGAGCTTCAAACACATTTCTGTCAACACACAACAAGTAATTGCTGGCGTATGAAAAATATGGAATCAATATCAGTAAAGGCCATCTCAAAAATCCATTGTACACAAGGCCACTGTGTGAGAAAAGCTTATGTTAGCTGCTCCGCACCACATTCCACAGAATGAGCGAGATTAAAGATCAAGTAAAATAGGAATAAATCGTGGGCCCATTACCTTTAACATCTACATTTTAGCAATCTCCCCCCCTCCTTTGGAGTTTCTGAGAATTCACATGCAAGCATGAACCTAAAAAGCTCAAGCTGCTGATTGATTTTTTTATGTCAAAGTAATGGCGACATAAATTTGAGAATATACACAAGTACTCAGCTGTAAGAGCTTATGCTACAGCAGCAGAAGCCTGAGGCGGCAAAACAAATAAGTTTAACTGTGTTATCTCTCAGAATTGGGCCTGAAACTAATAAGATCATGTCATTTTAATTAAAGCAATCTGAAAAACAAAATGGCTCCATGGCAACTCTTCAAGCACCGTGGCAGCAAAGATCATGTGTAAACAGTTGTATATGCATGTGTGTGAAAATATTTACAGTCAAGCAATATGAAAAAAGGATATACAACTCACAGGGGTCAAACGTAAATAGAAAAAAACATTACTTTTACTGTTTAAATGGTCTACCCTTTCAATTGTTTACACATAACAGCTGTAGTATATGGTTGACTTTTTTAGCCATGCTCGCCCTGCGACTCCAGGGACGGCAACGTTGGTTGGTTGGTCCTGGACTGCTTTGGAAATATCTCAACTACTATTGATTGTATTGCCACTGAATTTTGTACAGACATTCATGGTCCCCAGAGGGTGAAGCCTGCTGACTCTGGTGATCCTCTGACTAACACACTAAACTAAGATGGTGAACATGGTTAACATTATACCTGCTTAACATGAGCATGTTAGCATTATCATTGTGAGCATGTCAGCAGGCTGATACTGGCATTTAGCTCAAAGCACTTATCCCCTATACAGCCTCACAGTAGGCTTTTAAAAACAGGGCAAGTTTTATTTAAGATTTGGTTAGGGCCAATGGGCCGATAGCTGCACACTTGACATTCACCACAAACATCACTAATAACTTTATATTCTGTTGGTCAGTTTGTGGTATTTAACAGCGATTGCAAAAGTATAATTAATTTGACACATAGTTCTGTTTATTTAAAGGCATAACGAGTAGGATTTGTTGGTTGTTGTTTGTAAACACAACATTCAAAGCTGGTCCCTCCTACCAGGCTCAAAGCGCACGGCTTCTGGTGGTCCCACATGCTTAGGATCTGGTAATTAGTCGCTTCGTTTTTCCAGAGTCCCGCCCCTCACACCCTGAGCACTGTTATTGGTTGGGGGCTACACACCACTGCCCAAAGGTTGACGCCCAGAAACGTCCTGAGCACAGCAAAATAAGAAAATCCGGGCAGAGGGCAGCAGGGTCTCTGCAGATACAGACACACTTCTAGTGGGTCATAAGTGATAATTGAGAGTGATTGTTTTTGTATGAGCCTATACATTGTTTTTTTTCCACCCGTCCAATCCTACCCGTTATACCTTTAAGTTTTGGGTCAGTTTTTGTAAGACAAATGTATAGGTTTATAGTTGGGGTAAATTAGCGACAGACTGCCTATAAAAGGAATATTAATCCTCTATTTCCGCCTAAGATTAAGTGTATCAGACAGGCTTAATTAAAGGTGACAGCTTGGATGAACAACGCCTCACACCTACCTACTTCAATGGAAATGTGTCCTGACAGCCGTTATATATGCGGAAGTAAACTTGAAAGCCAACCCACCACGCCCTGTGTGGTCACACCTGTGATGGCGTCGAGCAGCATCTTTCCACCTACCTGTTGGGCCCCTCCCACCTCCACGGAGAAGCCTATAAAATCTATCCTCCAGACCTCCTCAGCACCAGCTCCTTCGCATCACTCTTGTGGTTTGAAAAGTTTTAGTGAACGCTACACCTGAGACCGAACAGAAGACACCATGACCACCACGCTCCGCTCTGGATTATCCGGCATGTCCCTGTACTCCACAATGACAGGCTCCAGGAGAGGCACGAGTGTCCACGGCGGCGCAGGGGGTAGAAACGTCCAAATGTCCTACGCTTCCAACGGCATTGGCGCTGGCTTTGACCTGTCAGCGGCGCTCGGAGGTGCCGGAGGTCAAAGCAGCAGTTTCGCCGTCTCAGGTAGCGAGAAAGTGACCATGCAGAACCTCAATGACCGCTTGGCCGCCTACCTGGCAAAGGTGCGTTCTCTGGAGTCCGCTAATGCGCAGCTGGAGCGTCAAATCCGCGAGTGGTACGAGAAGCAGACCCCCACCGTCAGGGACTACAGCAAGTACCTGGCAATCATCGACGACCTGCGCAAAAAGGTAAGCGTCCCCCTCCCCACAGTCTCAGAGACATGAACCAAAATGACTTTAATCATATAGATAACTTCTATTTTACTACTGTAAAATAATGTTAAAAATATAATAATAATAATAATAATAATAATAATAATAATAAAAGGATAACCTAAAAATAATGTTATTTACATTTTTTTTCCCCCTGTCCTCAAACTCTTCATCTTACCTCCAGCCATAGTTGTAATTAATATGTTCTTTATCCAATCTCCTGGTTAAACTAAACTTAAATAACAAAGAAAAAATGATTTGGGATATAATAAAAAAAATCGTTAAAAACAACTAATTAATAATTTTCTCATGTTTAAACTTCATCCTCAAATAACTTGACTTGAGACACTGCACCAAGAAGGTGGGAGGACAGAGAGGCGGGGTTTATCCTCCACACCCATCAACCCATCACAGAAAACCTTTTATTCACTATTACATATTTTCCCACCATAATGAGTCCTCATTAACATACTGTATGCTGACTCACTCATTAAAGTCTAGTTAGCAGTGTTATTCTCAGTTATCACAGCATTTCAGGAACAGCATATATGTGCATGTGTGAGTTTAAGTCAGAAAGAGCAAGTTAGTTAGAGCGCTGGACTTTAAAACTAAAGCTTCTGGTGTTTTTTCGGGTTTCTCACTACAACTGCCAAGAGTGATGTTTAACGCTTGATGAGCAAATGGGATAATTGTGTGAAGCCATTCAGGTTTAAAGCAATTACAGAGGAATGTAAGTCAGGCGTAAAGCAAACTATTGTGCTGATCAACAACACCCTGTCAGCCCGTATTCTAGATTATGAATTACTAACACACCCTTGTGGTTCTATTACATGTGTATAAGAAACCACTAACAATGCTTTTTTCCCCTTTTTTAGATCAGTGTTGCCACACAGGACAATGCCAGGCTGATGTTGCAGATTGACAATGCCAGACTGGCAGCTGAGGACTTCAGAATCAAGTGAGTGGAAAGGTTACGTCAGAACTTATCACCCTTGTGTGGTAAAAACCTCATTAGTATTACTATGTTTTATGATGGCAGAAGTCTGGACCTTAACAGATGCAATAGCTTGCAGCCTTTTGACGTGACATCACGTGTTGGTTCAGTAGTGTCAGTCTATGTGGACATGTTGTCACAGCGGTGTAACGGTCAACAGAGTGATAAAACTGGTGTAACCGGTTTTAGTGGAGCTTCACCTTGTCTTTTTTTGTTGGTGGCAACATCATTTGGGCGGGCGCAGCCTCATGAACCTCAGTGCTTTTTTCTTGACAGGTTTGAGAATGAGATGGCAGTGCGCATGTCGGTGGAAGCGGACATTGCCGGACTGCGCAAGGTTCTGGATGAGCTGACCCTTGCCCGGTCTGAATTGGAGATGCAGGTGGAGGGCCTGAAGGAGGAGCTGGTCTACCTGAAGAAGAACCATGTAGAGGTGAGAGCTCTACTGTTAGGAATAGCATCGCACCATCTCAGTGAGCTCAGGTGCCCGATCCTCCTCGGTAACTTCATGGTTATACATTTATGCACTGGAAAACAAAACATAAATCTTGTTCTGTGGATAGACCAGAAGGAAATATGACAGATCCATTCTTATCATAGTTTTTGGACAGACTTACGGCTACGGTTCCAGAGAACAGAGGGTAAAAACAACACAAAATATTTCTTCATGAGACAGTTAGTCAACTATTTGCCAAATGCCTCTAAAGAAGTGTTACATTTTGCTTGTACAAACAACAGGTAATGCGAAACTTGTTTGGATTGTCGCTGTGCCTTCAAGTTATGTACCTCAAAGTAGGTGCTGACTCATAGGAGATCATCCCAAGACATCCCAAATGATATTCAGTTCATTTATAGGCTATTTACTCACTGAGATGTTGTATAGCTGAAAAGCCCTTCTAAATACATCAAACAAGGGGTCATTAAAGTGAGCCAATGTGACTTGCTGAACAGCGGCCACTGTGGCCACAAGGGGAAACTACAGGATAATGGTCAATTCCAAAACGTAGTAGAAGAGCAGTACAAGTAAAAAAGGAGCCATAAAGTCAGTGAGCTGACTCAGTCATGTCAATTACACACGATCTATCCATTTAAACTTCACTAACATTAGCTAACATTAGCCACCATAAGCTTCTGGTCATACCAGACCAAGTAAGGCTGTAGCAGCATAACCCCTGAGTGAACTGAATTGAGTAAAGGTGTGTTTTAGTGCTTATAAATTCAACATGTTTTTTTTAGTGATAACAGAATGGGTTATTTTGTGCCTCAAAAGTTACATAGTCTCACTTTAACTGTGGTCCAGTCCTCAGCATCTCTACTTTTGCTTTTCATGTGGGTTTTATCTTTGACCTTACCTGCTGACCTCTGACTCTGTTGTCCCGCCTATAGGAGCTTGCAGCCTTGCGTGGCCAAGTCACTGCCAGCTCTGTGAATGTGGAGGTGGACGCCAAGCCTCAGGAGGACTTGACCAGGATCCTGGAGGAGATCAGAAGTCAGTATGAGGGCATCGCTGACAAGAACCGCCGCGAAATGGAGGCCTGGTACAAGGTCAAGGTGAGGGGAATGAGTCAGGACTCGTGCTCATGCTTGCATTTATTTAAAAA
Source organism: Oplegnathus fasciatus (assembly GCA_003416845.1). Lineage (NCBI taxonomy): Eukaryota > Metazoa > Chordata > Actinopteri > Centrarchiformes > Oplegnathidae > Oplegnathus > Oplegnathus fasciatus. The sequence continues at coordinate 445,155 of NTHP01000042.1, read as the reverse complement.
TGTGTCTTAAATGTCCAGTAATTACCAAATAGCCTGACCAGCTTTTTTGGCAACTTTCAGTTTGACGACCTGAACAAGCAGGTGGCAACCAGCACAGAGACCCTCCAGACCTCCCGAAGTGAAATCAACGAGCTCAAGAGGACCCTGCAGGGCCTTCAGATTGAGCTGCAGTCCCAGCTCAGCCTGGTAATTCAGATCTCTTAATACACAGATGCACATGTCCATACTGGAAGAAGCTGCAGTACACATTTTCATGCACTCATTTTTCAGTACAATACAACATATATTTTTCTAACTTGTTGCATTGCTCAATATCAAGTCTGTCATCTCTAATGTTTGATTATACACATTATAAACAGTCCGTCAGTCAGTAAACCTGTCTGTCACCATTTGTAACTGCCTCTGCACTTTTTTACACCCTAGGCAACTTAAGTGGAAAGAGGAGTTAGAAAACAAGCAATTAGCGGTCAGTAAACTCTCATATCTCCTCCTCCTTTTTCTCCAATGCAGAAATCTGCCTTGGAGGGCCAGCTGGCAGAGACAGAGTCCCGCTACAGCCTGCAGATGAACCAGCTCCAGGCCATGGTCAACTCCCTGGAGAGCGAGCTCAGCCAGATGCGGGTGGACATCGAGAGGCAGGCCACAGAATACCAGGTGCTGCTCGACATCAAGACCAGGCTGGAGATGGAGATCGCTGAGTACAGAAGACTGCTGGATGGAGAGGATCTGAACAAGTGAGGGAATTCTTTAGTGAGATGTTTCTCTTAAAAAGTCCAACGTGGAGAAAAAGTCATTCACATGGATGTGTAGATTCAGTTCTCATATAGAAATAGCTTGACATTTTGGGAAATGCTCTTATTTGCTTTTGTGCTGAGAGTTAGATGAGAAGATCGACCACTCTCACGTCTGTACAGAAAATATGAAGCTACAGCCAGGAGACGGTTAGCTTAGCTTAGCACAAAGACTGAAAACAGGGGGAAACAACTAGCCTGGCTCTGTTCAAAGGTGACAAAATCCAACTAACAGCGCATTTATAGCTCACTAATTAACACATTATAAATAAACAAGATATAACGTGTGAATTATTGAGCTTTAGAGGTGCTGCTAGGCATTTTTTACTTTTGGCGTTGTCACAAGCTAAGGTAGCCAGCTGTTAGCTGTAGCTTCATATTTAGCGTACAGATATGAAAGTGGTATTGATCTTCTTATCCCGCTCTCAGCAAGAAAGTGAATTGGCCAATTTCCCAAAATGTTGAACTATTCTTTTCATATTTGTCTCTTTCTTGAATGCTAAAAAATCACTTTTATCTATCTTCCAGGAAAACTGTTGTCACAACTGTACAAACGACTGAAGTCAAACGTAAGTTCACATCACCTCTGTATCTTTAGCTCTTTGCTTTTAAAAATGAAATATACTACGGATTAAATGATCTTTTTGATTTCATCTGCAGCTCAGCCAGTCATAACCCAGAGGAGGAGGGTGGTGATTGAGGAGATTGTTGATGGAAAAGTGGTGTCCCGCACAGAAGATGTGGACACAGAGGTCCTGAAGAAGTAGACGGACTGGATCCCAACAGATCTGGGTCAAATAACAAAAAAAAATTGGCTTCAAGAGGCCCTCCTGTATTTTTTCTGTTTCTGACACCTCTCTGATGTTCCACCCATCTGAAGTCTACTGAGCATAACCAGGAAAATGTTTTTTATTATTTCACCCAGGTCTGAAATTTGTGCAACGCTGATTTTTGGATTTGGTTGCTGGAAAATATTTATTCTGATTGTCATAAAAAATAAGCCAAAAAATAAGTCAAAAGTGTAAGAAGAATGTGTAAGCATGGGAAAGAACCAGATTATATACTGTGCCTGAATTACATCTTCTTTAGTTTTATTTATACATTTATCCTAACCATGCTGAAAACAACCATACTGACAGTCCTCCAATCTGCCTCCTGAAATAGCATTTTTACACATTAGGTGGCACTGTGAACCCCAGAAAGGAGATGTACTTTTTCAGAACCGAGGTCCTTCCTTCTCTGGCCATTGGAGTGGATGGATACATGGAGTGATAAAAGAAAGATAATATACTGGGGGCTTTATTGTCAGTGTCAGTGTGAAAAGTAGCTGAAAATATTTGTGAATTTTATGTTAGTGAAGTTTTTCTCATGTTAACAATGTTAAAGGTGTTACATGTGGCATTTTTAAGGAAATATTGTTGTCAAATTAAATGTTATCCCAGTACAATGACCATAAACAAATGAGTCCATTGTCAACATGATTTGGAGTCTCTGTGATGTGTTGTATTTCTCCAAATTAAGACCACACTTGCCATAAACCTCCTTGTGTGCTGTTGTGAAAGGGGTCTTTGTATCTTTGTTTTTCTTCTGAAGAGAATAAACACCTGGCTTCCACTTGTTTCATCTCCATCTGCAAAAACATATGAAATATAGAAATGATATGAATACAATTCCACTTGTTTTCCTGTTAAAATATTATACATTCTTTTATAGAAGTTAACAAAAAGCTAATAAGATGGTTCCTGTGGTGCTGCTGCAGTGTTATTCTAACACTCAGAGAGTATTTGCTTTATCTGCCTACCGTCATGCTCTGTGCCAATATTTCTAAAAGCCTGCGCTGAGAGAGTTAATTTAACAATGAAGGTGTTTGTGTGTAACACTTTTGTCAAGACTCTTCAATGATTTGTTTGCTTTGCTGAAAGGGCTCGTTTTCCTCAAAGGAATATTTACATCTTAAATGAATCAGATCAGTATGATTTATGATCTCACTGACACTCGTAACTTTGTTGACTGAGAAGAAATAATTTGAATAATAATGAATAATTGAGTTCATAAGCAATAAAACACACCACTGCTCAAGTTAAAACACTAAAGGGTTTTGCAGCTACGCCTTAGGGACTGTACGAAAATGATTAGGGGGGTCAGGAAAGGGGTTAAGTATTTTTTCTTTTTGCTAAAGGGAGGGATCCTTTTCTTGTGAAATTTACTGTGAAAAGATGTGAAAACCACGCCTGGAGTGTGTATCACTCTAGAGAAGCTAAACTGTTCGGTAAACAGGCCGCACCATTTGTTATATTTACTTAACAAATGTATGTAAACATTTACATTGTGATGTACATTACATGTAAACATGCAATTTTTTTCCAGGTCAAGGGGAGGGTTCAAACCAAGCATTAATAACCCCAGGGACAGTCTTGCTTTTTAAAAAGTCAAATATAAAGTTCAGCCCCCCTCCCCTTCCAAATAACTTCCTTACAGTCCCTTACCTGGTCTGTTATGACCAAAAAGCTTTTGGTTTCTAAATGTTAGCCAAAGTTAGCAAACAAACAAAGCTAGCTATTGCTCCATAACAGACATTACTGAACCAGTTTGCAGACTTTGTGACTCTGCTCTACTTTACCTACTGTTGCACTATATGTTTTAGCTTTTACCATTATCCCGTAATTGTCACCTGTGGCAACACAAGTTACACCGTCTCACTATAGCTAACCCCAAACATAATGTAGTAACTCCTCAGTGGTGAGGCCTATATTCTCTGCAGTGGTTTCATCTGTCCACTAGATGTCGGTATGTTCTTGGAAATTCTTGGATACGGAGCTATCCACCGGTTTCTGTGGGAATATCTTCTTTATACAGCAGCAACATTGTTACTATACCTCATGATCAGAATGTAACCCAACCAAAGAAAGGATTTTCTATCTATTACAGGATATTATAGAGATTAGTTACAACAGTCACTGACAACAACAGAGTGCCATTTCAAGTGAGCTTGTCTGTATTGGTGACAATATTCAAGACAACCTTCATCATAGAGGCAAATGTTGTTTTGAATCTTATCACTTACAGTGACACAGTCACACTTACATTATATAAAGCTGCTGTTCGTACCACAGGGGGTTCAGGTTTCCCCCTGGTATTTTTGAACTTAACGCTCAGCTCAGTTTTAAATTGAATAAAACAAATTAAACCTTATTTAAAATTCATTTTTATTTGCAAAATATCCACATATGTGTTTTATCAAAAAAGTGACAGTGTGTTAAACATTAAAACTGAGTAAATCAGCTTAACCTTTCTCTGCAGAGGATGTTGCTAACATGCAATCTGATCATTTCCCCACAAAAAATAACTTTGCTCAGTACTTCAATGTTACAAAAATGTTTTACTACATTGGTTTGATATTAATAAATGTAGATTTTGGTAAGAGACTTCATAGCCACTGATGTCCAGCAGGGGGCTCTCTCACCAAAAGTACCTTTACACTAACAATACTCCATTCTTATTTATTTCCTACATTCTTGGGAATGTTAGTATTTTCTCAGTATCCTCTGATAGAATGAGACAGCTCTCACACTGAAAATATAGCTTTAAAATTTGGGGTATCTGTGCTTTTTCCTTTTCACTCACGGGGAGGAATAAGGTCACTACTTATTTGTGGCCTTTCAAGGTGTTTCTGTCAATTCTTATCCACAAACTACCAACAATTAGGCCTACCACATTTCTCTGTGTATTTCACCATTATTCAGCTATTATTCATCTATGAGATGTTTTCAGCCCAGGGCCATCTTTTATTACCTGTGAGTCCCTGACGAAACACACTGATGTGGGAAAAGTTTTAAAACATTAAGTGCACTTTCATGTAGGTCCCTCAACTGCATTAAAACCTGACTTTCATAATACCTTTCATGCATTAACCTATGGCATTTAATGTTTCACAACTGCACATACATCCTATTAACTATATGTGTTGAGTTTACCAATAGTAAGCATTATTAAAGCCGACAGAGCTCACTGAACACACCGTAAATGTAAAGAAAAGAGCCATTAAAACAGGCTCTCTGTCCTCCTGCAGACTGCACTCAGGGTTTATTTATAGTCTGAGGTCTGCAGCCAAGATCTGCTCTGCTGTAGCACGACTCTGTCACTCAGGGCTGGTGGTCCCTAGTCACGACCTAAATGATGACAAAATTCTGCACCACGGGAAGCTGACGTCACCGCGGTACAGTCACCTCCTCGGTGACGTCACTTGACGGAGGCTCGGTGGCAGCAGCCGGGGTTAATGCCATCTGCTGGATGGACTCAGCCACTCACCCGGCATTACGTCATCGGGGAGAAACCGGTGCCAGCTCCGGATCGGTATAGCCTGAGAGTCTGGATCTGAATGCAAAACGAGCCGAGAAAGGGGGCCGGCCTGTAGTAACTCTGAGGCTATTATTGGACAGAGCGGTTTGATCGAGCACGAGCTTCAACCTCTCTAAGATCAGCTGACAACAGTATAAACACTTCTCTAAAGTTTCTCCGGGAGAGGAGACACCTTATACTTATATCCAATGTGGTCAATCGGAATATAAAAGTGTGGAAATAAAAAGTAGCGAGTTGGTGTTGTCTTCATATGAAATGAAAAGAAAAGAAAAGATACAGGGACAACAGTACATTGATGATGATCAATGTGCACTGTCCTTGTAGAAATTAAAAAAAAAAAGATGGGAAGTTTTTATTTTGGCACAAAACTTGTCTTGCAGCAAGTGAAACAGAACACAGACACATTTAGGCTAAACACCACCTATATATAGCAATCCACATAAAACATAATAAAGATATGATAAAACCCACCACACTTCATGTAGATACAGCAAGATATTATTAGGCATAGGCAATATTACACAGGCAAAGAAGCACAGAAAATACTTAAATACTTAAAATTAAATAATCAAGATTCGTGCAACAACTGTTTGTGCTAGTATAATGTGCTATAGTTGCAACGGATTGTGCCAAATAGAGGAGGATTAGCTGATTTTCTGGTTGGATGCATACAAAACTACAAAGCCATGGGGCAGATGTAGCAGCACAGATCTTCTAATAACTAAGAAAACCAAAGAAAGACTTGCTAAATAAAATGTGGCACCGTGCAGCTCAGACGAGCTGCTGTCCATGGTGCTGAAATGGACATGTGGCTTACAGACAACTTAATCATGTGTGTGTCGTCGCTTCGACATCAGCTCCACATGCTTTATGAAACAGGCTTTAATGTGTGATTTATTTGAATTAGCAAAAATGACCAAGTATCGCGAGAATCAGATATTCAGGTTGGTTTAGGCTTGTAAAGGCTTCCTCGTGTGCACGTCTGAACTTGTGTGTGCCAAGTGTGTGCGTCCGTGTGTCTGAGCGTGTGTGTTTGTGTGTTGAGGTAAAACACTAGTGTGTGTGTGTGTGTGTGTGTGTGTGTGTGTGTGTGTGTGTATGTGTGTGTGTAGCCACAGTAAAGGCTGCGCTTGCATGTGATGATGGTGAGGACCCCACTCTCACATGAGTAAGCGCGCCTCCGCAAAAAGAGGAGAGGAAGGAGGGCTGCATTCTCATTGACTGAAAGAGAGGGAGAGCGAGAGCGAGAGAGAGAGAGAGAGAGAGAAAGAGAGAGAGAGAGCGGAGAAGGAGCACGGACTCCGCCTATACCGCCCTAACATCCAGCTTCAGTCCGACGACGGCGGAGGCACCACAGACCAGCCGAGTGATCCAGGGGCCCCCTCAGCTCGACTCAACTCCCAGCGTGAAAAACGGAGATGGACTCCCCGTGAATCCGGGCGGTGGAGGGGAGAGGCGGGCAGGCGGGGGGTGGGGGGGAACGACGACGAGAGTGTAGTGGGAGAAACACCCAGAGAGGACAAACAAAAGCACAACCGAGGGTGCCTGCAACCATGAGCGGCGTGCACTATTCGCCAGAGCTGCCGCTGCCGCTGCCGCTCTGCCCGCGGACCATGTCGTGAGGTGTGGCTCGGAAACGCTCCGGGGAACCTGTCAGCCGAAACGACTCGCCGAGGAGGAGGAGGAGGAGGTGGGGTGGTGGTGGTGGAAAAGATGTCCGCCTCGGTGGGGCCCCAGGGTGGCCCTCGCCCACCCACCGTGCCGCCATCCATGCCGGATCTGCCGGACCTCAGCCATCTCACCGAGGAGGAGAGGAAGATCATCATGGCAGTGATGGCTCGGCAAAAAGATGAAGAGGAGAAAGAACAAGCCATGTTAAAGTAAGGGCAACATTTTTCCTTTATGGGGAAGTTAGAACGCGTAACGCATAGCAGTCCCTGTTATAAAGATGTCCCTTGTACACCGAGCTGCCCGTTACAACGGTGTTACCATTGTAGTGGTCCACATCACACACCCATCACATCCAGGAACCGTTGGCCGATGCACCTCCTCTGCTCTGCCATCATTTTGCACTTGTAGGTTCGTCTTGAAGATGTGGTGGTGTGTTCCCAAAAATGTACCCACCAATATAAAGGCACAGTAACAGCTCAGGATGTGTTCTCTGAAAGAAGTCAGCATCGTCAGGAAAACAGCCTCACGAGGCTTGATGCTGTTGGAATCAATCAATAAGTGAAAACAATATAGCGTCACAGCCAATGGAGATGACCCGAAACAGGGTCAAACGTGTTACAGGTATAGATAGGGCCGTGAGGATGGGGTGTGACAGTGCTGGTGGGGGTGGGGGAGAGAGAGTTGGGAAGGGGGGGAGGGAGTGCTGGTGATGAATCATAGCATTATCCATCCTTCACCCACTCGTTTTCATCAATGGGGACTGCACCCCATCCCTCCGTTTACACATCCAGCACCGCTCTGATTTTCCTTTTACGCACGCATGCAGGCTGGAGTGGCTTTATCAGTGTAGATTTTTGCAACCGCGGAGTGAATGTGTGTGTGTGTGTGCGCGCGCGTGTCTCTGTGTGTGTGTCTGTGTGAGAGAGAGATCTCTTTGACAATAATGGGAATAACAATGACATTATAGCTCATAGGCCTGGAGCGACACAAACCGTTTTATAAGTCCGACAGACGGACAGTGGTGAGGCGGTGTGTACGGTCATTTGTGCCCCCTTCGTCGGAGAGAGGAAGATGGGGTGTGGTTGAGAATCTTAGCTGGCCTGAACCGGACACGATAGAGATTAGAAAAGAGACCGAATATATTGTTGCACCTTTGTTAACCCTCTGTGTATTGATCAAATGGCAATCCATCGCCAAATACTGAGATTCTGAGCTGTGTAAGAATAAGAACAAGCAGCTTATAGCATCAGAGGGATGCTAGAAGCTATACAGAAACTGTACGCCACTAAAGGAGCAGCATAGGAAAATGACAGGAGATAGCTATAGGTCACTTTAAACTCACTGTCTGCACAGACACATTATGAGAGACATTACAGCGTTTTGTCACGAGGGCTGGGTGTGCTACAGCCGCCTCATACAAAGGGTTGGTTACATTGCAGTTTGATGCCTCAGGGGTTCCACCAGGAGCAATGGAAATTTGAACCACCAGAGCCTACAGGGAGCTGTATCCACACCTGCACTGAAACATGTGAGGGCCCCTGTTCCTGGCTTCATAACGAAGGATGTCGCCGTAGCAGGCGTGCGGCACCCTACAGCACACACTTGCTTCGATTCTAATGGCTGTTTTCATTTCCTGACTGCAGCCTAAAGAGAGAGCAGCGTCGGGCCCCTTGAGAGGAAGTGATGTATTTAATGTTCCATGAGGCACAGGCTCAGGTTCAGTCAATAATGGCTTCATCATCTGGCTAATCATTGATGGGACCAGCAAACCATGGACAAAGGAGAAATGGGATTTTAAAGAAATATGCAAATAATGGCTAGTGAGCAGGTGCGAGGCAGTCTTTAATGTTTACTACAGTGTATTTTTATGCAAGATGCTGAATGGACATGAGGAGAGTTGAGGTAATGGTAACACGTTACTTTAAGTCCCCCATTTAGCATTTATAAGCATTATACAAACATGTAATACATGGTTTAACACACTGTAATGCAGTTTTATACAGATATACAGACATTCTAAGTGTGTATTTATGTACAGTGTTTTACAGTACAGTGTTTTATTGTCATAGGTGTTGATTTATTTAATGTTTATATGCTGCTAATAAATACTAAATAGGGTGCTTCAAGTAAAGTCTGTGCCAGAGGGCAAAGCTCAATGACTTTTGAGGGCATTACATTGACTTACACTCAATTCCTGTAGACTTACCCTAACCTGAACCATAACCACTTCTTGCTTAACCCTAACCCTTACCCTCATCCTAACCTACACCTTACCTTACCCTAACCTTAAAGCAAGTCTAAAATGCAATGATTTACATTATGGGACTTGCATTTTGTCCGCTTATGCTTTGTAGGTGGGATTAAGAATGGGGACGGCATCTTCCTACATAGCTAGCTAGCTACATTCATGAAAAATGGCGACAGAAAATGGCAACAAACATGGATTAGATCAGAACATTTGCACAGGTTGTTGTTAGTTGACTTATAGAAATAACAACGCATATTCTTTTTATAATCGTGAAGAATTCTAACTTCTCCGAGCAACCACCCTCATGGCTTCCAACAGAAGTCGTAACATTGAACACAACATCAGGCCAAATGAATAAAGTGAAATGAGATGGCAATTCAGTTTGATGATCAGGCTACTAAATTCCAGACAGGCCACTTAAAACACCAAAAGTGTGTACCTTACTTTGCTGCAGTTAAATTCATGTATACGTTCATGTTCTATTTATGTTGTTTTAACAAGAGCTTCATTCATTTTTGTATCATTTTGCTCCAGCCAAATTGATGTGCTTTGACATGTTTAAGCAATATGATTCAAAGCAACCTCCCTATCTATGAAACTTAGAACAAATTCATCTTCATTGGCAGAGGTGGACATAAATAAGAGTCAACGATGCTTTCCCCCAGCAGTGAAAATTCACATCCAAAAAGAACATTCTGTGCCTCACGTCAAGACTATTCACCTGGTCAGCACTGTCCAATCTGGTTGCAGCATTGCCTGAGACCTGAGCAGCTGGCAGTGATAAGGTTATACTGATACTGTACTTTATCTGTCATGAGTTTAACCTCCAGCATGAGAGAAACTGAAGTGTCCCGATCTGTTGCAGAGCCAGGACACCTGGTTCTGGGCTAATAATTTGCTCTGGTCAGGCTGTGAGAAGTCAGCAACTGAACTTTCCTTCACTGATTCACAGCGCTAACGAACACTTTGTCCATGTCTAATACACTATAGGCCTCAGAGACCCCTCCATTGACTTGCTAAACCTCCATTGACTTCTTAATCCAGAGGATGTTAGTGGAGGGGAGCTGTCATGCTGTGGGGAGTGAGCTAAATGCTGAATGCAGCAGTGACCAACCTCTCTGATGCTGTGACGTTAAAAATCCTCCCCCCAGCACAACAGGAAATCTTTTCTCTGCAGCCCAACACTCCAAGTTCCCATCCGCCCCCGGGAGCTTTTGAGGTTTCCAAAATGTAAATATAGAAATAATGTGTAAAATATTGATGTGCTCAGCAGAGAGGTTGTACACATTTCAGATGGAGGTGGATGCACAACACAGGGCCTTAAGGTTGGAGTATTAGGTGTAGTTAATGGAGGCACCCACTCGTGTTGGTGTTGAGGCAGAGCTTAAGTACAAGTAAACACTATTAGTAGTAGTACTCCTTGAATTTGCTGGAACTCACATCTGGCTTTAGTGTTATTTTTTAGCAGCATTTATCAAATTCTTCAACACGTTTCTGATCCATGGCACAGTGCAAGGTGCCGATTGACTGGAGTTTGTTCCTTGACACCAGATGGACAGAAGAAGAAATCAGGACCCGGGGCACAGAAGGAGGGAGTGGAGGGAGGATTTAGAGGTTTTAAGGATTAGAGCGGTGGAAAGAGAGAGAAAAGGGGGAGACAGAAAGAATGGGAAGAGCTTCTGTAAGGGGTCCCGCACACACACACATACACAAACACTGCTAATCTCTTTACCAGGCTCCCCAAGGCTGCAGGCTACAGGGTGCATCTACAGGGCAGCGAAGCCCCTCTCCCTGTCTGCTGTCTGATATAGCCGCTACTGTCCAACAAGAGGTCAGTTTGGTGGTCAAGGTCAAGACTAGGCTTTCATTTATGGGAGAAACAGCTTGACTGCTGTTTTGATGAAGGACTTTAAAGGACAGAAGAAGAATACTATTAGTCCTTAAAGCTGAACTCATCAACATTTTTACATCAACAATGAATCAAAAGACTACATGTTGTGAAAGGAGCTGCTCGTAGTAATGAACCCACAGAATTATCACCTGCAGTTCTGCAGCTCTATGGAGTGTTTCAGGGCCTTTTAACCCACAACTTTACTGTTTTGATTCATTCTCACAGTTCTCATCAACCTAATTTCTAGCCACAGCAGGAAGTTGTTTTGAGCAAAAAAAACGCTCTAAAACCCCACTGTACTCTACCTGCCCAGCACCAAATGGCAGACAGTCAAAGTTAGCGACTATCTGGTGAACATAGTGGAGCATTTAGCAGCTAAAGAGGCAAATATTTTTCTCAGGAGTTAGTGGAGACAGAAGCAGAGCTAAAAGCAGAGTGAATATTGGACTTACATTCATCAGGTGGCCAGAAACACGACTCCAAATGAATGCTAATGTTGCTCCAGATCTGCTGGATGTGGAAATACGCTGCTGTTTGCAAACACCGTTGCTATAAAAACGTTATAAGGTGATAATATGTCAGTGTTGTGTAAACAGCTTGTTGCGTTGCCCTAAAGTGGCCAAAAAATAGGATAAATATGTATGCAGCTTTCAGTAGTGTCAAAACAAACTCAGCTGTGCCTTTTTCTCTGCGTGCAGTTTGAAAGTATGTATAAGGTGGGTTTAGAAAATGTTGTAATTAGTTTTTTATAAAAATGATAGTTTCACTACAAACAGACAAATGTGATTATATAAAATTTTCAATGAGCATGTACAAGCAGTCATGGTACTTGCTCAGGAAATAGAGGGCAAATGTGCGTACTAAATGGAGGGGGTGATGTTACTAACGTGGCAATAGAGTATAATTGAAAATATGCATATATTTGAGTCAATAAAAGTGAAAGGCTTAATTGAAAAGTAATTGGTTTAGGTGGAATTCTACATGCAAAATAATAATACCATCTCATTATCTTTGTTTTTATCTGTTTAGCAGCACATGCAGTATGTCTGTCCACGGCTCTGACAGATAAATGTGGTTTTGAGGGCAAATCAACTGGAACTTTCAGCCATGTTACATCTCTGGCCACACCCTCATCAGTGATGTCACATTAAGTGTTTTTCTTCATCTGTCGTGGGCAAAACCACTTCTGTGACATCACTGATTCGGGTGTGGCCAGAAATGTAACATGCTTGAATGTTTTACGCCAGTATGATGTAGGTGTACGGTGTGCACTATAGATTTATTGCGTAAATATATGTAATTTTTGTCATTTATGTTGTCATATGTTAATATAAACTTCTTGCAGTTGTTTCACCCTTATAGAAGGAAAAACTATGTTTTCAAGCCCTGCTGTTGAATGCTTTGAGCCAGCACGAGACAACTCTTAAAAATGACACTTCACTAAAAACCTTGACAAATGTTTCTTACTGTTGCAGCAGACGTGCTTTTACCAGCTTCTGTCTATTGTATCCTCTAAGCTTGTTTTTTACACTTGCTCTATGATTGGCCCTGACTTTTGTATGATTTCCATCCTGTTTAGAATAGATATTCTTCTTCTTGCTAGCATAGTTTTAGCTTGCTTGCAAAGTTGCTAGCTGAAAACAGTAGCAGCTAACATTATGTCAAGTTACCAAATTTGGTCTCTAGAGTGAAAAAAAAAAGATTTGCACTAAACCGAAATTGGTATCTTTTAGTTGAGATAAAGAGAAACATTTTCCTGAGCAGACTTAAGAGTTTCAAGGTTTCTGCGAGAAAAATGCTAATGCTGAATTATGGATCAGGTCTGAAAATAGGACACACTTGGAAGCGGTTCCTGAAATATTTAAATATTCAGTTCACTGGCTGCTGTTGATGTTCTGAACCTTTTTTTTCTTGTTAACCTGTTTCAGTTTTGGCCCACTGTTGAAATCCACTAATTACAGTGTGAAATGATTGCACTTTGTCTATGTGTGTAGATATGTATATATATATATATATATATATATATATATATATATATATATATATATGTGTGTGTGTGTGTGTGTGTGTGTGTGTTTGATCTTATATTGTTATATAAATGAGACAGAATGTGGACTGCGTGTTCATTCCTATTTTACATAGGCAAACACATGGACTCATACATGCACATATACTTTATATATATACTTTATATATTTCTCACACACATATGCTCACACACACTCAAAACCCACTCATACCGTACCCACCTTCACTTACACGCATCATCTATACAGTATGTCTGAGAGCATGTGTACTGCAGTACTTATGAAAGGCAGCACACAAAATGCACCACAAACCCAGATGGTGTTGCTGTTTTCTCAGTCTGTGGATGAAAGCTTGCAGAAGGAAAGTACGCTCCTGCAAAGACAGAATGCCTTTGTCACTGTACAGTTTGTCCTGTTGCTTTGTAGCCAGCCTCCACTCTTTTTCCAGACAGCTGGAGAGAGTGTGAATCCATGAGCTCCATATGTGTGTGTGTGTGTGTATTCAAAGTGTGCTGGATTGGATCCTCACACTTTGCTCTTAATTAAAAGAACTCAAAGGCAGTCGGGTGTGTCTGCAACACCTGGAGGAATGGAAGTCAGTGGAGGGGGGGGGCAGTGTCTATGTGTGTGTGCGACAGCAGTGTGCGTGTGCGCATTTTTGTGAGTCTGTGAGTCTGTCATCTCTGCTGCATGTTTCCTTGTCAGTTTTTCATTGTCAAATGAAACCACAAAGAAAAAAAAACAAAAAGAAAAAAAACACCCTCCCTGGTGCTCCCTGGGTGCCCCAGCATGCATCTGCATGTATGCATGCATGCACACTCTTGATTTAAATGCAGCCAGAAAGTGAGTTTGAAAGCCAGAAATCTCAGCACCCATGGAAGTAAAAGTATGTAATTTGTATTAAAGCTCTTAAACAAGCATCCCCTTTTTGTGCACCAGCCTGAAAACAACATGATTAGTATTCTTGAACCTTCTTGATTACAGTCATGACTCTGGTCTCTTCTGAAAGGTAACTCTTCTGAGTTCACTGTCAAAAAGTCCAATTAGTCCAATGTGATACTGGAAGATATTTAAATTAAAATACATTTTAAATTTCAATTTTAAAATGGCTGACACCAATAGAATCATCTTTTGCTTTCAAACGATGTGTATTTTGCAGAGGTTTAGTGAGAATTTGTATGACAACGGAAAGAAAGTGGTTATGGTTAAAAAAAAGGCAGCATTCATGGCAAATTGTGATGCAATGTGAAAGAAGTCAGAGGTGCTACACACCCATCCACCACCCTGACCTCCACACCTTTTCCATTCTCTTCTTTGTTACATAAAGGGCACACTACGTCCTGCACTGGCACTAAACGTTGGCTGGACTTAGATTGTATGCTTCAGATTCGTTCAATATGGTCATAATTCTTAAAATAGATAGTGGTTCCCAAACATTTGTAAAACATGGCGGCCCCCCATGGTGACTTTTTAAAGCCAGGTCCATAAAAAAATGGCTTTCCCATTCGTGTGGAAGAACTTGACTGGAGACCTGTCTTCTACCACATCAAGCAAGACCTTATCTCCCAACACCTGTGTTGGACCTCACTAATGCTCTTGTTGCTCAATGGGAGTAAATCCCTGCAGCCAGGTTCCAAAATCTGGTGGAAAGCCTGAAACCAGAAGAGTGGAGGCTGTTATACAGTAGCATCATTTTAACTAATGTTAATCAACACTGTAGCTACTTGTATGCATGAGGGACTGAATAATTGACTGATCACTCACAACAATGTGTTCAACAATCATACAGGGTTGAATGTTTGTGTCCACATGCTTTCGGCCATGCAGTGTACGTAAGTTAAAAATCAAATAGTAAAATCATACCTCCTATTTCTGGTCTTTTACTATCTCGTGTGATTTGGGAACAGCCTTGTGTTTGTGTGTTGATACAGCTGGGCTGATTTGAGATCTGGTTAATCATTAGCTTCAGTAGCAGAGACATAGGGAACAAAATGTGACAGAGAACCAGGACATGGCCTTTCGCTCTCACAGACGATGGGAAGAGATGGAGGCTCAGAGTGTGTGGCTGGGTGGGACTGAGTGTGTTGAGAGAGAGAGAGAGAGAGAGAGAGAGAGAGAGACCTGAGTGAGCCTCGGTGAGTAGCTTCTTTAGTGCTCCCAGACCTCCCCAGCATTAAAGTTTAATGAGAATGCATTCTACTTGGGCTGACCAGGCTCTCTACATCCCTCTCCCTCTCTCCTTTCATCTCTGTCTGTGTTTGTGGTCAGAGGAAGTGATGGGATTATATCATGAGCGGCCACACACAACATTGTATGGGACTCAAATTTGTACCCTCAAGTAACACTAGCCACCGCTCAAAAAGTGTCTCTATATTTAAATCACGTTAAACGTTAAATAATGTTATAGTGTCACAAAGAGTTTAATTTTGTCTAGAATGTGTGTGTTTGTGTGAGTGTGTGTGAGAGAGGAATTGTGACATACCTGTGATGTAACTGCTGCTTTATACAGACCATATTTGCCCACCACAGCTCCCTCAGAAAGCACAATACAAACACTGCCAGGTTGCTTTGAGTCCTCAAATGGAAAAGTACTAAAAAAGTCAAGATTCTGTGTGATTCAATATATACAGTATATGTGAGCATAACATAGTGTATAAACATATAACCCCATTTATCACTTTATTTAAATGCACTTTTACTTTTCTGGCTCCTTAGTAGATGAGCAACATTCATCTTTTTGATGGAGAAAATATAGTATTTGCATCTGAAGCATTATTACACATATAGTAGCTTATAGTGTATGGTATCATGCCTATGAAAAAACCTTGTTTCAGGTGACAAATTTAGGTAAACCACCACCACCATTCTTCTAAAAGATATTCCCTCACTTGGTGTTTTGATGATGGTGGTGGAGAGCGCTGTCTAACACGTCGGTCCAAAATCTCCCATAGGTGTTCAACTGGGTTGAAATCTGGTGACTGTGAAGGCCATAGCATATGATTCACATCCTTTTCATACTCATCAAACCATTCAGTGACCCCTGGCTGCTCTGTATTAAAGCCTCTACATTCATTACGTTTCTAAACTCAGCTTTTTCCCTCACGTCACCAGTCAACCTCACCATGGGTTAAACTGACCACAAACAAAATGAAAATAATAGCTGATGATTTGAACATGCCTCTCTGTTATCCTTTGTTAAGTGGCCATGGTCGTGTGCATGACTAGACTGGTAACGAGTAAACAACTATAAACTGCATTCATAGTAGATGTTTTCTCAGTATGCTGAAGTCTGGACTGGCTCCGTGTATTAACTCTTCTCCTGCAGGAACAAAACAATCGCTAACCATGACACTCTGCATACACTGTTCAAGCACAACATTTTGGACGTAAATAAACCACAACTCTAGCCGTGGAAAATAATTTGATTTGTAGCTCACTATGTGTAGAGGTTGGTAGGGCCCCAGGAATATTAAGACAAGAAGAAGAAGAAGAAGAAGGAGGGGGCGCAACAGAGGAGTGGGCTTCTAGCCAAGGCTGCTGGGATAGAGTAAGGGGATTAGAGGTTGCCCATAATTACTCCACAACTACTCCACCAACTAGTCATGGCTTATACGTCACCCAGCAGACTGTGAGGTCAAAGGCTTTGTACACTACATGTGATTTGTGTGTGTGTGTGTGTCTCAGCGTTTAAGAGAGAACGAAATAGAGAGGAGGACAGTGCAGAGTGAATTGTATATATACAGTGATGTGGAAGAGAGCATTTTTATCAATTAGGCTTTGACAGAGTGGAATCCAATATACAGCGCTGAAGATGTGAGATATGAGTGAAGTATGAGAGGGAAAGAAATAAAGGAAATGGAGGAAGAGCGAGAGGGATATAAATGGAAAAGAAAGAAAAATGCACGAGGAGGAGAGAGATGGAGTGATAGACACACACACACACACACACACACACA
Organism: Oplegnathus fasciatus; assembly: GCA_003416845.1. Classification (NCBI taxonomy): domain Eukaryota; kingdom Metazoa; phylum Chordata; class Actinopteri; order Centrarchiformes; family Oplegnathidae; genus Oplegnathus; species Oplegnathus fasciatus. The sequence goes on along the minus strand of NTHP01000042.1, from coordinate 428,212 downwards.
CACAGATATACACACATACACACACACATACACACCGAGGAGTCCATGCCAAAAAAGCACTCTGCTCCATAAATACGAGTAAAACACTCACAACATCAATAAAGAGAGTTATCAACATCTAAGCACTGGCCAGGGGAGGGGCTACTTAGTCTGATGCTATAGGCTGGAGACAGGCTGAAGCTATGTAAGGACCCAGTCTGTGTAGTGATGGAGCCGTAACAGTAGCAGTGTGTTAGAAACAGAGCTGAACAAGACAACATCAAGTCTGCTCTTTTAACCTCTTCCACCCCACAGACCCCTCAATGGCGGTATCATTATAAATGCATGGCGTGCAGACGGTTTTTAAAACCTACATTACTTTGTTTTAAATTCTAGATCCCACTCTTGGTAAAGATATCAAATATGTCATGCTGATTTTCATGGAAATATGAATAGCATGATGCACATGACATCCACGATTTATTACATGCTCACCCTGACAATTATAAAATACTGTTGTTTACGCTTACCATTTTCACCATCTTAGTTTAGCGTGTTGGCATGGTAACGTTTGCACTAAACACAAAGTACTGTATAGCTGAGGTTTAAGGGAGTGTCATTAGCAGGTATTTGGTCCGAAGCCACATATTGCACAAATAGAAATTTTGACCTGACTGTGGTGCCGGATGTCAGATCATCAACAAAGATCCTACAATTCATCCTGAGGGGGCATGAATGTACCAGATTTTATGGCAATCTACTCAAAACTGCAAAAGTAAACTCATGAGGAAAGGTCTGGGGAACACCAAAGTCAGTAGGATTCATCATCTGGGGACCATGAATGTCATTCCTGATAATTCATTCAATAGTTGAAGAAATATTTAAGTCTGGACCAAAGTCATGGACAACTGACTGACCAACATTGTCATCTTTAGAGCCCTGCCACTAGCATGCCTAAATTAATTTGACTGTGAATATACGAAAAAAAATTTTTTAGGAAACACAGGGACTCAAGTGGGAAGCTCCACACCCGAAGAGGTAGCTTTCAGAACACATGGTTAACAATGAGATGTGATGACAAAGAGGTTCAGTCCAATTCTGGCCTTATCCACTCTACCTCTATTTGCATGCTCACATCGTGGGTTAGCCATATTTAAGGCTGTCCAAAACCAGCAAGGAAGTGGACAATAAAACCACCTAACAGTGACTGCTGACTTGCCAAACTGCACTATCCCCAAACAGGTGGTGAAAAATGGAGGAAACATTATGGAAATTTAAAGTTATAATCTTGAAGATTTTCATTTTGTTCTCTTTCGCGGCACCTATGGCATAATCTATAATTGCAGGTGTGTTTTTGAACCTACAGAAGTTTCATCGTCTGTAGTCATCAATCTTTTCTTTGTTTGTTCGGCCATAGTAACCGTTTTCTCGCAATGCCAGCAGAGACCGGAAAAAACAGTATGCCGCTTTACACACAGGTGAGTTGAAGAGCGAGTCTGTTGCGCTAAAAGCCTTGTTAAAAGCCGAACTGCGTGCCGCTTGTGATTTTTCCGGGAAAGTTGCCACCGACACCCGGGTTGTAATACTGCAAATGCTGCAGGCTTTCATCAGTGGGCCATCGGCTCAATCACCATTGTGTCGCACCATTCGGCAATAGATAGTGACTTAACAGACGTTTATTTAAATGAAAATCTTCGAGATTATATTTTTAAATTACAATATAAGATACTTTTTCAAACATACTATATGTTTACTTCCACCACTTATCCCAGCCTTTTGCAAGGATTTCTGAAACTGCAACCACTTTATTTATCAAAGTTCCATTTAAGATTTATATTATTATATTATATTTATTATACCAAAACCTGTTGTTACAGTTTTCCTACACTGGCTTTACGTGGTGGATTTAGATAAAATCTCAGAATAGTCAAATGAAATTAAAAAGCAAAAACATCACTTTGTCACTAAAGTCACACCCATCATCTCACAATCGAAGACAGAACGTAACCCTATATTTTGTAGCATATGGTGGATGTTATGGAGATATCCATTTGTTTAGCACTGGGAATAATGGATTGGTATGGGAAAAAGGTTTTGGTGGTGAAAGGGTCTCTTTTCTCCCAGAACTTCATGCTAGCTTTAAGAGACCATTGAACATTGCTCCCCTAAAGCTGTGTACTAAACCAGCAGGTTTATGTGACTGCAGCAGTCGGTGTAGATGTGGCTGTAACATTGGATCCTGGAAAGAATGACAGCTGGGAATCAAACCCCATCAAGCCAGGCAGGATTGACCAGATTGTTTGAGAAACTGCTGCCCTATAGATAGATACACAGTGGCCATCTGGGCGCTTTATTTCTGCTAGCATTATGACGTTAGTACCATTTTATAGCCTTTTGACAGTGGAGGGAGCCAATTATGTAAAAGTCGTCATGGATAACATCATGGCAGGCAAACAAGAAAACAAAGAAGATGTTTGCTTTGGTTAAGCACCCATCTGTTGCTCTTGTCTTTCCCTTCCCTTACTTCTTCTTTTCATCACTTTCACACACCACACTCCAGCAGGATTGTGAAGATCTTTTAGGATTTTTTTTGACACATAACTTCATTCTTCATTTCCAATAAAAGACTAATGTTCCTGCTTTTATAAACTGATTACCGATGTTCCTGAGCAGATCTATTTATTCTATTCCTTTCTCCCCTCCTCTTCTTCCTCTCCTTCCTCTTTCCATCATCCTGTCTCCATCCTCTTTCCATCATCCACTCCTCTTCTCAAGTGGTATTTATAGAGTAGTTCCGGATGCATCGGTTTTTCTCCTCCGCTGGTCTCTGGCCCACGCTTGTTTCCGTCTTGGCTCTCTTTGTTCATCCTTTGCTTTTTCACTTGTTCTCCTTGCACCACCACCTCCTCCTCCTCCTCCTCATTCTCCCTGTAGACAACCGTTTGTCGATCCATCTCTTTCTCAGATGGGAAGACTTCTGGGATTGTGTACACACACACTCCTCCCCTGTTCTTCCTGTCTTCCTGTTTCCTTTTTTACCCCACTGTGTCTTCTCCCTGTCTGTGTCTGCTCCCTTTCATTTACCTCTTCTGATCACTCCGCCTCCACCCCTGACTCCTCCTTTCCTTTGCCTCCTCACAGCGTGTTCCAGCATGTCTGTCGTCTTCTCGGTCTCTAGCTCCATCAGAAGAGAGAAGAGATGTTTTTCCTTCAACACCTTCAAATAGCATAAATCTACTGTGTCGCTTGTCCATATATGTTTTTCTATAGTAAGCATCCAAACCATCCAATCCATGTTACAATGAATAACGTTTTAATTACACTTTTTAATAATACTGTACTATAATACAAAGGCTAACTACCTCTATCCTAAATACATGAACAATGCTGCACCTTTATTTTCATGTCTTCTCCATAGACCATCAGCTGGTGAGGATGCTGCTGTTTCAGGGACATGTAGCTTTAGCCTGATTTTAACATTATATTGTGTATGTAGCCATCATGTGCATATTTAAGATGCTTTTACAGGGTTTTCTTTAAAACGAATCACTGAACTCCATTGAGATGGAGTTTTCAACCAACTCACCGAGTTTTAGCATTAGCATTAATTTACTCTGCCTAGCTAGAGCTGATACAGTCTGGTAATGACAGTTGTCATTTCAGCCAACGAAATCCTCGTCCATTAGTTAAAAATGAGAAGGCTGCTTTTATTTACTTCTGTGTGAAATCGAAGGCGTTTTATTTCAAAACATTTGAATTGTGAGTGGTAAATTTGCGGAGGGTTTTGGGGTCCTCCCCCAGGAAATTAGGAGCGTCAAACACTTCTTTTCTTCTATTTTGGTGAATTTTTATGCAGAACTATTTGTTCCTTTTCTGCATCAGTTTATGGTGGAAATGTCTTCATGTAAAGGAAATGTCAAAATAGCAAACAACTCGAAAAACATTACCCAGTAGCATTAGCTGCCATCACAACAGAAAGAATGCCCTAATATCGGACCTCCTCCTCCTTTTCTCTTCTGGCTCCTCCATGTTTATCAACCGTGCATAGTTGATGATTCTTCTTTCTGTTTTATTGGCACATTGCCATTGCTTTTGAGGTTGCATACTGCCACCACCTACTTTACCAGAGGCTTTGTTGCATCTATGAGTCGTGTTCTAGCGGTTTGTCAAAATAAAAGTCCTCTGCTACTTTCATCTTTTTATTGTGGGAAAAAATAAACATGTTCTGAATATTAAGGTGTCCCCTG
>NTHP01000042.1:358278-423978 GCA_003416845.1 Oplegnathus fasciatus | reverse complement strand
CCCCCCCAACATACAGACTGCTTCTTTTCTAACTTCTTGTGTCTCCTCCAACTGAAAAAGAGTCTTCTGCAAGGCGTCACCAGTAATCAGCTGATGAGACAGAAATAGTACTGCCCTGCACACACACAAACACACACACACACACACACACACACACACACACAGCTTTCCCCTCTCCCCTCCCCATCCTTGGGCAATGTATTCATAGCGGTGCTAATTAACAACTCCACACCAACGACTGGTGAAGAGAGTGGAGACACAAGAAGGAGAGATAAAGAGAATAAGAGAGAGAGGCAGAAAGGGGGATAGAGGGAGGGAGTCCTTGGACATGCTGAGCTGAATATGTGAGGCCCTAGGCGAAGGCAAACCCACACATGTGTATATGTGGGTTTTCTGTCTGTGTCACTGTTTATATTTGCTCATGTGTGTATGTGAGTGTATGTACTGTATAACTGTGTGCATGTGTGCTCATTTGCACACTTGTTTTGACAAGGCCAAAGCAGGGCTAACACACATCTGGCTCTCTGTCTGTCCCTGTTGGCCCATGGTGTTGACCTAGAGAGAGGAGACAGCCACAGTTCGGCCGGTTCACACCACTGGGACCCCGCTGGCCACTGCCTGCCACGGCCACATGCTAACAATGTCAGATAGTGACACATTACAGTAGTGTGAATAGGTTACTTTTTTCAATAACGAGTAGTGTACTGTAATAGATATCTTGTTTTGTGTGTTCAGTGAAAACACTGGTCCTGGTCAGGACATGTTAACTTAGCGCTGGGGCTGGAGGTGCTGAGAATATGTCGAACTTCTGCTGAAAGAGGACATTCACACCATCCGGTAACTCTGAAGTAACTCTTATACGTACATGTTGTGTCTTCTTAGCTGTCCAGCTCGCAGCAGGTTCATAAATCACCAGGTTTTTTTTAGAATTGGGTGCAGACAATAAGCAGAGCATCCTTCATTTTTTAAGGGTAAGGCAAACCTTAGTGGTAATCACACACCTGTAGCCCCTAGCATGGTGTGTGATTATTAAGCCACAATGTCTTGGTTCTATTTTATGATCTGTTAAATACAGAAGATGCGACTTGGGGATGTGGAGGATTTAGAGTTGTTGAAAAGTAGCTTTGACAGGGAAGGTAATGTAATGAGTAATGTTACCTGTGTACGATTAAAGCTGCATTTATTGATTTTGGGCCACCTCTGGACAGTGGTACATATATATATATATATACATACACATATACAGTACATCCAGTAGACATGGAGCTGTACAAACATTTATTGGAGTTGTGTTTCTGTCCACTCAGTTAATGTGAGTCCAATATTCACTCTCCTTTTAGCTCTGTTTTGGTCTCCACCAACCAAAATATCTGGCTATTTCGCTGCTAAATGCTCCACTATGTTCACCAGTTTGTCGCTAACTTTATCTGTCTACTGTTTGGTGCTGGGCAGTGGGTTTATCAGAGCGTTTTCACTGAAAACAGCTGCATGTAAAGTCAATGACAGGTGAGTTGCGAAGTGGGAACCCAATACAAAGAGCTAGAAGAGGCTTAAAGGTTATGTAGAGCTGAGGGGAAATGCAAGAGCTGGGTGATAATTTCCTGTGGGTTTGTCAGCAACCTTCACATTACACATAATAATTTGACCCATTGTTAATATATTAAACAATATTGATTAGTGTTGCTTCAGTAACATTTACAATGTTAGCTTTTACATTTTTGTAGCTACTTATATGTTGATTCAGCTCTGTGGTAATGTTTTAAATCTGTGGTTTGTGGTACATCATCTCTCCAGCCTAGTTTGCGCACACACTAATGCACTGTACATCCAGGAGGGATGGAAGTTGGCATAACATGATTCAGGCTTTGAAGAAATTAGTTAATTTAGGGAGAAAACAAATATGGACCTTTTTTGTAGTGTTGTGAGTTTCTCTATGCAAGCAACCAGTGACGCAAATGTTCTCAGTCTGTTTTTGTGTGAAATTGACTGAAGGAAGAGTCTCTCCGCTCCGCTAAAATATTTTAACACTCCTTCACCACCTGTGATCCCAGTCATGGTGGCTGACCCCCGGGGAGGCAGCGGGCTCAGGCCTGTAATCAATGAACACGCAGTCGAGTGAACACAGAGAGCATGTCCTTACTTGAGAGCATGTCTTTCCCTGTGTCTTCACAGAGTGATTACGTTTTCATCCGTATGTTCGGGGTCACCTATGTATCCCCTGCTGAGTCAAGGTTAAGATTAACATAAAGGCAGTGTTCATGATATGCATTTAGGAAGAAATTACGATGAATATGGGAACTGTGTGCTGACTCAGAGGGCATGAATCTGGACTGTCACACTGTCTATTAATAGGGTGTGAATTTTAAAAACTGGATGGTGTCTGTGTGACAGAGACATTGCACATGTTCGGTGAATACTGTAGCTGTATAATGTATATTTTTTATGTGCTTAATTCTTCATACCGTAGATCACTTTCCTGTCGAGGACAAATGTCACTGTCATTGAATATTGTATGCATTTATGGAATCTACCATTCACAGAGTGTCAGTCTGCTGCTTTCTCTCTGCGTTTGTTAGAGCATGTTAACATCACACATTCAGTGTCATTGACATTGGTGATGATGGACTGTGCAGTTGTAACTTTTGTCTTTGGGTCTGACCTAAGAAGCGAATGATTTAAAGCTGCATTAATCAATACTTTTGTATAAACACTGGGTCCAATCACCATGCGTTACATGGAAGGCGTTGTGCGGAGAAATAAATCCACAGAGAATTCTGCATTTCCCCTCTGCTCTGTGGAGCATTTTAGCGTCTTTCAGCTGATTGTTTTTAGTTGCACGACCCGCAGCTTAACTGTTTTGGTTCAGTCTCACTGCTCTCATTAACATAGTTTTCAGGCAGCAAAAAAAATCTAATAAACTCACTTTATGCTACCTGTCCAGCACCACATGAGAGAAAAACAAAGTTAGCAACTAGCTGGTGAATGTTGTGGAGCATTTAGCGGCTAAAGAGCCAGGTATTTCCCGCAGGAGTTGGTGGAGAAAAAAACAGAGAGTGAATATTGGACTTACATTTGCCAGATAGCCAGGAACGTGACTCTAAATGAATGCTAATGTCGCACTGAGTTTGCTGGATGTGTAAATAGGTAACAGTCAGCATATCAACTTTATGAGTTGATAATATGTCAGTGTTCAGCTTGTTGCGCTGCCCCCAGGTGAGTAACACATTCATTGATACAAGTTTAAAGCCACAATAGGTTTTGATATTGGTAGCTAAGAGTGGTGGGGAGAGGTGGCCATTTAAAACATTTGGAATGTCCATATAATGTAATATAATAAATGATGGATCTTTACATAAAGGTATATGAGAAGACAATACACTTAAATTAGAATTTCACCCTAAATCTAGAGATTTTCAAAGGTGATGAGACTACAGAGCTCCTTTGTGATTTAGGCACAGATTTATTTTTATATTAAAAAAAGTCACCTGGTGCAGCTTTGGCAGTGTCAGCATGTGCTGCTGAATGTGTATAAGTGGTAGGAAAGACTGATGAAACCATGGCTCTAAGAACAGGAACAGCTGGTGCACTGACACCCGCTGACACCCAGTGCTTGACGCCACCACGTTACCATGACAACCGGCTGTGCACCCTCTGTTTCTGACAGCTGTTCCCATGGTGCCTGGGCTTGGCTCAGCCCCTGGACTCCCATTGGCAGGATAGATAGCTTCTCCGGGTCAGAGGTCATGTTTATGACGTTGCTGCTGTGGCGGTGTCATGTTGTTTTTCCATCTGAATTACGTACGGATCAGTTTAGCTGAGGTTTGTGTCGACTGCAATGTCCATTTATCATTATTTATTTACTATTAGCTAAATCAAAGCTTACTTGAAACATTTTTGAATAAAAACATGCACGCGCAGTGCACATTCATACATCTCGTGAGTGTATTCGAATGTGCAGACACTTTCCACTTGAAACGTTTATCTGTGTCTGTCTGGAGGACTACAGTTTCAGGATTCTACTGGATGCTTTATCACAGTATCATTGTTATCTGTTCAAAGCTTCACCCTGTGTTCCTCAGTCAAGCACAGCCAAAACTGGTGACGGATAAAGTGATCAGTGGGTGTAATACTATAAAACAATGCTTTTGTGGAACAGTGATGATCTTCATCGTGTGAACTTATATGAGTCACCTGGCTCTGCATTATACAGTAGATGGCACCGATGCTTTGATGGTGAGACCTTAGGATATTACGGCTAATTGTTAAGTCCCCTTCAGGCATTACAAAACTTTTGCATTAAACACAACATACCAAATATTTGAGAAAAAATGCTTATAAGATATTCAAATTCAAATATCAGCCTAAAGGTGCGTAGGCTGTGTACAACAGAGGATATTTCATTTTCTAACCTTGGCATTCATGTGTCTTTTTCCAGAAAATGTTTTTTTTCACATTTCATTCAACATCCCACGTCACAGAATCGCAGTCCCTGTTCCAACCATTCCCTATGTCAGCTGATTGGCCAAATGTGTCCCCAGTCCACCAGTCACCTCCGTGTAGCAGCTCTGTATGGTGGCAGTCTGCCGTCTCCGCTCTAGCAGTACCCAGAGACAGCTAGAAAGGCACTAGTGAAGAGGAATGTACAACTGGCTTCTGTTGACTCATTTCCTGGACTTGGAGAGTTTGTATTTGGCATATTATAACAGATTTTTTCAGGGAGACTGTATACTTTGTGGGAATTACGTAAAGTTTCGTTTGGACAGAAAGACAGACCTCTTTTTCCAACTCAAAAGTATTCTGTAAAGACACGGCATCATCCCTGGACTTCGGATGGGTCATGGTGGAGGACTGTTTGATTATTTCTACCATAAAAAACAGCTGACAACCGATCAGGTGCTATGTTTTCTACCTGTTTCTTACCCAGCAGCTGAGCACTACAGACGGGAGGACATGTCTGCTTTCAATAGACCCAGGTGATCTAGTTTTACATCTGTGTAAATTGAATGTCTTTGGGTCTTTTTGGACTGTTGGTCGGACAAAGCAATTTGAATGTTACTTCGGGATCTTGGAACGTGCGATGGGCGTTTGTTACAATTTTCTGACATTTTATAGACTGCTCTGTTACACTTATATTTTAGGAATTCTTCAGTGAGCAGGTGTTCTGTTAACCAGTAGGCCTTCCACTTATACCACTTTCTTTTTAGGGTTAACGGATTTAGTATGAATTTCTCATTTTTACCTCAGTAAATGTGCAAAAGTGTGAATGCAAGTGCACTGCATTGTCTTGCATTTCTTTTGACAAATAACTTGCAGACGTGACTATAAAGTCAGTGTGCTGCCAGAGACTTAACTAGAGTTTGTCTGCTTCCACATGCAGGCAAATTGGCTGCAAATCTGTGAATGAAGCCATCTCTTTCCCCTCTATCTCTCTCACTCAGCGAGATAATTAAAGTGAATGTTTGGGTCCCCTATATGAGAGCCATGGTATGCTAATGCAGTATCCCTTTGACAGTTCTGTTGAGACAACATTGTGGGTGTTTTTTAACATGGCCTGATTTGCAATTCACACTTGGGTTATTTCCATCATAGGCATCCTGGGAAGCAGGGAGGGGGAAGGCTGTGAGCCACTGAGTGCAAAACTGAGCTGAAGTTTCATTTAATTGCGTGTATGATTTTTTTTGAAAGGCACCTTTCAAGTGGTGCTCTAATTGCCAGTTATTTTGCTGGAACTGAAATGTGCATGCATAACATCGCATGCATGACATTGCTTTTGTTTCTGTTGGATTTATTTATTTCAGAAATTATCCAGTTATTGAGACATTCCACCACGTCCTTTGCTGTTGATGTTTTTATGAATGTAAGGATATTTAGACAGGAAGATCTGTCTGAACAGCGCTGAAGAGCAAAGTTGATCAAATACAAAAAGCTTGTGAATGCATGATGTACCACTAATGGGCAATCTTCAACGTTTCTCTCTTCTCCTCTCAGAACACTGCACCAGCAGTTTGAGAGCTACAAACAGGAGGTGCGTCGCATCGGGGCGGAGACGCGGCGTCAGCAGACCCAGCAGAAGGACGACGCGCCCACCTGTGGTATCTGCCGCAAGACCAAGTTCGCAGACGGTTGCGGCCACCTCTGCTCCTACTGCCAGACCAAATTCTGCGCTCGCTGTGGAGGGCGGGTCTCTCTGCGCTCCAACAATGTGAGAAACCTGACCTCTGACCTCCCCCTTTTCTCTTTCTCCCTCTCACACTCATCTCATTCCCGCTGTAGCTGATGTACAGTTGGTCCTCCTGCTTCTGTGTTTGTTACCGTCTGCTTTGTTGCTTCCTGGTCACACTTTGGCCTCACCAAAGTGTATTGGAAGAATGGCTTGGCACCAGTCATAGGTCCTTTCAAGGCTCATTTTAAATCTGAGGCTGTAGTGTTGTGGAATGGTTACAAATTGAAGCACCTTAGCTCACTTGAACGTGAAAGCACACCAGTAGCAGCATCTGTGTTGTCGTGTGTCTCCTGTGACCGCACTGCAGCCATCAAGCAAGCACCATACCTGAACAAAGACCAGGACCAGTGAGAAAACAGAGAGAGAGAGGAAGAGGGTAACATGTTTCATATAGGATGTTTAAAGGAATACTGAAAACCTTACCATAAGCTCACAATAAGGGCAACAGTAAAAAGTTAAGTTTGTAGAAAAGGACGGCAGCTGTAGTTAGCATGTAAAAAAAAGACAACCCTCAAGCAACTCTTGCAGCATCATCCACTTCGTCACTGTCTGTCTCTATGCCCAGTTTGTTCCAACTTGGTCGCAAGTAACTGACAAGTGTGCTTAGATTGGTTCCAAATGGCAAATGTAAACATCTTACCTCACTAGTGACAAAGGCAAACTGTGTGCACATTTTTATGAACATTTTTGGAACATACTGAGGATACGGACAGACAGTGGAGCCATCATTTAAGCTTACAGGCAGTGAGTGGGTTTTGAGTTGTGTATTCTGTTACCATTGAACATTTATTTTGTAATGTCGATTAAATAACATAGTAGAGAGTGGCAGCGAAGGAAGGACAGTTGTGCTACTGTATTAAAACAAGTAGTGGTGCTGTGAGGCTGTACTTATGCACAGTGGTGCTTTGAGCTAAATGCTAATGTCAGCAAGCTAACATGCTCACAATGAAAATGCTAGCATGCTGATGCTTAGTAGATAGTGTTTACAGTGTGAATAATCTTAGTTTGCCATGTTAGCGTGACAGCATTCGCTAATTAGCACTAAACACAAAGCACAGCTGAGGCTGATCGGAATGTCATTAGCTTTGCAGATTTCTGGTCATAAACCAAATACTGGACCTGATGATGGCACCAGAGGAAAATCAAGAAATCACATTATTTAAGATCATCCAATGGGGAACATGAATGTCCAAAATTCATCCATCTTGTAGATACATGTGTGATATTTCACTATTTTGATCAAAGATGTGATCTTCTGGTTGCGCTAGATGAAAAGTCAGGGGATCACCACAGTCAGTAGGCTTCCTTCTCCAGGGAACATAGCATGGCTAAAAAGCAAACAAACAAATAAACAAACAAACAAAACATATGTTAACTTTAACTCACAGTGCACTGGAGACACTGAGCAGTGCTACCTCTAAGCTACAGGCTCTGGAGGCCACACTCTTCTAAAACAAAGGCCCACACCGTATCACCAAATTATAACCATTCATTTGATCCATGTCAGATCAGTGTGGTATCCATCCATAAACCAAACATGTTTGCACTATTTTAAGACCTGGCCCTCTTCCATCCAAGCATTCGTTGGGCTCCTCTCCAATCCAAGAGAGAGGACCTCCTCCTGGGTATCTTACCTGACTGGGCCCCGCACCCTTGGCCTGCTGGTCCCCAATCTGTTCAGGATCCGCCCAGCCCAGCTGGGGCTGAACTCACACTGGCACCACACTTACACAGAACTTGAAGGCCATTGAAAATAGTGGATAAAGATTGTATCCCTGTTGGTAGAGCCATTCATTTTTCTTTCACAGCAGGCAGGCTGTTACATGGAAATAAAGAGATGAGATTAGCATGATGTGAATGCAATCTAAAAATAAAACAAATAAAGCAAAGGATTTATTTGAGGGGGAAATGTGCTCAAAATAACACCAATCACTATGGCCTTTTTTGAATAATGAATGTTTTAATATGGAATTTAATTCCTTGAAATTATACTTAACATCATATTTTCAGTCAAAAGAAAGGGATATTAAGTGCAGATCATTGTTTCATGTGTAACGACATATGTCTGGAAGATGTAACGTATGTGAGAGTGTGTTTTTGTGTCTGTGAGTCTGCACAAGAGTCACTCTGACATAATGAATCAGTTAATCAATTAATACATTTGAGTCCTGTCAAATTAGCTAGGCTAGGAAGATACCAAATACAAAACACCTTCAATACCTGGTTCCTTTATATTACATAATTCCATTGTTATCCACTTACCACATGGGGGACGTAATTAAATAGTGAAAATTCTTTCTCACATTAAAGTTGTAATCTCGAAGATTTTCATTTCGTTGTCTTTCACGGCACCTATGGCAATAATCTGTAATTGCAGGTGTGTTTTTGGACTTCACTTAAAGGGGCTGTGTGTAACAATTTACACGTATTAGCCATTTTTTAATAATTTTTTAATTGTTTTTTGTTGCCAATGTGTGAACAGATTGTAACATAACTTAAAAAATTAGACCTTCCTCGACTTTCTCGGTTGACTCTAACACCCTGTAGACCGATTTCTATGTAAAGGACTCGGGACGGTTTTGCGTGCTCCTGAGTGCCTTTCCTCTCTTCAGGTCCGCTACAGCACTAACAGTGTGCAACACGAGCTAAACGAGCGGCTCACACCACAACACAGACTCACAACTCGACACAGGCAACACATCTTATTTATAATTTTCCGTCTAGTTCACTCACCGTTAGTGTTTTCATCCAGCTAATGTAGCTCTGCTGACGCTACTGAGCCTCTCGGTGAAAGCTAGACAAACAGCGAAAAGCTAAAAGCTATTTTTTTAACAACTTTATTGAAAAGCAAGCTGTCAACATGATGCCTGTCACGTTCAGTCTCGTGTGTGTCACGGGTCAGGGTATCATCGGATAATCCGTAATTCATTTGTAATTCCAAAATGAAAACACCATAAATCCGTCAATTGTTTCAAAACCAAAAAACGGTCCAATTTTGGTTTTTGCAAATTCCTTTTTTAATTTCTCATTTGGGACAGACGGTAGAACTGTGGACAGACAGGAAGCGGAAGTGAAGTGTGTTATGTTGTAGACTATAAAGTTTTTTTTTTTTAAAAGACTATAAAGTCTGTAAAGATTTGGTAACACGTGGGGACTTCTGCGGGTCACTTTAGACAACACTATTTGGGAAGGAGCACACAGGCTATTTCCACATATAATTAATTAGGCTATTAATTCACCCTATGCAACTAAATAATACATAATATAATATATCAGAATCAGAATCAGGTCTTTTCGTTTTGGAATTACAAATGAATTACAGATTATCCGATGAAACCCTGACCGTCACGTCACTGTTTTTGGCCAATGATGGCTCGCTCCCAGGGAGTGAGAGCAACAGGATGCAGACTGCAGGTGACTTAACGGCCACAGGTGTCATTGTTAACAAGCAATTTCTGAAAGTTAGACACAGCCCTTTTAAGTTTCAGTTTCACTTTCCTCGTCTGTAGTCATCGACCTTTTTTTTGTTTGTTCGGCCATAATAACCCTTTACTCACAATGCTAGCAGAGACAGGAAAAAACAGTACGCTGCTTCATACACAGGTGAGTTGAAGAGCGAGTCTGTTGCGCTAAAAGCCTTGTTAAAAGCCTAACTGTGCGCCGCTTGTGATTTTTCTGGGAAAGGCGCTCCCGACACCCGGGTCGTAATACTGCAAATGCTGCAGGCTTTCATCAGTGGGCCACAGGCTCAATCACCATTGTGTTGCATAATTTGGTGATATATAGCGACTTGACAGACGTTTATTTAAATGAAAACCTTTGAGATTATATCTTTAAATTACAATATAAGATACTTTTTCAAACATACTATATGTTTACTTTCACCACATATCAGCCTTTCCAGCCTTTCGCAAGGATTTCTGAAACTGCAGCCACTTTATTTATCAAAGTTCCATTTAAGATTCATTGCATCACTTAACCAAAACAAATCTGAATTTCTACACTCACTGAGCAATTTCATTCACAAATTCTTCCAAGGGATAAGAGAACAGAACATGTGAATGTCTTCCATTTCTTTTCAGTGTGTGTAACGGAAGTGCTTGCCTCTGTCCGGCCGGCCAAGCAGAATAACAGGGTTAGGAAAGTGTGAGCTTTGTTTCTTTACATAAAAACCTTCCCCTGCCTACAGTGTGCTCATTTACCCCACATCAGCAGCACACTGTGTTTTCCTCTAGTTAGCAGTTTGGCGTGATGTGCACCCACAGGCTTTGAAATGATTTTTGAACGTCATTCCACAAACTCAAAAATCTTACTGACCCTTATTTGAGCCCCAGTGAAAGCCTTTCTGAAAATAATAAAGTTGTCAAAGACACTTTAATATCAGTTCTCAGATGACATGTTACAATATGCATATAGGGGCTCTGTAAAACTGCAAAATGATTGGCTAGAAATATTAGGCTATATACTCTTATATATACTAAGCAGCTTACTGTAATAATTCATCAATTCCTAATGACAGACCTGTGTAGTGCCACGCTGTGCCCTGCAGAAGGCATCATAGCAACATGCTGCGCAAATGCCATCCAAACACTGATTAGGCCACGAAGCTTCGCCCCTGCTTTACATTATAATGGACATACTGTATTGTTGTTAAAAGAGGGATTAGCAATAATAGATTTATGAATTCATCACACTGTAATTACATTTAGTCAAAGCATTCATTAAGCAGTTCACAACTACTTTGTCCGAATTAGTCTGTGCCCTGAGGTCAAAACAAAGATGATCAAATATCATAGCTTTCATTATGGCATAAGCCACTAACAAAGCATCTTTAAGATGTGAATAGTTGAAAATTAAATTGTATAAAGTGTATACAGAGTGTATAGACAGAGGTTTGGTGGAGGTAAGGGTTGTGGAAGAATGTGCTCCATATTGCTTTTGGTGTCCCAGTTCCCTCTTTGTACTGAGCTGTGACACATCCTGATGTTGTCACAGGTCATGAGTCACACCAAGGTCATGCCAAGCTGGGTTATGCATGTCGCTGCAGCCTAACATGTCAGTGGTCACATACATTCGCATACTGTTGTTCCCACCGCCTCACACTCTATCGCTGAATATGAAGTATGTGTATCAATTCTGCAGAATGTAATTAACAGATGTTTGCACCACGTCCTCTTCCCCCCCTTTTCTCCTTTGTTTTTTTCCTTCTTTCCCCACAATCTGTCCAATATCCCATCCCACAAATTCACCCTCTCTGCATCTCTATTTCTTATATCTTTTACGTTCTGTCATTTCTTTCTCTCATTTCCTCTCTTGCTCCACTTTCACCCTCACTTTTCTCGATTCTCACTGCTACCTGGACTGCATGCCACAAAGGAGGACAAAGTGGTTAGCATCTTTTTTTGTGTTCTCTCTGTGCTGTGAATGTGATGTTTGTGCCACCCAGGTAAAAACTCTGGCTGTGTTCAAATCTGGAGCTGAGATCTCTCTTGTCAGTTCACAGCATGTTGACCTCAACCCTGGAAAGGTGATGTAAATTATTTCTAAGTTTAGTTTCTTCCACGTTGGCCAGACCTCTAACTTCCCAGCTGAAAGAAAAAGGGTTAAAAATCCAACAACTGCAGATGCAAGAGAGTGAGCTATCGGATTGGAACGGGGCCAGTGTGTGTACAAATCCACTCATGGATTACTGACTTAACTGAACAGAGGGAGTCCCTGATAGTTTTAGTTATATATCACAGTTTTTCTTAACTTTGATTTCTCTGAGCATTTACTGTACTGTGTGGGGTGGCGCCACCTGGAGCTATTGTGTCCTCAGAAGATTTTCTCTTCAGTGTAAACCCTTACTAACTCTGTGTCCATTGTCTGTCTCCTCCCCTTGCAAAGTGTCTCATAGTGAAGGACAGGGTAAGGCTTGCTGGGTGATGGATTTTGCTGCATGGGTCACTACTATTGTCTCCCCTTCACACTTGGGTCTGTGCTCATTCACAGTATCAGAACAGGAATTCAGACCCACTATCAGTTCTTGCCTCACAGATCATATTGTGGTTAAGCGGTCCCAGGGCAGCTGGCTGGCGATCCTGCATCAGAACTCTAATTCTGAGAATGAATGCAGACCCTGAAAATCAACTGGCGGGCAGAGCGAGCATGAGCCATAATATAGGCTGTTGGCAGGGGCGTCTGACCCTTCTGACCCATCCTGACCCATCCTGACCCCTCTTCCTATGGCTGTAGGCATGGCTGTGCTGAAAGGGGGCAAACGGATACTGGAATAAATCCTTGACAAAAATGGGGATGGGAGATTGGCGTTTCAGCTGGCATGCACATAAGAAAGCACTCTACCCTACAGACCATTTATCTGACTGCATAATGAATGCACACTCATGCCTGTGCATGCTTTCCCTGCCTGTGTGTTTGAGACCAGACCAGCCTTGCCATGGGGAGACGGGAGGGGCGCAGGTATATGTTCCACTTTGTCCACTTCCCCTTAATGCTTGATCACTGCAAAATGTTGCCAGTGTTGTTTCTGCTGAGCCAAAGTCAGAAATGGTGACGACAATGGCTGTGAACTTTAATTGAGTAGTCAGAAAGAGGCTTTGTTGTTTGACTGTGCTTATGCATTCAGGTAAGGCGGCGAATAAGTCAGAATAGAAAAGGGAACAGTTGACTCATGTCCTTCAGGCTTTTGATGTGCTGCTTACGGTAAACGCCTGAAGGTGTAATGTAGTAACTGCTCACTTCTCTCTCACACTATTAGATTCAAATCCAAGAATCGAGATGACCCGGTCTTAGCACAAATATGACAAAGTGACTGAAGCTCTTCTACCCGTAGAACTGGCTGCTTGCTAAACCCTGCCACTGAACAGCAACATGCTTTTCCCCCTCTCGTGCCGTTGGCTAAGCAGCCAAACGGGGATGTGTTAGAACAGTCTGATCTTACGTTTTTCCTTATCATACTTACAGGACTAACAATGACGTTGTACATTGCCTTAAGGGAAAAACTCAACTCTTGCACAAACAAATACCTACCCTGTTAGTGGTGGTGCCATACATGATTTCTTACCTTCAAAAGCTTGTTTGGCCTTACAGTAATATGAGTCATTGTTTGCTCTTAAAACGTGAGACACAATACTTAATGTCATTGCAATTACTTAATGTGTGAACCACCTTCATATACATGAAATTAAAGGATAGAATCACGTTAACTATATCATCAGTGTCGGGAACTAAAGGTCACAACGCATCATTTAGTGCCAGCAGTTTCAAGTTTAAATCAATTTCAGTGTGTGTGATGGAAAGGCTGAGCTAGCTCCGAAGCGTGTGAAGAAGCTGATGTGTATTTCATAGACCTCTCCGTCAAGCTGCCCTGCTATTGCTGGTGCTATAGCTTATTAATGGCTGAGTGTTTATGTGTGGCTGTGTGTTTATGTGTGTTTAATGTCAGCTCCAGATGGCTTCCAGAAACTGAACAAACCACTACAAATCTCTTTTGTAGAGGAGCGCAGCCTACCTGTGGATAGCAGGCAGGTGGGAGGAGGTGTTCCAGTGCTCACACTCTAACCTTGATTCAGTGGAGCCCATAAATACTGGGTAGAAATATCTAGTATTTAAAAAGTAAAGATCAGAAAATCACTCATCACTTCAAGCCACATATTACAGCAGAACCCCTTTTTATAGTCTTTGACAAAAACACAGTATATATTCAGTACGGAAACACACACACACACACACACACACACACACACACACACACACACACATATATATACATATAAATATATATATTTTTCATATATGATGGACATATTGTTTATTTTGGGGTTTTTCTTGCAGAATGTTTTATTTTTATTTGTAGGTATTTGGTACCCAGTGCGGTTTGAATCAGTTTGTGGCCTCAATTCACACTAACACACACATACAGACACACACACACACACACACACCTAGATTCACGCTGATACAGCCACATAGAGTCTTGCTCGGTTACTGCATCAAGCTGACACTGCACTTTTTACCGGAAGGGAGGATGCACTGCATAATCTCAATCATGTTTCTCAGTACTAGATGACTAACCCACTGCTCTCTCCTCCTCCTCACACTCCTCTCTTCTCATACACCACTGTATCTGTAGTAGCCTCTGTAACACTTTGTTCCCTTCTTTTGTTCATTCGAAAGCATCTCCATTGAACTCTTATCCGCCTCTTTCACTGTCCGTCCCTATGTCTGTCTTTTCTCTCTCCCTTTGGATCTACCCCCCACACCACCATGCGACTGCCCACGTTTCCTGGGCCAGAAAAATATGTGCTTATGAGGCTGATAAACATTATAGCAAAGCCTGGTGTTGGAGCTGACAACACCACTTAACAGTCATGGCCTGTATGTCTAATAATAGGACCTCCTTGACTGGGATCTGGCAAAAGCTAATGGCAACATACTCAAGAAAAGTCTTTAATGTTTGTAAAGTGCTTTGTAATAGTGTTACAGCTCCTGTTATTTTCATAGTTTTGGCCATGATTCCTATCAGCGAAATAACATTGTATTCACCAAGTTAGTAGTTGAGATGTGGGAAAGCGGCAACATCACTAAAAAGAAGTCTATAGAAGTTATCGAAAGTCTTGAGGTCAACATTATGCAAGCTGCTGTTCCACTAGCTTCTGTAACTCAACACAGTTTCTCATCCAGCATTTCTTTCATTTCTCTCTCTGAAAAAAATAAATGTGTCGCTCGGGTTTACTACTCCATATTCTAAAATCAACTACTGGAGCACCTGCCATTAGAGGTTGAAACCTTTGTGACTTTGTAAAGTTAAATGCTTAATTTGTTAGCATACAAAAAAAACTAGTCAGCTCTCATGAATATTTACTATTACGCCCGCACGGGTCATTAAATCATCTTCTATGACCATGATATCCACCAGCACTCTTTTCTGATGCTGTTTATTTCAACTTTTCACAGTTTGGCCCCTCTCTGTAGAGACTGTCTTCCCAAGAAAAAAGAGACAGCATCAGTCGTTTCAACAAATTCTCAGAAATTACATTTGTTTATGTTCAAGTGATAAATCCCTCTAATGGTAATTGGAATTATAGGAATTGTGTCCATCGGGAGAAAAGGAGGAAGACGTTGTTATAGAGCCACAAAGTCCGCAGAGGAGAAGGTTGGGGTGGACGGATTGGTCCACAAAATGTCCGACTTTAACAAGGGAGACTGCAGTTTGTTTCCCATTTCTTACAACGTCGTTTCTTTTAATCCAATGACCATGATTGTTCCTGAACCTTAATCAAGTGGCTATTACTGTAACCATGACAACAAAGGTCCCTGACCCTAATTAAAGGTGTAGTCTGCAATCTTGGAGAAAGCTTGTTGATATTTGAACTCAACAGCCAAACAAATACTCCCCTCCCTTCAGTGCTCCTTCAAACTCGCGCAAGTAACTCACAGCATTAGTTTGTCCTGTGCACGAGCATGAGTTATATTGACGTGTCGGTATTTGACAACCTGGGAATCAGAGCGGGCTGGTGGTTCGGTCCGAGCCAATCTGTCACTATGTTTGTTCTTCGTTTACAGAGCCAGGGCTGTGTATGGACATGGGACTCTTTTTTTAGCGCATGCACGGAACGGACAGCTAGCGGACGAGTGTGTAGGATTAGAATTCCAAACTACATCCTTAAGTAGTGATTTGAACCCATTTTAAGATGTTTTCCTAACCTAAAAAAAGGACTTATTTAAGCCAAACCTAATCTTTCCCTAAACCTGAAGTTGTTTTCGTGCCTGAACCTAACCAAACTTAACCATAGCATTGTCACATCATAAAACAGGTTTATTAAACAGTGATTTGTAAGGTTTTGGAAGGCACAAACCCTGCTGATAGGGGCGTTAGATCAGGAAATGCTTATATGTGTCGTTTTGGAGGGCAGTTATGTACAATATACACTATTTATTTATTATAAGAGGATTTGTTGGGTAATGTAGAGCACTGAGGGCAGCGAGGGAGTGTTCTCCGTGTTCCTGAGATCAGAAATGTAAAACCTGCTTGGATTTACAGCCACAACAGCTCTGCTTTTCTTTCTGCTTTCCTCACCACTGAATGCATTTGGCCTCCTTGCAGAGTTGATCTACTACCTTATTAGAGGAAATGGAGCATTATGTCTTTTGCGGTCGTCTTTCTTCCCACCATTCAGGATTTACCATTCCCTGAACGATGGCAGTTTACACTCAGTGCTGCCTCATATGTCATTCTGTCGAGGTGTGTGTATGTGTTGAGGGCGGGGTCACTGCACTGAAAGCCAACCATACCTTCCCCACTGCCCCCCACCCCCAAGGCTCCCATCTATTCTGCCCATTTAAGGAAAAGCTGATGTTCACACAATTCGGGCCTAAATGAATGCTGTTCTCGCTGCGAGCTGCTGCCGTTGGCAGAGCTGCAGCAGCAATGCACGTCTTCACCATTTTGTCAGCAGATGGATGGAGCAGTGCTGGGGGCGGGAGCTGAAACAAAGGGGGTATGGGATAGAGAGGTATGAGTGACAGGTGTGTGGTGTCTTCATTTGTCAAGTCAGCCAGGTGTGTCAGTTGAGCTTAAGGGTGAGGAGAGATGAAAGGAAATGAAAAGAGTAGAGTGAAGGAAATGGAAAAGGAAAGAAAGGAAAGGAAAAGAAAGGAGATAAGAGGAAAATGGGAGGAGAGGAAATGAAAGGAAAGGAACAAAGAGGAGGAGAGGTAGAGGAAAGGAAAGGGAAGAGAAAGAAAGGACAGGAAATAAATTGAAAGAAAAGAAAGGAAAAAGATAGAGGAGAGGACGGGAAGAGTAAGCCAATGAAAGAAATGGAAATAAAGGGCAAGGAAAGGAAGGAAAAGAAGGAAAGGAAAAAAGAAGAGGAGAGGAAATGAGAGTAGAGCAAAGAACGGAGATAAAAGAAAGGAAAGGAAAGGAGACAAAAGGATATAAGGTGAGGAAAGGAAAGAGAAGGAAAGGAAATCCGTGTTCAGGTTCGTATCAGATAACAAATGCAATGGTAACTCGAGACAGTCTAAATGGCATTTGTGCATTTTTTTTTAGTTTTCTCCGCTGTCATTGTCCTTCAGTACTGACACACACACACACACTCTGTTTCTCTCTTTCTCAGTTTTACAGGCACACACACTCACACACTGCTTTGTCCCCCTTTCTCTCACTGGCTCTTCACCGTGATTTGGTTACCATGGAGAAGCACATTTTTTAGGCAGAAGGAGGTTGACATTATTACATGAGAGAGATGGCACTGCTTATTCTCTCCACACACACACACATCTCGCCTACAGGCAGTCGCCCACGCCAAGCTCTTCTAGGCAAGAAGGTTTCAGAAATGTCCTACATATACATGCTGTACACATATCTGCACACACACACACACACAGACACACACATTCTCACAGCACATCGCGCTCCGCAGCACGCAGTGAGGCTGCAAGATGAACTCGAGGTGACACTGGAGTGGGCTGCCTTTGGAGAAGTACATGTGTCACACACTATAGGCTGGGGCTTTTGCACCTTATGTACATATGACCACACACACACACACACACAGTTCACACACAATTAATTCCCCCTACAATGTCTTTCAGGCTATCCAGGAACACAGAGCACAATCACTCCAATGAAGGATTATATGTATTATATCCTTTGTGTGTGTGTGTGTGTGTGTGTGCGTTTGTGTGTGTGTGTGTGTGTGCCAATGTATTCTATAACTTCTTTATTGTTTGCTACTCCCCCCCCCCATCTGCGGTGTAGGCTTTAAAACACACAACAAACACATGGAGGCGTGCCATTAGAAAATGTGATCTGGTTTTTAATGTCTCTCCTTTGGTTTGAGAACACACTGGGCCATGAACAATCCTCCCATGATGTGCGTTTTTCTATATGATGCTTTCGTTCAAGGATTAGGCTTGTGGATTAAAGCATTTACTCCTCATTGTTGGCAGCGACTAGCAAAGCAACCTATAGACACACACAGGCCCTCCGGATGCTGATTGAACCTCAATACTATAGGGCCGGGTATTTGTATGAAAATCTGCTATACTAGTGCCAATATGATACTTAAGTTTCAATACCAATACCAAAATGTTACTTTGAGAAATAGAAATTCTTTATCTCTTTTTGTACAAAATATAAATAATTCTAAAAATCTCGATATGTCACGCTGTAGTTTCCGTTTTCTTTGTGAAAGTGACATTTCACATCCCAGCTGAGCTTTCGTGAGACAGCTGTCCACTCACAACGCCTTAAAATCTTTGTGACTGTATTTCACAGTTTTTGTTCGGTATGGTTTGACTGTCATACTTTTACGTTTTGTTTATACAAAACATGCTGCACCTGAAACGTGTTTCCTTACAGGCTAGGACACATATAGTGTCCTTTAGTCTGCACAATAAACACTGGCCTGTAGTCAGAGCCCATTGCAGTGAACCCAAATGTGTGGATTTGAATGTACGATAGTTTGCTCTGAAATATGACAATTCTGCAGTCTCCGTATGATTATTTGTTTTTCGGCACATGGGAATGCAGCCAAGCTTGCATGGTAAAACACATGCAGATGTACAAGAACTGTAAAAAAAATAGTTTAAAATTTTCAGAATGTTTCAATGAATCTTGAATCTGACCATATATTCTATGACAACCTTTGGTACTTGACAGTTTTTGATACTCCCAAATACAGTATGTCTGTTGCACCAACTATTGAAAACTGTCAAATATCAAAAGTTTGGATAAAATGTCAAAAAGGGTTTTGTTCAATTCTTCAAAGTAAGGTGTTGAAAAAGGTATCATTTTGGCACCAGAATCAAAAATTTTAATAGCTTGACTTGTAGGTCTTCACATTATATGGCTTCAAATGGCTTAACAGATATCCAGATGTGAAGAATGATTCGACTATTTCCATTTGGCTGAAATTGGAGCGGTGCGATTGCCACATTTGTTTCAGTAAATTTTACTGTACATAAAGTAGTTTATTTCCCATCATGCACTGGAAAAGTAGGCAGAAGGGGGTTGGGGCATCTGGGTTTAATCTCTAACCTGTGTAGTTCAGCCTGAGGGGGGTGGTGGGGGAGGCGGGGCTATAGGTTTGAAGTTATGATTTGTGAGCTGGTATTGTCAGCTGATGATGAGTTGAATAATGGTGAAGAGCTGAAAGGATTACTGGCCACTGCTAATCTGTGGCCCCTCAGCTGAGGTAAAGAGGTGGAGAAAGACAGAGAGAGAAAGAGACTGTAGTGTGTGGCTGGGTGGCTGCCCGACAGCTGTGGGCCGTGCGGGCAGCTGATTTACTTTAGATTAGTCTGGACATGCGCCAACTAGGATTCAATCAGGCCATGATGAATGTGCTTTGGCGTGCTGAAGGCTAACTGCTAAACTGACTGCTAACAGTCCATCCCACTGGCCGTCAAGGAGTAACATTTTGGGGTTTCCAGAGGTCCCAGAGGGGTTTTGTTTTCAACTTGTGCCAAGGTTCTTCAGTGGAATACAAAGGACGACTGTTTCCTCTCTGCTCTGGATTTATTCTCTTAAAAATAAACCGTTGGGATTATAAATACGGAGGGAGATAAATCCTGTTTTTGTGCTGTCGAAGGGAGGTGATATTCAGTAGCCATGGCTACGTGTGAGTATTTGATGTTGTCTATGGGTTTGATTTAGAGGATGGAGAATCAGATTTGATCACAGCTACTGTACATGGCTGTGGTCATCAATTGTACTTTGTGATGGTGCATTTCATAGAATTTTAGAGGCTAAATCACAAAAAAAACATTGCCTGCATGTGCAAAGACGATGCACTGACTAGAAAAGCTTTACTCTTTCTCCTTTTGGATGAAAACAATCCACATGTATACAGTAAAATAGAATTAATTTCCTTCCTCTTCTTCCACTACAGTATTACAGTATTCTTTGTAGCCCTTTAAGTGTGCTCTTTTTATTTTATCACCAACATGAGCGTAGTATAGGTGAAACATGACCTCTTACGGGAGTTCTGTAGTTTTTCTAAATAGCAGTACAGAAGTTACCATAGCCTCCACCAGGCTGTATTCACAGATAATGGATATGTTGAACAGCATAGTCTGTCATATCTGAGTGCTCTCTAATATTTGATTATCTGTAGCGAAGGAAGGAGGGGAAAGCGTGAGGGAATACCAAGATGTTGTCATTTTTCTTTACTTTCTTTTAAAGATGAGCCACCACCATCTATGTGAGCTGATGTGTTTGTGAAAGACTTTTTAATGTGGAGAAGTTAACAATGCTGCATTTGTCTGGTGCTAGGCTATATGTCCAATAAAATTAATTTGTCTTGTTGACAATCCTGCAGACTTTTGTGTCACAGGCATGCCTAACCCCATTTTTGTCAGGTATTTCATTTGTTTAATATTCTTCTTTAATGCTGCTGAATCCAGCTTGCAAACACTTTTGTCCTTTCAACCCCTGTAGGTAATGTGGGTATGCAACCTGTGCCGTAAACAGCAGGAGATTCTCACCAAATCAGGAGAATGGTTTTCGGGGTCAGGGGTGCGGCCTGGGAGCCTGGGCACCTCCTTGAACAACCCAGGCACGGGAGGTGAGGCCCAACGGGACAGGAAGCTACTCCGCTCCAGGTCCCAAGCCCCCCCCTCCACCACTAACACCAACGCAGGGGCGCCGGACGGGACACAGCCACCTGCCGGTGTCACTGCTGCAAAGGGTGCTGACACCATGCCCGGGTCCCGCTCCCAAAGTGAACCACCTAGAGAAAAGTAAGGCATCAAGACACACACACACGCATAACTTCTGTGATATATTTCATAGCAGTGTCATGGCAGTAGCTGCTGCTAGAGGATGTTTTACATATACAACCTGTACCTTTTTTCATTAACATGATGGGAATTGGAGCCACATTTTTTAAATAAAGCGAGAAAGCTTGGACTGTTTGCTGGCTAAAGCTCCTGTTGTTTTTTAATCTCTGGGGTAAAAAAAAGAATAGATCTGTGTCTGTTCTAGCTTAACCAGTGGAGAAGGTAGGTCACAGGTTTTAGTCTTGAGAGGTCTTTGATTCAATCCCTTTGTTTTCATTCAGTGGGTGAGTTAGGTAAGAATTCATCACTGTCTCATGTTGGTTAGTAGAAGTTTTAATCTGTTTGTATAAAAGTGACCAAGGTTTTGCAAATATAGAAAGGAATGTTCTTAGCACAGGATATTTCTGTACAAAAAGACTCCTCTCAGCATTTTTTCCATATAATGTTGCTCATGTATGGTACAATGGTATAATGAATCCTCTTCTCATACAGGAAAAGGCCAGTTTCCCTCCATGAACAAAATGGTAAGGGAGGCATGGGGCGTGGTAGTGGCCGGAGACCTGCTGGGAAGTTGCTGTCTCAGTCATCCCTGGATGAGCGAGTGGGGCCTGGGGAAAGAGGAGAGAGACGGTTAGGAGATGGACGGAGGCTGGAGAAGATCCATTCTACGGACTACGAGGATGGGGAGGAGAACCTGAGTCGTTCAGAAACACACCGTAGACGTCCAGAGGATGAGGAGCAGAGGGAGCGCCAGCGCCGTGAGGAGGAGTTCCAGAATCGTTACCGTAGTGATCCCAACCTGGCACGATACCCGGTGAAGCCACAGAAGGAGGAGCAGGAGATGCGCATGCATGCTAAGGTGTCCAAGGTCCGCCACGAACGACGACATAGTGATCTGGCAATCAACGAGGTTGGACTGGGGCCTGGTGAAGGAGGAGGTGGCGGAGAGGTGCCTGAAAACCGTCTGGCCAGGAGGGGTGGAGGTGGGGAGGGAGACCGCAAAGCCCTCATGGAGAACCATCGAGCCTACTCTGTGGATAGGACCGTGGGGGTTGGAGGGGGAGCTCCACCTGCCGGAGGTGGAGTGAGATCAGGACCCCAACCTGGGGGACCGGTGCCTCCAGATTGGGGCCCAAACAAAGGCCGCCTAGAGCCCGGTACAACACGGACACCAAGGGACAAGGGTGGGGATAACCTGCTGAGGAAGGACTCTCAGAGCTCGGACCAGTCGGAGTCTTTGCGGCCGCCCCCTCCACGGTCAAACAAGAGCAAGCGCGGAGTCAACAAGAGGCAGATGTCCATCAGCAGCTCAGAGGAGGAAGGCGGCTCCACGCCCGAGTACACCAGCTGTGAGGACGTGGACATGGAAAGCGTCAGCGAGAAAGGTCAGTTAGACAGATGTGCTCACTCGCACTAGCTTACTAAGCTAAATATATCTGAACTTGCATACCTTGCACTGTTTGCTGTCATCAATATCCTTACATTAGAGACTGCTCCTTATAGCTGTTTGTTGAAGCTAACTTTAAAATCTCAGCGGTCTTTTCCTACTCACCAAAACTTACTAGTGAGCTGCTGCAGCTCTCACCTCGCTCACATGCTCATCCTTAATCTGCACATGTGATCCTCATTCAGTCCACCTGAATCATAAAGGACCTTAATTTGATCTTCTGCATTTGTTGCCTTATCATCATTGTCAAGAGCACTTTCTGGCTTTCAGAAGGCCTGTATCACCTGCTGTATACCCAGTGTAGTGTGGGCGGGATTAGAAACAGCCGTCATAGGTTTCATGGCTAATTGTAAACTGACCTGCTGCTAATACTCTGAGAGATAGAACGATCCCAAATGCATGATTGGACAAATGATCAGATGCATTTCTTTAACCTGGGAAATAATTGTTGTTTGGATGAAAGATGGTTGTAAAGATTTGATGATCCTAAAACACCTCACTAAACTAATAATGCAATAATAAAGCTCCTTTCCATCTTCACACACTTCATGACCACATTTTCCTAGCCCTAGCATCTAAAATAGCCTTGGTAGTAGAATTACGATAATGTGCAAAAAAAGCAGAGAGGTATTTTGGCTCGTAAGATTATTCTAATACCACCACATTCTAATTTCGGACTGTAAAACTATACGATAAGTGATAGGATGACGCACCCACCCAGCACACGGTGCATTACTATCCCTGTGTGTCATCTACACCTCTGTGCTGTGGCTAAACCCTGCTGCTCTCAGGACATCTCTCATTTATTTGGAGAGTCCCTGTGATTTAGGCCAGCAGATTTGTGGAATTAGGCCAGTGGCTCGCTTGCTACGTAATGCTTTGCAAACAGCCAGCTGCACCAGCCAACCATGGACCACCAGCTAAAATCAAGCCCGGCTGAGGTTGCATGCTACATGGTTACCGCTGGCTTCTTGGCACTTATGTATTTTGCAGCTCACTGCTGTTGGAGAAGCGATGCTAGGCTGTGCTATAAGCCATGGGAGAGTGTCTAAATTCAAGAGGCAGTAGGTAGAGTTAGCTGTGCTCTATCAGCTTATCTCTCTCACCAGTCACAGAAGGGGCCTGTTCCAGATGTTTTAATCCAGATTACTATAACTCAGGGACTGGTAATGGGTAGATGGTGTGGATTGAGATTATTAGCTGTTTTAAACACTCTTTAGCTAGCTGGGCCTCAAAACAGGATGTCTCCTTTTACTCTCATCTGTGGCATGAAGCAAGTTTTGCAGGATAATGTGCAGCATGTTTTCCTATATAGATGCATTAGGTTAAGTGAGATGTAACACAGGGTAAAGTATTCTTTTTCTGTTTCCAGAAGAAATTGCATTTTATGGAATGATACTGCATTGGGGTTGGCGTCAGCTGATTACATTATTAAGTGTAGATGTGACAGTCTTGGCAAGAGAGGCTTTGGTGTCAAGAGATGGTCTTGGTGTTACTGCAGGTTTATGAGATGTGATAAACGACCTCATGTTATGTGTCTGCAATTAAAGTGCCTCATAATTAAAGTGTAAGGGCCTCACAATTAAAAGATAGGAATCTTTGTTAGACTGTAACCTTCCTCAAATTAATAAATGAAACAAACAAAAATGCCATATTACTTCATCTCATTGCACCCTCTTCCCTTGCAGTGCTTTGATGGCACTGGACTGGAGAATTAGTGCCATCAATTATTTATCTCAATGCGCCCAATGCCTAATATTTGCATGACAGTAGCGGAAGGAAATGCACAACATTTTATTTTGTAGATCTTCTGGAAATTAGTTTAAAATGTTGGCTCAATTTGAATGGAAACTTGGCATGTGATAACCTTTTAAGTTGATATTTCAAACTTGTTAGTTACAAGTTACAGTTACAGTTACAGATTTACACATCCAGCAGTTACAGAGCACATTAACATTCATGTGGAGTTTTTGTTTTTGGCCACCTGGCAAATCCAGGTCCAATATTCACCCTCTTTTAGCCCTGTTTTTGGTCTCTACCAACTCTTGAGTACAAATTCTGGCTCTTTAGCTGCTGTATGTTCCACTATGCTGACCACCTAGTCGCTCACTAACTGTGCCTTTCTGCCGTTTGGTGCTGAGAAGGTCCTGTACAGTGGGTTTAAAGAGCTTTTTTGCTGCCAAATTTGGCACTATGAGGGTGGTGAAAATGAATCGAACCAGTAAAGCTGTGAGCCGGACAACTAAACAATGAGCTGTAACTCACTCTGAAGCGCTGTAAAGCCAACAGGAGCTGAAGATTCAGGTTGTGATTATCTGTAGGTTCACTTTAAGCAACTGCTTTCACACTGTGACATTGTTTTCACATTGTCATTTATAGGTTGTTATTGAACAAATATTGATTATAGCCACTTCAAGTAATATTTTAGATATTAGTATTGAGTCAGATGATTGCTGTGTTGTGAAAGGGCTGTTAGCATCATACAAAGAACATAAAAAAACGCAGACTATACTGTTAGCTTCCCATTTTTTTAATAGTATGTTTCATGGTTTTTGGACCCTGTTAAAAGCCCATTGGGAAACTGCTGCAGAACCGGACTGAAAAATAGGGAACTTGTACTTGTAGAACTGACATTAAGTGGATCCACAAATCAAACATTATCAAGACAGTCAAATAAACAGTGAATTTTCACACCATGCTGTATACAGTAATAACTGTTTGTAAGGCTGAATGTGTTTTTGTATAACTTTGTTTTAAAAAGCCAGTAAATTATCCATATTGGATCTATTGATTACTTGTAGTGTTTGTCCCCCAAATGCCTGTCTAACAGGTAAACATAAGCTTCATTAGTTTTAAGCTATGAATCAGGTAGATTAGATTTCACAGATAGTAGAATGGACTGTTTGCGCATTTAACTGGATTATAATCACTGATTTAGTGGTTAATATACAAAAGCTTAGTGGCTCCACTCCCACTAGAGATCATCATAAGGTAATCATATATATATATATATATTTACAGTGTATATTACAGCCATATTTACAGTGAAGTATTAATTGATGTTTTATTTTATTATTAACATAGTGAAGTTTCTCAATGTATGTAGACCTGTGACACAGTCTGTCAACTAGATTTCGCATGTAAAAACATTGTAAAATAGATGGAACACAAGCACTGAGGCAATGCATGCACATTGGTTGGATTACAAGCTTTGATTTTTTTTCAGCACTCATCACAAAACAGACATGATGTGTAAGAGGAAGTTGTTATGTCATTTTCATGCAGAGACAGTTGTCATGTGTTCCAAGAATCCTCTTAGCAGGATTATAGTAAACAGTGTTTACATTGTGGTTTCCCATTCTGCCCAAACTGAGGCTTTAATGACACAGCAGCTTTGACTCTACGTTTGAAGTAAAATGGAAGCAGGGAGTGATTAAATGTAATTGGGTTACTTCCTTGATGTAAAGAACACCAAGGTGATAATGGTTCTGAGGAAATGGAAGAGGAAGCATGCCGTTGGGATGACACCATGTCCCAGTGTGCTGCACTTTAGCCACTATTGTGTGTAGTGTGTTTGTGTGTGTGTGTGTCTGTGTGTGTGTGTGTGTGTGTGTGTGTAAGTGTGTGTAAGAGATACATTTACCAGAATTACTTCAAAAGTCCCCATAGAATGAGCATGAATATGAACTTGAGTTGTACTATACTGTACTGCTTGTGTCGTGTGCAGTATTAGCGATGATGAGGAAAGAGATTTTCTTTTACTGTTGAGAAAACGAAGTGTCCGTATATTGTAATATGGCCCAATGACTTATTGGAGAATTTGTTTTCTGTCCTTTCAACAATGTAGAACATCAGTGCAAATGTGAGGTCGAACAGGAAGCCATTGTTTACAGTAACTCTGATGCTGAATTCTGGTATTTAGCACTGAAAATGTAGATTTTCTGCTGTCAGTCTCTATTGTACTGAATGCTGAATGTAGCCTTGATCCAGCACCATCATACATGGTCTTGGATAGCCCAAACTTGGACATTTTAGTCACCGAGAGGTTCATAACATTTTTTTATGGGAGGAATGTTGAAAATACAAACTCACCAAATGGTAGGCAATGTTCTTAGTAACCTTTTAAGTGGGAAAAATTATATTGGGTGGGTTCAAAGTAACAAAAAACACAATTTCCTCCGATTTATTTATTGCAGTTATTACAAACCATGTAAAATCAAAGATGGCGCCAGGTTTCTACCTTGCTCACCGACTGGAGTGCTGCTCAGCCGCAGTGCTCTCACAACTACTACAGGTGGCAAGAAGCCACACAGCAACAATAGTACTGATTAAAGTACTGATTGATCTCATTTATCAATGTATCTTATATAATTAAAGAGGCACTGTAAGGCCAAATTACTCTCATTAACAAAACAGGTACTCTCTCACTCACACACAAACATACAAAATGAGAAAAATACCGTGGCAGCTCCTGCTACTATATGGCATAAGTGTGTAAAAGTGCATTATTAGTAGAGTTGCTCTTAAAATGATGACACAAGAGACGCCCCAGTTTCTTCCATCAAAAGCACAAACAAAACAAAAAATAACACTATACGTTTCTCTGTAAATGTACAGTATTTCTTTTGGTAACATGATGGCACACAGCTACAGTTGTAGTATATAGTTGTAGTTATACAGTTAAGCAGCAAAATTCTGGAAAAATTACACAACACACAAAACACATTACAGAGTGATTGGGAATACATTTGAAATACTGTGTGATCTATTGCATGTCATAGCATTAAACTAGCCAAGGCTGCTAAGTTCCTCATTCATCTGTCTTACCAGTACATCAATAGGACCTGATATGGGTTTGTCAGCCTACTGATATGTGTACAGACTGGGATCTACCAACTTTTGTTGTGGCCGTTGTGCGTGTTTGTGGCCTGATTTGCTTTACCTTAAAAAATGTAAACAATACAAACAGTACTCCATAAATCTCTATAAATCTCCATAAAAGAAAAAATATAATTAAAAAGAACTTTTTACTTTCTGTTCTTTGCTACCAAATCCTCTTCACCCAACTCTCTCCGAGGTGACATCCAGTGTGATAGTGTGGCAGAGAGGCTACGATAGCCTCTCAGCCCCTGGCTATACTGGTCTGCTGACTGACCAGTCAGCTGGCCTAAGTCAACCTCTTACAGGCCATTTGACAATGGTACACATCTTTGTTGTCTTTTAATTGTGGCACAATTTAAATCTTATGGATCATCAACTTTGAGTTTTTATGATCTGACATGTTGAATAGTCTGTTTGATGACATGAGGACATCTCAGTCTTTGGACATTTTAAATTGACCTGTTTAACCTAACATATTCCATAACAGGCATATCTCTATTGATATGCTAATTTTGTTAGCATAGCTAGCTAGCATGATTAATACATCTGTTTAAGTTGGTTGGGTTCAATTGAACTCACTACACCTGGTTGAAAAGAACAAAAGCGAGTTTTGTTGTTAAATGACACTAATGATGCACCAAAAAAATGCTGTGCTAAAAGTTTGCATGTGCTAAATTAAAAATTAGCACACGCTGTTACTTAGGTAGTTTGCTGAGACAGTGTGTGGTGGAGGCGAGCATGAAACACGCTGACGGGAGTTCAAGATCACGTGATGTAGAGATTTATTATATATGATGTTGGAGGGATTTTGTCGAGGTTGTTCATTTTAGTGACTTCAATTGGTAAAATACAGTAGCAGATGGAGCGGAAGAGGAGGACAGGACGTGACACACACATGCACACACACACATGCACACACACACACACACACACACACACACACACAGAGCCCCATGTGCAGTGTTTCCTGCAGGTCCAGACCTGACTGTCCCTTCCGGTGTAATTTAATTTGCACTCCCATAATTCTCTGCTTCTCTGGTGGCTGTGTCTCCAGGGCTCTATCTCAACATGTTGATCTCC
This sequence comes from Oplegnathus fasciatus, assembly GCA_003416845.1. Classification (NCBI taxonomy): domain Eukaryota; kingdom Metazoa; phylum Chordata; class Actinopteri; order Centrarchiformes; family Oplegnathidae; genus Oplegnathus; species Oplegnathus fasciatus. Next base: position 395,557 of record NTHP01000042.1, on the reverse strand, counting down.
TCTCTCCCTCTATCTGTCATTGTCTCTCGCTTACTTTCACATCCTCTCTCTTTGTCTTTCTCCCATCTGTGTCAGAGCTCTGAGGAACCAACATCACACGTACACATGTTGTCCAGTTTCTGTCTCTACGCCCTCACCCCTCTCTCCCTCCCCTTTATAGACTTGCTTTCCATCAGAGGCCTTGGTTTCTGTCTCCCTCTCCCTTTCTGGAAATATGTGGGTGTTGAGCTCTCTTTTCCTGCTGGAGTGATAGATACTGATCTAGGTTAAGGTCCTCTCCTTCCCTTCAATTACAGGCCTGTCCACACAGATCCCACTGTGTGCTCGTTCACCCAGCCTCTCTGGCCCTCTGCTTATTCAATCACCTTTTCTCCTCTATCACTCTCTATTTCTACAAGACCATTCAGCTGAACTCCTATTTAATTTAGCTGTTTAGGTTTATGTTTCAACTCCACGGTGAGGATAGGCTGATTGTGTTTTCCATTACATAAAGCAGAATTACAAACATGTCCCTGCTGGAGTCTTGGTGCATGTCAAAGCAAAATTAAGAAAAGATATGATAAGACTTTATTGATCCCCAGGATGAAAATTTAGCATTATAGCACCACAAGAAGCAGACCAGAGATGTATGTAGGAACAGGACAAAAATATGGTAAGTAGAAACAAGAGTCCACAGTCATGCTAGGGGCTCTGTGAGGCTGAGGTGTTTCCAGCTAAATTCGAATGTCACAATGACATGACAACAATGTCAATGACATTCAGATGTTTAGGTATATGTTTACCATGGTCACCATCTTAGTTTGGTGTGTTAGCATGCTAACATTTGCTAATTAGCACTAAACACAAGTACAGCTGAGGCTGATGGAATGTCATTAGTTCTGCAGGTATTTGGTCGTAAAACAAAATGTTGGACAAATTGAAATTTTGACCCAATGATGGCGCTAGATGAAAAATGACCAATACCAAAGTGATTATAATTCATCTTGAGGGGGACATGAATGCGTACCAATTTTCATAGCAGTTTATCCAATAGTTGAGATTGAAAGTTCATTCTTGACCTTGGAAACAGCAGTGGACAGAAACAACCTCACCACAAGGTCCATTAGTAGCTGTTCTGGGCCTCTCAATCATATTACATGTTCTTCCTCAGCAGATGTCCAGTTGTAAAGGAATCATAGATGTTTAAATTTCCATATTTCCGAGCCCTTTAAGGACTCCTTGCCCATCTTGTCTTAAAAGTTGAGATTATGTGATACAATTGAAAGCTTCAGAACAGCTACTGAAGATCTGTGTGGGGAGATTGTTTTTGTTGGTCCAAAATTGTGGAGATATTCCACTCTGAACCGACCTGCTGGTGGCGCTAGGTGCAAAGTGACGGGATCAGTAGAGTCGATGGGATATATCGTCTGGAGACCATAAATGTCTGTACAAAATTTCATGACAGTCTTCCCAATATTTGTGGAGATAACTGAACAGTTAGCAGACTGACATTGCCATCCCTTGAGCCCCACAGCTAGCATGGCCAAAAACATATATAAATAGCAAATAAATCTAAATCAGAGCTATATAGCACATTACCCAGGACCCTGATATTTCAACTCAAAGTGACAATGTAGATATATATATGTATATATACATAATATACAGTATATAGTATTTATATCTATTATTCACGAAGTTTGGGACAACTAGAGTAGGTAGTAACACCATAAGAAAACATACTGACTCAGCATGTTTCTTTTACACATTTTGCTTTAATACAAAAGGATGTTGTGCTAAACCACACATCTGTTAAAACTGACAGCTTTTTTATGTAAATTAAATGAAAGTAAGCTTTGACACCGCACATATTGTAATTGTTCTGCTATCAACACAGACAACATGGCCCTACTGCAAGTCCTGCACTTTTCTCTCTCTGCCTCAAATTCAATTAGGGCTCTGTTGCTTCTCTACGCAGCTCAAATAGATCCAGGGAAACTCCCCTTCATATTAGCTGCCAGTGTTTGTTTCTCCCCAGGCAGGAGATAAGGGAATGCGTCTGTTCGAGAAGAACACAGCAACACTCCCATGGAAACGCCTCCTCGTCGCCCTCTATTCCCCATCTATGCAGCACAATGAGACCATACAGCTCTCTTCTTTGCTGCCTTGGGCCTCAGCTCCAATCAGCACATCCACACCCAGTTCTTTTTCTCGATATATTTTCCTCCCTCTTTCCTGCAGGCCACTACTCTGAAAAAGTCCTTTCCCTTCATTCAGTTAATATATGGAGGAGTACTGTCCTGTTTGCCTGGTGCGTGGGTACCATTTAGGTCTGCTGAAAAAGTCAAAGACAAAATGCACGTGTGTGTGACTGTGTGCAAGAACAAGCTGCATGTATCCAGCCAATCACTGCAAGCCATAGCCCAGCTCCACTCCTAATGAGATAAAAGTTGCAATGACTCCTTTTAATGCATCCAGTTCAATCAGATCTATGACATAAACAAATTATGACATTTACAAATGCACACTTGCTATCTGTCTCTTCTCTCCTATGTCTCACTGGTATGCTTAGTCGAATGATTTGATGAGTGGGTGATGTGTTATGTTTGATTTTCTGTGACAAAGTGAAGAGAGAGAAGGGGCTAGAGAGAGCGGAAATGGCTGCTATTGATAACTGACTCCATACAAAATGCATTAAACACTGGACACATAAACATCAGTCATTTGTTTAAGCTAATGATGATTTTATGTGTTTAACAGCCCATATCTATATAAAATAGTCAGTATCTTCACGACGTAAGAACAAAAAACAGTATGCTTCTGTGCAACAGATTTTGCACTTGTGTCCTGGACTCTGTCACTTCAGTTTTATGCAGTGTTAGTTGGTGGCGAACAAAGAAGAAGAAGATGACAATCGGATTAACAAAAACAATAATGTGCAATGTGATACACAAGCGCTCCCATCACAGCCCAGCAGTTTCACATTTCTGATCTCAAGTTCTCCTTTGTGTTGCACATGTTAATTCAGTTCTTGTGCGTAAGCACGACATTGATCCTTAGACTGAATTGTTTATTTGAAAGGAAGAGAAGTTTGCTTTTCAGTGGAATGAGTCATTGATAAAAATGGAACCCATTTAATCGGAACTTCATTGAAACAGCTCTGTGGAAGCCAATTATAAAGCAGAGGGTGCAAGTATGTGCTATTTAGACACTATTTTTAGAGTAATGTCTGTAAGCTGTTTAACGGTGTTTTTCATATTGGATGAGAAGTGGAGTGGAACAGCACATAATATTTTATTTACAATCTCTCCTAGAGGTAAATGCATCTGAATTATGAATGAGTTTCAGGTGAACAGGGTCTTTATATGACACGTGAAATAGTTCAATGAATGAGGGTTAAATAGTAAACATGGTCATAATTATCAAAATGATAAATGTAATTTTAAAGTTGAACCACCAATTTACAGGTCTTGGGGAGTACTACTGCATATGCGAAAAAAGTATAAAGCCTTTCGTAGTGGGAGAGGTAGCTGTGAGAAAACTGATAAGCATTGGTTAGGTCTAAAGACTACAAGTGAAAAAAATTGGTTGGTGTGGAGTTAGAAAGAAGTGAGCTTACCAGACCTCTGTAGCCCGCCCCTCATCTCAGCTTGAGGCCAGCGGCTCAAGGCTACATTAGCTGCTACTAGCATAACACACCCAAATCTCTGACCCAACTGTCGGGAGTTAGAGTTGCATTGTGGGTAATGTAGGCCCCAGGTTTTGACAAGGAAGAAGAATGTGTGGAATAAAAAAGATGATGTCTCTGGTTGTGCTGCATTGATTTTGTTGCTTTTTTAAAAAGTAGTAGTAGGAGTAGCTACTTGTTTAATACTGTGTGGTCTATCACCCAGAACATCTGCATCATTGGTGATTGAGCAAAAATTGGATAGATAACACTCATACATTTTTTTTTAATCAGGATCTGATAAATGTGTATGTGACTTCCTGTATATACTGTTGATGCTGCTGAAAACTGTCCAAGTGTACTGTAGCTTTTTGTCACCTCCCCCGGCTGTAGCCACCAGGCGAGAAGAGATTCATCTTAAACAAGCCTATTTTATCAGATCTCCATCCACTTCCTTCTTACATGCATGGATAGCAGGGTGCTTTATTTCCTTGAGCTTGACTTCTGAGGCAGCACTTCCTCTCATGTTGTTTACAAATCCCATGTCCTCTGCATCTAACCTAAATCATCTCAACCCTAACCTTAACCTTCTTGAAGCTAAACCTATAACCATTTGATGGTATGAATACTGGTCACCATAGTTTAAAATGAACAGTCGGACTGAGTAGGGAAATTAAATTAGTAAAATTCTCAAGAAACTGAGCTGAGCTGAACACAGAACCCATTGACACTTAGCCACTTCTTGCGTCTCTGGTGGGTCAGATAGCTATAACATATCAGAAAAGTACAATTGCAGCCAAAAAAGCAAAAAGCATTACAAACAGACTGAAATTATATCCAGATATTGAAAAGGTATCAATGCATCCATCTCTCCAAGGCTCAAATGTCACATTAAAAGCAACAGGAAGAAAGCTGGACAGCTATTGTGACACATAACGTCATACATAATGTGCTGTTGTAGGGTTTATCTGATCCCTGATCAGTGTAACCACTGAATGATCTGTGTGGGTGAAAGAGCATTGATCTGTTATCGAGGAAGCGCTGTGAGTGAGAGCTTGTAATGACGAGCAAAACTTTAGTCATGCTAGTCCATCCAAGTGAGTCATCCATGTGTTTGCGCCAGTTTATGGATAGATGTTAGCTACCTAGCTAAGCTGCTAATGTTGTGACTACACTACTAAAGCGCACAAGTTAGTCTTCCTCTAGTGTTGTTTAGCCAAGCAGCTTCAGGTGCGTAGTAGTACATGATTTACATGGTAGCCTGGGAAAACCTGGGTTTGCAATCAGGTTTGGGATCTGGCCAACGGACACGCATATACGTGTCAATGTGTCAACGAAAATTTATTAAACGGCATCTGGATTTTACCTGCATAAAAGACACTTGAAATGGGAACAAAAACGACAAAAAGAAACAGACAGCAACAACGGTGAAGTGTGCTGAGAAAGCTACAGTCCGAGCATCACTGGCAGAGAGACAGAAACCAGTCACAGTTCCCAGACTCTGGTGACATTCTCACATTACTGAGTCATCATCATCATCGGCCGCTCACAGCATGTCCTGATTCGGAGAGCGCAGAGCAGAACAGTGAGAGAAGACAGACACACGTTCATACGGTCTATAAGCTCACACATACTGTACATACACGGCATACTGTAGCATAAGCAACAACACCGCACACATGGGAGAGAGGCTGACAGCGATCGGGTGACGGAAGCAAATAGAAGAGGGGTGGAGAGGGAGAGAGAATGACAAATGAATGGTTAGATTAGAGGGAATACCCAGTGATGTGTGCAGCATGATGGGCTCGTGTCAGATCCCCTGACATACTGTATTTTCTCTGGGTTTTGTACAAACAATTCATTTGAGCACCTGGTCTTACCTAATCCTTTCCATTTTAATCAGGCTAGTGTTTCTATCAATGGATGAGCATGTGTGTATTTGTTGAGTGAGGGCGCATGTTTGCATGCATGAGTGCACGACATAGTGGGATGTCGTTTCCGTCGTTATCTGTCGTTAACTTAGTTTGAAGAGTGAAAGGAGCCTTAATGGAATAGTTTGACATTTTGGGAAATTCACTTATTTGCTTTCTTGCTGTTGGATGACAATTTCAATACCACTCTCGTGATGTCCCTTAAATATGAAGTTACAGCTAGGATACGGTTAGCTTAGCCTAGTAAACAGACTGAAAGCAAAGGGGAAGCAGTTGTGGTTTTATGAGGGGCTTCAATTTTTGTACCGATTTTTGTCAAACAATCAAAATAGATCATGTTAGTTAGTGAGCTTTAGACATTCTGGGAGGTGGATTTTGTTACCTTTGGACAGAGCCAGGCTAGCTGTTTCCCTCCACTAAACTAGGCTGGCTTCATATTTACCGTACAGACACAAGACTGGTATTGATCTTCTCATCTAACTCTTGGCGAGAAAGCAAATAAGGGTATATCCCATAATACTTAAAAGTGTAGTCTGCAATTCTAATCCAATACACTTTTTGTCAAATTCAGCTAATATCTCGTCCGCTAGCTGTCCGTTCTATTGTGTGCGCTGAAAAAACATCTGGTCTTCATACACAGCCCTTGCTCTGTAAATGGGAAACAAACAGAGTGGCTCGGACCGAGCCACCAACCCCTTCTCATTCCCAGGTCGTCCAATAACGACGCTTTGTCACAACTTGTGCTCGTGCACAGGACAACACTAATGCTGTGCGTTACTCGGGAGTTTGAGTGGGGGATCATTTGTGTATATTGTGAATATTCACCTCTCCAGTGAGTGGAAGTTTCATAATTGGTGTGTCAAAATCAAAAAATATTTACTGTATCTAGCAAGTCGCATGTCACCTGAATTAATCTGGTTTACTACAGCGGGATGATCCCAAAATAAACAGATTTTGCTGTGATTTAATTGCACTAAACGGATCAAAAGGATGCTGACATAACTACATCATGATGCCGACTTGTAAAAAGTCTGAATTCATGCTCTGGCAGGTCTGTCCACACGATGACAAACAAACAATTTTAAAATGCTTGTTTTCTGAATGAAATTGTTGGCTCCTTATGCGCGTCAATAAATTTGGGAGGTGGGGGGGCTTCTGAAGGAGCACTGAAGGGAGGGGTGTATTTGTTTAGCTGTTGAGTTCAAATATCAACAAGCTTTCTCCAGGATTGCAGACTACACCTTTAAGTACTCCTTTTAAGTTTTATGTTTGCTAAAGCATATTATTCCATTAGTTGAAAAATGTTCATTTTATAGGTTGCAACTAACAGTTATTGTCATTCTCGATTAATCTGCTGATTATTTTCTCCATTAACCAATGAATGATTTATAAGATGTCACAAAATAATGAAAAGTGCCCATTATAATTACCCTGAGCCCAAAGGGACATACTTAAATTGCTTGTTTTATTTGACCATAAATCCAAGCCTAAAGATTTACAGAGAATCATTATATGATTTACAATCATATATTGAAAAGAAAAGAAGCAAATCATCACACTTGAGAAGCTGGAACCAGAGAATGTTTAGCATTTTTGCTTTAAAAATAACTGAAATGATAAATCGATTATCCAACCAATACATTTTCCGTCAGTCGACTAATCGAATAATTAATTGTTTCAGCTCATCTTGATATTCAGTTGATCAGTGGTGACATTCAGAAATAAAAGCGCAGGGAGTTGTTGATGCAGTTGTTCTTGTTTCTGGATTATAACAAGTGTGCTTTGATGATCTAAATGTTTTCAGTCATGATGGATATTTTTATCTGCGTCTGTTGATTATAAAAATACAACTATAAATAATACAACTACAAACAAATACAATTATAGGAAGACAACAATATTGCATTATTTCATGGTTGTTTCTAGGGCAGCATGATGCAAGGTTACACTCAGGGTAACAGCCATTCAGATGTGATACAGACTTTTTAAAAAAGCTTTGTTTTTTAGTCATTTCTGTGTGTTTGTGTGTGTGTGATCGCCCATGTTTCTCTTAAAAAGTGTTTTCCACTTGCGGTGGAAAAACCTCCAAAATAGCATTTAGGCAATATTACACTAAACGCCTCCATTCAAACTGATGCAAATGAGTTTGTGTTGGTCTCCTCACAGCCCTCATTATGAAGCCAAAGAGGCTGATTATTCACATCATTACTCCAGTTGCACCTAGCAACCAGGAGTCCTGGTGTGCGATACATGCTTAAAGTATGCGAGACCTACAGTACGTTTGGTGGTCCGATTGAAGATTTTGCGAGTGGGCTGAAGCTAAGCAAGTAGTATCCTCACCCCAACACCTCCTCCAGTCTGACACAGTAATTTGATTGTGGACGGAGCGGGGAGGGGCAGCGAGAGAGAGGTTATTGATGGGTACAGATAGAACATGGAAACGGAACAAAGCAAGACAGAAGAGGAATGGAGGGGAGCTTGACCTGATGATGAGGGTCTTATCGGCACCTCTTCGTAATGGTTTTTCGCCCGCCATGTGTGTGTATGTGTGTGAAGGGGATTGATGGTGGAGGGGTTAGTGGGGTTTTTCACCTGCTGAAGTTTCCCTCTTTGTCTAAAACCCTTTTGTCCATTTGTCCTCAGCCCCCATCTGCCATTTGTCAACTGTAGCTGTGTCACTCTTTCTTTATCCCTTTACTCCATCTTTCCCTCTGTTAATGCTTCATTCTTCTTTTTCTTCTTTTTCTTCCATCTTTCCCTCACTTGGAAACTACCTCTATAACATGGATAATGCTTTAGTCCTGTCCTGCTTTGTCTCCTTTGTTGCAGTTTTGCTTTACAGTGGTATTGGCAGCCCCTGACTGATTCTCTGTAAATTATTCATCTGTCATTGACTTTTCAAAAGCACTGAGGAGGAACTGGAACACTCCCCTCCCTTGCTCCCACACCCCTGTGACACTCTGCTGTACCTCCCTTTTTTGTTAGCAAACAAATACACACACACATAGGAAGATTTTCAGGCCCTTGAGAACTTTTTATGTCTAACAAAAATGTACTTCAAGTTTTCGTTTCTGCCCCCGTAAAAATCCAGAGGCAATAATTCTGATAACCAGAAACTCTTCAGGGTAAATCTGCAGTGCTAATTCTCATCGACTGCTACAAAATATGTATACAGCCTTCATTAGACGGGGGCATCAATATTAGGACTTGGGATGGGAATTTCTTTGAATGTTATTGATGTTCAAACAACAGTTACGACTTCCTGAGGATGAAGGATATATATGACAACTCAATAGTTTCATCGTGGTTACATACTGAAGCAGAAAAAGCACAAGAAAAGTCAACACCTTTGGAGACAGGCTTCTTTACTTTTCTGTTTTTTTAATCTCCCTCTCTACCTCTGCACATCCTCTTTCCAGCAACAAACAGCACAGGCACACAACAGTAAATAAAAAAGTACTCATGACTCATGTCTCACAGCAGACAAACATTACATCTCAAGCTAGGTTGGTGCTTTGTACTCTTCTTAATCGTTGCAGATCTTGAAGTTTCATGGAAACAGAAACATACATTTGCTAAAACATGATTTTAGTTCCTGAGTTTCCGTCATTTCAGAGCCCATTTGATCACAAAGGGCCACAAATGTCTGCTTGATGTGTCACAATTCATGTTCCATACACCAAATTCTCATCTGTGCTTCAGTACCATATACCAATGTGCCCAGAATCCTAGAGAGCTGAGACAGCAGTCATTGAGTATTTAGACAGTCGGGGTGAGCTTTACATAAAATTAAGCTTTTTATGGTGTCCACACAGCCACTGTATGTGTGTGTTTGCTTTGCTCTAACCTGGAGGGCATGAATGTGTTTTGGTGTAGATATCGTCTCCCCACTGTAATCCCGCAGAGTCTGACCTCCGTATCGACACTTTCTCCATACTGTCGTCTCTTTGTTTCCCCCCTACCCATTTCCTTTTTGCATCCCTTCCATTCCTCTTTCCAGTTTTATCAAGGTTGTTACCCGTCACACAATCGCTGCCCCTGTTCGTCACATCCTCCTCCTCTCCCTATCTTGCTCCCTGTAGTCCTAATCCTCCTGTGCAGGCTCTTAGCTGGATAAAGCTGTCTCCCATCCTTTCTCTTTATGGCAGGATTTACAGCAGTACCCCTTCATATCCCCCTTTTAGCACTCTTACGGTAGCTCCCACTGTTACAGGGCCATGCTCTCTGGAGAGCATAAAATTCAGTTGCACAATGGAAGGAAATCCCTGAAGGACCCTAAAGCTCTGAAAAACACCACCTAACCATCATTTGAAAGGGTTAAATATAATTGAAAAGATTGTAGAATTTTCATGCATAACTTAAAAAAATCTTACTGCACTGAACAGAAATTAAAAATAGAAAGGTCAGGGAAGGACATTTTGATTCTAAACTGGCTTTGTGACACACTGATGTACATTTATGTTTTAACCAGCTGTCAAGTGAAGATGTATAAACTATTTTTGGCAAATAGTTTGGACAGAATTTATCGTTCTCACAGTGAATCTTGGGGCTTCCCTGGCCCCATTGAGGACTGTCTCACCCACTGCGTGGGAGACATTCCCAGATGGTTCCCATAGAAAAGCTCAGGGAAGCGGCTGTGTGCTGCTCTTTAGCGGAGGTGGGGAGCTTAACCAGAAGAACATTTGCCAAAACGACCAATTAATCTTCATCCTTGAAATCTTTTCTCCTGTAAAACCAAAAAGTACTGTTAGAAAACAGTAATGATAAAGTAAAAATCCCACCTTTGTGTGGCTCGCCGAAGCATAGAAGACTCTGAGTCACACAAAGGTGAAATTTATACTTTATTGGAGGTGTTTTCAAACAATATTTTTTACTTTTACAAGAAGAAAAGACTTTAAAAATGAGGACTAAGTAGTTGGTTTGACAAATGTATGTCTGGTTAACCGCCCAACCTTCGTTAAAGTGCAGTGCACAGCCACTTCCCTGAGCTTGTCAATGGGAACCTAGGGCTAAGGGCTTCTCATTCATTTTCATCTGCCACCTTTTTAAATGTGATTGTCCTTACTTTCAGTTGGCGAATAGATGTCTGGGCTCCTCATTTTTCCTCAGTGTCCTCTTGTCCTTGGTGTCAGTTAGTTGTGGTATGCATTGCAGCACCTGAGCATAATGTGCCGTCATTCCTACAGTATAATCCAGTGTGTGTGTTATTACCTTCCCGCAGTGCAGTGTCTTTGAGTAAGACAGGATGAAAAGCAGATGAGAATTTGTCAGACAGATTTTCTAAATTTCTAACATTCAGGATTTAACGATTTGTTTTTGTGTGCCGTGTTGGTGGGATGTGAGGGAAGGCATATTACTGTATATATGACTATGTTTGTATGTGTGTGTGTGTGTGTGTGTGTGTGTGTGTGTGTGACTGTGCGAGTGAGTAAGCGAAAAGAGAGAGTGAGAGAGAACGAGGGCGACTTTCACAAACGGACTTATTGATTTCCCATTTGAAAGCAGGGGTGAGGTTTCGGACAGAAGAGATTGGGAGGTGGATTCGTCAAGAAAAAGGAAGGCATGAGGTGGGAAGAAAAGACAAAAAGAGAGGGGGGCAGGTCAGAGAGATTGACAACAGAATAATACTGATGATGCTGGACACACACGTAAGGAGAGTAGACAAACAGGGGGAGGGCTGGTGATGGGGAGTGCAGGGGCTTGACCTTACCCCCCCCCAGTCCCATCCGAGATTGATGTTTTCAGTCAAGGCACACAGATGCTGGTAGCACAACTCTGGCATAGGAAATGATGGTGACTGATTGATAGGGGACGATGAGGGTCATATCCTGTACAGAGGACAGCAGGACTGTTACTGACAGAATCACTTCGCCTCTCTCTTTCTCTCTTTCATCTCTGTCTCCATCAGTCCTCTTTTCACCTCCCCCAACACACCATACCATCATCTCTGCCTTCCTGCATGCTGTATCAACTCAGCCTCTCTCTCTGTCTCAGGTTTTCTCTTCCAGGGATGCAGCGATCTGAGTTTTTCTCCCCCGCTACTGATGCTGATACCCAAACTTAGAGTATCTGCGTTCTTTTTTTTCTCAAAATGTAACATCTGTAAACCTCTGTGTGGAGACGATTAATGTGTGTAAGCTAACGTGAGGCTGCAACTCCAGATAACTTCTTAACTACAGTATGGAGCTGTTCATACACCAACAGGCTTTTTTAGGGCTTGTGAAAATTTGGTTTAAATTGTTTAGAGGGATTATGAAATGGACCATTTGCTAAGCCCCCCTTAGTTGTTGTTGCTACGTCTGTCAAGCTTTCCGTCCTGGCACAGCACATATGCAATTTACAATAACAGTGGCTGATTTACCACTCTACCACAACGGGTCTTCGATTTCACACAGAAGTAAACAAGCATGCTTCCCATTTCTAAGTGATGACTGATGATTTTACCAGCCGATTATGACAACTGTTGCTAGCAGATTCTGTCAGCTGTAGCTACCTTGTGCAAGCTAATGTTATTGATAAAACTCCATGAGCAGGTTGAAAACTCCATCTCCATCCAACCGATGTTTAATGTTTCTAGCTGATTCGGTTTGAAATAAAAAGTCTGTGAAAGGGTCTATAAAATATGCACTTGATGGCTACATATACGGTATGATATATATAATGCTAAAAGACTGAGGCTAATGCTACATGTCCTCGCCAGATGATGATCTATAGAAGAAACTGAAATAAATTAGCAGTATTGTTCATGTTCATGTTTGTGTTTTGCAGGGCAGAGCTAGTTAGCCCTGGTATTACGTAGTACGATTTTATAAAGTAAAATTGAAATAAAGATGTTATTGGTTATACCATAACCCTTGGATGGTTTGGATGCTTACTATACTAAAACATTTGTGGACAAGCAACACAGTAGTTCGATTTTAGATTCGAGAAAAGAATTTGAGGATAAGGAATAACCTCATAATGAGTAAAGCTATCTATTGCAAGTTTGGCCTGAGTTGCTGGAGTGTAAATCTCCCCTAAACCAACTAAAGACCAGGACAGAGCTGCTAACGCTAACTCTAAACCCTGATATACCAGCACCTTGGCTCCCACAGAATGGATATTCCAGTCCGAACTGGTTCTGTTGTAACATAACCTGTAACCCCCATAATAATATAGTTAGCTTGCCTTTGGAAATAACGCTAGTTTACTACTGAAGGTAGTAAGCCATCTCATCTGGGCATGCTATCATTTGAAGCTTATGTTAGAACAGATAAACACACACTGTTTAATCCAGTCCTTACTATTTTGTTCTTGTGGTTTTGGTTTTGGAAAGGTTATTTAAAAAAAACAGAGAACCCATCAAAGTCTTTTCTAACACACACACACACACAGTTCATGCTTTAGAATACCGGCTGCTGTGAGCAGCGGGGATCAGACCTGGTGCCGTACTCAATGTCTTCTCTGTCCACACAGAAAAGGCTTCCCTCATTGCAGTTACATAATTACAGCATCTACATCTTCTTCACCAAACCACTTCACCTGTGTGTGACTCCGTTTTCTTGCTCATACTGCAGGATGTAGCTCCTCCAGTAGTGATTTGAACTGCAAGTGCTGAAAGTTTGTTGTTGATAAGATGTAAGGTCAGTCCTTGTTTTCTCAGTCTTTTTCCTTTATCAAGTTGAATATGTATTAAATCCAAGCAATTCAATATGACCTCTGGACAGCACACGGAAAAGTCTACCATTAGGAAAACTATGGAGTAAATCTGTTAGCTAACAGCTAAAGTCACTGTCAACACTTTCTGTACTGGTTTCACAGAGGAGGCCTACCACTGATTCACATTAAAGTGAAGCACATGCAGGAAGTGGCAGTGGTTGCCTTACATACGTTAGCTCACCGCCTAAATGAATCATGTGGAACAGAAAACAGTTTTTAATGTGGATCGTTTGGACGATATCTGCTTAATGAGGTCAGTGTCAGTGCCGAAAACTGATCCAGAAGTCCGAATTGGTGCATCTCTACTCTTTTCCACTGCCTGTCTGGATGTCTCAGTCTCAGTCCCTCTCTCTCTATTTTATGTGTCTTTCGCTCGTGAAGCTGCATGAACAGTAGACACAGTGCAACAGTAGAGAGAAGAAGATTGCAGGTGGATCACATGATGCTTTTACAAGCCGCTGCTTGTGAAACTTCAACCTCATCTATGTTCGTCGACATGTGTGAGTGTGATCCGGGCATGTGTGTGGTGTGTAATCTGTGTCTGTGTATCATTGTGTTCCTGTGTGTTCTTGGGGCTCAGTGTAATCACAGCTCTAATCTGTCTGCCAGGAGTCTGTGTGTGGGTGACATTAAAGTTCTCATTAGCACTGTAACTCAGCACCAATGTCACTGTGAAGACACCAACGACACATCCACTGCAGCAAAATCTACCCACCATGTCTGCGTGTGTGTGCGTGTGTGTGTGAGAGAGAGAGAGAGAGAGAGAGAGAGAGAGGGAGGGAGTAAAAGCTTCTTAAGTTAACAGATCGAATGATTTCTTGCACCCATTCTCCTCATTTTCTTGTCTTAATCTTTGTTAATGTGCTGTCGATTTCATTACTCATGTAGGCAAAATTAGATAAAAGAGTACACGAGTGCTTCATTTAATAGCATGCACTATTAAAAAGTTGAGGAATAATAAGAAATGTCGTGTGATTTACCGGATGAGATGAATCATGTCTTGCTGCACCACATTTTCATTAAATAACTTAACAGTTCTCTTTATAGACACACTATTTGATGTAGCTTATGCTGAAGTAAGGCAGGATGAATGAAAAAGAAGAGGTGGAAAGAAGGAATGGTTGGGAAGAAGGAAGAGAGAGGTTGCCATGGTAACAGGAAACGGGCTGGAATTGAGTGAAAGATGTGGTGTAGACCGTTTCTCTGAGTGAAAACCACAACAATGCAAGGTCTACCACTGCTATCGTAACCAGAGATGCTGGCTGTGCAGCAACATTTCTTCCCTTTCGTCACCCAGATATCGGCATCCTATTTCCATCCCTGTCCCTTGACCCACCTCTGAATGCTGTTTGAATAAGCACGGCTATGAGCGCTCTGCACCAAGTTAGTCTGAGTTGTTTGCAGCAAGCATATTAAGTAAAAGAACCAGAGCGAGTGAGAGAAGTGGGTCAGGGGAGGATATGGGCGTCTGCACTCAGGCCGGTTCTGTCTGATTTCTCACATCCCAGCTAATCAGCCTCTAACACTTAGCATCCTCGCTTTCTCTAGAATGCTAACACACAGGCAAGCTGCCCTGTTAGTTGTTCTTAGGGGAGAGGATAATGCTAACATGCTAACACAGAGCTAGTCATCTCTGTTATGCACAGAAATTATATCCTCTGGAGGATATTGTGGTGTTTTAAAGCAATCCAGCATGGTCTTGCTACTGGAGTGTTTGGATGTAGCATTTTAACGTGCAGCCAGGTTCCTCTGTTGTGAGCTGCAGCTTTGATTTGAAACAGACTAGATTTTGTGGTTCAGGGTGGGTTTTCCCTGAATGAATGTTTTTTTTTCTTGAAATAGACAGCAAAAAGTGAAAGCAAGAAAAAGAGCGGGGAGAGTGATAGCAGATCCATCAGACTTGTCTCTTGTGTCCTTGGTGATGCAGATCTGCAGTTTTTCTGCAGTAGGAACAACAGAGAGGGAGAGAGAGACAGAGAGAAAGACAGTACATTTGGAGGGTCAGGGGCTGAGACAAACACGGAAGCTCAGGGAGTGAACATTTGGCACCTGCAGTGGGACTTTGTTGCTACAGTGGTTCATTTTTTTTCTGGAGGAAATGGGGTCTCTGATTTGCATTATGCAGCATCCTAGCTGCAATGCCAGCTCTGCTGCAAAGTAGAGTTGACAAATATGAGCTTTATTTTCAGTAGCTGGGCTTGACTTGGTGTTTAAAAGGATAGATTTATAATTTGGCCTTTGGGGTGAAACTATGTTGTTTTTGTTATTGATGGTGTGTGTGTGTGTATGTGTGTGTGTGTATGTGTGTGTGTAAGGGAGGGCCGAATAAAAGCTCGGGGCAGCAGTTTTGGAGTTGACTTTTAGAGAGTTTCGACCGAGATTAAAGAGTGAATGCAGAAAGCTGAAGCAAATTGATAATGTTGGAAACGTGAGGCGAAGTGCTGGACTACTTCAACTTTATTAACAGATGTCTGCTAATATTTTGGGCTGTGTAAGACCCCTTCTCTTCCCTCTATGAAACAAAAACAACCTCATACAGTCACCAAATGGAAAGAGTTCTTACTCACAGCCAGTGTAATGACATGAAATAATAGTATTCTCCTGTTGTGGAGGTAAACGAGGGAGCAAGCAGGTTCACTTAGTCACGCAGAGTCAGCTTGATGACAACCAAAGTGTTTTTTACTATGCTCACCTGCTGAGTGGTGCTCTTGTTACAGCAGCATATTACCACTTCAGCTATGTATACCGTTTCACTTAAGCATGCGGACACTCACTTACTGACTACTATCACTGGAAACTGACTTTCCAGTAAAGTTTTTAACTTTTAAATTTAATTGAACTTAAATACGTAAATTTGCCTCACCACGTTTACTGCACAAAGGAAAACATTATCTAAAATACTGTATATACAGAATTTTTATTTAATGTTTTCAGAAAAAAATTATTAGAGATGAGCGATACCAGAAAATGTGGTTTCGATCCAATGCCAATTAATACCAGGGCCAGGATCACCAATATAAATAGCAGTATTGATACTTTTTATTGTTAAAAGCAGCTAATGTATTGTCATGTATGAGAGAAATATGTCATGATCTGTGAGGTGAATGCAGTATTGATAGGCTACTTCTAAATATGTTTTAATTACCACCAAATCATTGTCTAACATGAGGCATTTTTTACTACATTGAGTACGGATACTCAAAACAGGACTTCACATAGATACAGTAGTATGGACACACTGGGGATCGATCTGCCCATCACTTACTTAATATCGCTTGTTTAATAGAACTACAAATTTACGTAACACAGATAGTATTCAAAGGTTATTTGCATTATTTCACTGTTAAACATGAAAATGAATCAGTGTGCTCCAGTATCTTCACACTTCTTACATTTTACTCTCACAAACAAACACTGGGCAATGTATGTATACATGTATGTATGCAAATTAGTTTATTGGAATGACAAGTAAGGTGTGTGTGGGTGTGGGGTGATAAGCGTTTGGGATGGAGGAATGAGAGGGGTCGATGGGTGGGTTGAAATGGGGGTCAGGCATGAGGGTATGAATTGAGGGTTGAATGGGGATCAATGATGGGCCAGAAAGTGTCGTAGCAAGGAACCTGGGAAGTGAGACTTGGGTTGGGGGCATGTTTCAATTAGGCTTCATAGCTTCTAAGTTATAACACTTTGCTGTTAGTATAAGTATGAAGCAAGATGTGTTATTACTATACGAAGGAAGATTCATTAAACGTATGCTTTCTCTCTGCCTTTTTAAAATTTAAACTAGCCATCTTTAAGCAAATCCAGTCAGAGTGGTTCTATAAATGGACCACTGAAAACTTTTGCTTAATTAATAAAGGTTAATGCATTCAAGATGGAACACTTAATCCTGCAATACAAGGGCATTTGGTTGAACATTCACTTTCAGTATGTTTGATATCAGTTTCGTCAATATTTAATGTAGAAAATTTGAAATGGTCTTTTGGGGCCTCAGCAAATCTATTCTTCATGGGAATAAAGCATTTTGTCCTTCTTCCTCCACCACTTTAGTAACACAAGCATGCACATAGAGAGCATGTGACACATGTTTACTCTCTAGATTCTTAATTTCCACAATATGAACACAAGAGCTGAAAGTGGGAAAATGGCTCTCTGGTAACAAACACTATTTCTCCACAAGACTGAGTGCCCTATGTTTCTATCAGCTGTGACATCCCAATAAACATTTGACATTAACCCCGTAAACCAGTGAGGAATCCCATCATGGTCCTGTGTTGGAAGTGAAAGCTCCTCATCACAAAGAAAACAATATATATTTTGAAAAATAGCTCTTCAGCTGCATTATAGTTAGAGTTTTTTTCTTTACAGTAAGTTGCATTAAGAGAACAAAGGTTAGCTAACACGCACATTTTGTGTGTGTGATACAGCACTGGCTAAGGTGGAACTTACCAGAAACAGTTCTTTCTTTTATGTCCCTCCAGACCTTCTCTTTTTTACTCTCATCTCTGTATTTCATGACGTGAGTCATACGGCTCAGAAAACACAGTTTTCACTTAAGTTGAAACGTTTTCAACTTGCGCGAATGTGTCTTCACCTCAATTTGCATTTCCGTGAGTGAAGCCTCACCAGCCTCATTTTTCATGCAGTCTTGTCAACTTTAAACGTCGCTTTGGTTCACTTTTCACTTTAGTTCACTTTGAGACTCCAACTATTAACTAACTAGGAACTAGGAATTAAAAGACAAAAACAAAGATTGGGAATCAAATCTAATTCTAGTCGTTGGGTGGTTTTGAGTGAAGAAGGAAGGAAAAAAAACTGTAACAACCATTTCTTTAACCTGGTGTATCTTAGACTTAGACTTCACTTTATTGATCCTTTTGGGATGTCTCCCTCAAGGAAATTGGATATCTTGATGTATGAGATACAGGACAACCAACATGGTTTGAGCACAATTGTTGTCAAAAACTACCAGTTGCAATGAGACAATAATATGGACTTCAAACCATATGAAAATAAACTGTAGGTGAAGGTTGAGAAAAAGGGTCTCCCTCATTAAGCAATGATTTCCAACACATTTCATTGACAATGTCTACTACATTGATACCATGCTTGCTATTTTGTTCAACTGGCAAACTGTTCTCTTGTTTGTCATATTTACTTTCTGTTTCTGTTGTTGTGCTCAAAATAGAGATGAAACTAACAGGTAGTATTTCAACAAGTGACAGTTGCAATGCTCTTATGAGAATACCGCTAATGTCCCCAAGCATTACCAAATGTCTCCACCTTTTGACATACTGACAGTGTGAGTGGTGCATATTTATATTTTATGATAATCTGCCAAGAGTGCACAGTGAAATTCAACCATTTTCTGTCTGTTCAACAGTAATCTGTCTGGACACATTGGGGGCTGGACTTATGAAGCTTTGCACATCTCAAATTTGGTTTTAATGTACGTAAACTTGGCCCTGAGAATATTTCAGAGCAAGTATACAAACACTGCAACCATTATTATTAGATTAAAGGTTATACTGTTCCACGGTGTATGCAGAGATTTCTGTGAAAGATGATATCAGAGCAGCTGTGGCTACATATCACACCTGCAGCTGCAGTAAGGTTTCCCCATATAAGTGCTTGTGTGTGTGTTTGTGTGTGCTTGTGTTTGTTGCTTTGCACACTCACAGGCACACACACACACACACACACACACACACACACACACACACACACACACAGAGTCAGTGTCAGCTGTGCACCTGTGTATGTTATGTCCTGTGTCAGCGTGGCCTCTCTGAAGCCTGATGTTATCAACCTCTGGTGATGAAAGGTAGATTTTCTCCTTTCCAGGTGTCCCTGGTGGAGGAAGAGAGGAGGAGAGAAAGGGAGCGGTTTCTACAAGTCCTGCATGGGCCTTGCTGAACATTCACGATTGCCTTGTTATTAAGCTATTTCATGCTAATCTGAGTTAAGTTTCAAGTCTAGGCTTGGGTCTGAATCAAATCATAAATCCCTTTGGATTTATTATCATCCTTTTTTATAATCTCTCACAGGACCAAGTGACTTAAACAGTCACCATGATACAGTAATGAAGCACCTTGTGTCTGAATATTGAGTAATACATACCTTCATGAATGTTATTATAATGTTCATCGTGTTGAAACAGTTTTAGAGAGGCGTTGAATCAACTTTATTGTCATTTTGGTAATTCTTTGCTGTAGTTTGTGGTAGTTTAAAGGTGTTTTTAATATTTAGTCCACTGTCATTGATACCTTCAGCTTCTTTGTCAGAAATACAACAGAAGAGCAACTGGTGTATCTGTTTACAGTGTTATTTTAATAAGGAACTCGATCAGTAATAATTGCAACCATGATCTGATTTCATTGTGCTCACAACGTGAACAGCAGGACACAGTAAAGTCAGTTACCTTGCTGAGAAGTAGGAGGTGTGCAGCTTTTCATCTGAAGCTCTTCATCTATGGATCATCGTATGAGTTACTTCAAACAGGGCAGCACCAAACTTACAGTGTTTCCTCTCCTTATCCTCAAATGATTCATCCTCCTCAACATCTTCCTTTCCCTCTTTATCCTTAGAAAACCTGGATGTTTGTATGTTTCTTCCGCATCTTGCTGCGTCTGTGTGTGACGTTGGATACATTTGAGCAGGCCAGGGAACAACACAATACACAGGCTCGCTGCCACCTTTCAGGACACTGAGTTTATATTAGGTGACAAAGCCCCTGCTGAATATTTCAGTGATACTGCCTGGCTTCTGGGAATAATAATTCTTGAAATGTGAAAGCTGTAAGGAAGAAAAGGACCATATGTCAATCTGCAGTGCCTGAACAAGCTGTTTGTCAATAAACACAAGAAGTCTTTTGCAGGTAGAATAGTGTGTACGTACATCACTTTTCATCTCCTCCTTTTCATTTTGTATTGAATAAGCTGGGGGATGAAAGATATATTTGTAATTTACTATGACGATTCAAGGTTGATCCAAGGTTTGGCCTTAATGTTGGCATACTGTAGGGATACTCTACTGAGCACAACTTTGCTTGCGATTCATTACAAATCACTTGATTAGGGGTCTTACAATTCACCAATCAGAAAAAAAGGATAAATATGATTCAAACAGTGTTTTTATGCTGCCCAGTCCAAAATGGTCCACAATGGGACTCTATCTTTAGGCTGCTACTTCCTAGCAAGCTAGCAGAGCAAACAAAGCTGAGAGAGTATTTTAAAGTTCTTTTTTTAATGAAAAAGGCCTTATTTTTGAATTAATGTTTGGTTTGCCCATAGAATAAGTTTGTATGTGAGTGTCAGAATTGTCTCCTGGTATGTGCTTTTATCAGGAGTGAGAAAAAAATGTTTTAAGTCCATGTTTTATTAACTGATTTTTAAGGTTTATGACTATACTTTATGATCATTCAGAGAGGCATGCAGGGTAGGGGGATCTCTGCAAAATTTTGAAGGTACGCGGGACACAGTTGCTGCATAGAAATAGTAATAGAAGTAATGGAAATGTTGAGGTTCATAGTAGCTCAACACCAGATAAAATCAACTGCAATGAGTGGAGATTTTGAATATAAAACAGACTTGTAAAATAGAGAATATGAGAATATGAGAGAATACCTTTCTCTATTATAAACCAGTTTCAACTAAATGCTTCATTCTCTCTGCTTTCGAGGAGAGAGAGAACCAGGAGCTTTGTCACCTGATATAAACTCAGTGTCCTGAAAGGTAGCAAAGAGTGTGTATTGTGTTGCTCCCTGGTCTAGTGTTCAAAGTCACACATAGATGCAGCACGATGTGGAGTGAACACACACGTATACAGGTTGTCTAAAGATAAAAGGGCAGGAAGATGTTGAGGAGAACCAGCCACTATTTGAGAATGTAAGGTATGTAGAATTAAGGGTGCTTCTTTGAAAATACAGCCAAAGTGCAAAATGTTCTTTGTAAATATATTTAACTGCAGGAGCCAATCACTGATCTGTACCAGACTGGCTGATTCTAATGACATGAAAACATTGATCAGTATCAGCTGTAAAAAGATTAATGCCTTGTTTACAGCGGTCTGCCCCTCGTCAATCACTGAAATAGTTCCAAAAGATACGCGCCGAAAAAATAATTTGATGATATAAAAAATTAAATTGTCTTCAAGTTAACTATTTAGCTAATAAACAAAACAAAAAACAAACCAATAAAAAATAAAATAACAACGTAATTTTTGCACTTGTTCCCATGATCAGTTGTGGTTCACTCTGTGCTGCTGCCACCTCTTTCTGCCGAACCACTGCTGCCACAAGAAGCGAAATATTCGGACTGTGTGTGTTAACCTGCTTGCTCTTTTGTGCCTGTGTGGCTAATAAGTGCTTTTCTTTGAGAGAGTCGTGGCAGGAGGTAGCCAACTACTGTTCAGACCGCCTCATCTCCCCTCGCTGTGCACCCCCTGCTGGCTCAGCTGGTCTGGAAACCCACCTTAATATAGATCAGGCACCTGGGAGACCAGCATGGGGTCCTGGCCCTCTGGCCTGTTCCAGAGCTTTATTGATAGGCACCGAGCCGAGCTGCCAATATCACAGCAGCACATGGACCTAGTGGCTGTCGTTCAGTGTGCGTTTGTGTGTGTGTGGGCTCTATATTGTGGCACTTTTACTTTCTTCTCTTCATGCTTTTGTTTTCCATCTTTGTTAGAAAGTCTTTTATTGACATGTAAGAAACATTTGTTGAACACTTTTGAACATCCAAACAGCCACGCCTGCATACACACACACACACACACACACGCACACACACTCACACTTACCCGTGCAATGTGAGCCTAACATGGGATCATTGTGCATTGGAAAGTAGCTGGACATGAAGTGAAAGAGAGTGTATGTCATTAGTTTTTCTTTGCTCTGACTCCATCAGTTTTTCTTTGTTTGCTGCCTCTCATTTTTAAATGTCATGGTATACATTATATATAAATAATGACATTGTGATGTTAAATCAATATCATGGAAAATGAGAACAGGGCATACACATGTACATCTTATGTCTTAGCCCCATTTTACAGAAGTTTGACTTCATCTATACAGCATATAAGAACATGAAAAATCGGTGAAAAATGGGGGTAAAGAGGATGGGTAATGAGAAACATGGAGAAAAAAGTGTAGAAGGAGGCAGACAGAATAGAAGGAGAATGAAGAGGTGGTTAATATTTCATTAGTTAATTAGAGACTGTGCTACGTTCTGAGTGAGTGTGCTGTAGCTTTAGGCTCCTGGGTGTCATTGTGGCCGGCACAGTCATCACTTACTGTACCAGCCTATTTCCGATGGCCTCCACTTCACAACAAATACAGTAGCGGGACTAGAGTAGTTCTTTTGCTACGAACCAAGTGAAAGTGGATGCAGAAAGGTAAAGGAAAGGTAGAGCTAAAGGTTTAACATGCAATGTACAGTCAGGCAAACATTGTGCAGACTGCAGAGGGTGTGGCGGTGGTGTTTTGGTATCTTTGTGGTCAGAGGTGTTCCATGCACCCAGGTTAACTTGGACAGAGTGGAACATGATGTAATCCACATTGTCAGAGGACATGCTAGAGAGTGGTTACGGTCTCACCAGCTCCTTTAAAAGCAGTGTTCTACCAACATGATGAAGCCAGAGTTTCTCCAATAAGATTATTATTATATATTATTATTTTTATATTCAGGCTAACTATGAATGTATTGCACCGCAAATATGCTTTGATGGGCAGATTATGTCTCTTTTTAAGTAGGGATGCACTAATCTGATCTACATCGTTGTCTTACACAAAAAATAATACTAATGAATTTCACACACATGTACACAGATTTTACATTTTGGAAAAAGAGAACACTGTTATTGGATTGGTACTCTGTATGAGTGAGTATGAGTGTTTTGAGGTATCGAAATTGGTATTGGCTGACAAAAAGTTGGATCAGTGTATCCCTATCTTTAAGCTGAATTCAGATTTCATGTTTATTGTGCTTAATAATTTGGGATTTCACACTGAAACACAGTGTTACATATAGTAACCATAGGCAGTATGGATTTACAAATAACATCGTAGTAATTTGAAAATGTTCTACTTTTGCAGGCCCCTAGTAGTACTTTCCAAAAAGACACTGTGACAGACAGCAATGCACGCCTGATATAAGCCTTTATACGGTGCATAAACTGACAATTTCCAATAAAAATCCTTGCTGTTCTGGTGAGGTAACCCCATAGTTTTGGATGGCAACATGGAGAGAAGATTAGGTTTAAAATACACAATTTGGAGGAGCAAAAACAGACACTTCACACCTTAAAAAAGTAACTTTAAAGTGTACAGTTTGTAATGTTGCAGCAAGGTGCGATGTAGCAGCCAACATCAGGGTGACGTCATCTTCTTTGATTTTCCTGGAGGGCAGATCAAATTGACTAAACCTCATGACAACTCAGGTGTTTTACAGAAACATGTTACAGAGCTCATGTTAAGTATAACAGTGCTATGTATATGTTTATGCTATCGTTATTTTCATAATTAATACCTACACAAAGTTTCACGCTTTAGTGAGAAAAGGCTGTAAGGACATACAGTGATGTGGAAAAGAGAGTGAATTTTTAATTATCTTTACATTTTCTCAGATATTGTGTGTATTGTGTGTTTTATGAGTGAGGAGGTCACTGTCCCCTACATTACATGTCTGATAAGAAACTCTGAATAAACTGGAAGGCTGTAAAATGGAGGTGTAACCAAATAGTTTGATGTGCACAAGAGCACAAACGTGTGCGTGTAGCAGCACTCTGGTCATCTTCAATTTATCCTGACTCTACTGTACACTGCTGGCCTTATTACCATACAGTAATTGGATTAACTTTGCATTTCCGCTGTACATCTGAATGCGTTTACTGATTTATCGTGAGAGTGAAGCAAAAATGCATAACATACATGAGGGGGTTGTGTGATTTAGGAGAGTTACGTATACGCGTTCCTCCACCTTAATGTGACATAATTAGCACCAAACACTTTTGTGCTCTGTGCAGCATTCTGTTCACCTGGTTTGAGCAGGTGGGTGGTGCACAAATGCAAAACACAGTCATACCATACACCAGATATGCATTGCGCCACTGGATTGCCAATGATACGCCCCCTACTGCAGCTGTTGTCCCACTTTGGTGTACGGTAAAGTCTCCAAAATAAAGAAAAGGTGAAGGCAAATACAACTTTGTCTGTCAAAGCTGCGCTTTTTCTGCATCTGCACAAAAATAAGGCCTAGAGACCCAAGGAGGGAGAAAGTGAGGACATAAGGTAAGGACAATCAAGGACAGAAGGGCAGCATTAAGGAAAGCAGTGGGAGGCATTACTTTCCTCAGAGAGAAACCGTAGAAATGCCATGAGGTACCTCAGGCTTCTGGGGAGCAGCACTGAGAGAGAGAAGAGTGAAAGTGTGTGTTGTATGTGTGTAAGAGAGAGAGAGAGACGGACAGAAAGGAACAGTTGGAGATTTAGCTTTTGCTGAAAAAGACAATCGAAAAGTCTCTTTTCTGTTGAACATTTCCCAATTCTTAATTAAGTCTCATTGCTATTTCAGGCATAGATGTCAAGGCAGAAGTGAGAATGTGTGCTCTCTTATTAACAAGCATGTTGTCACGTGAGAATGTCACTCTGCGACCGAAAAAGATACAGATGTCTCAATGATGAGTCATAGATATCACAATGGAAAGAGAGTGTGTGTTTTTGGAATAAATAGCTCTACAGGTGGCGAGTGTTTTTGGTCCGCATGTTTGGCTGCAAAACTAATAATTACACACGCACAAATACAGGAATGCACATGAAAAGCTTTGTCTTGTTTTGTGAGTCCCCTGTGCAACAACGTCTTGCCAGACCATGAATAAAGTTTTCCACAGGGAGCAGAGCGGAGAGAGACCGATGCACATGAGCTGTGATTGATGGCTTATTGAGCTTATCATCCCAGAGGGGAACAGAAAACCCAATTCTCCAATTCTTCTCTTGTAACCGCAAGACCAGAGGAAACTCAATAATTAGCACCAATACTAGAGAATTTGAAACTGAAGGAAGTCATTCATTCAAAATAAAAGGCCTTGTGATAAAAGGACTTACATGTTGCAGCTTTAAAAGAATCACAGGTAGCATTATAATGGAGTTTAATCACTGAGTGAAGAAAGTAGTTTGCTTGTTTGATACTAATAACATTGGTCTTAACAAATCAAAATAAGGAAATGAACACTAAAGAAAGCACATTATGGGATGTAAATATAATAGAAATATAATCTTATAATATATATGAATTTACATTCCAAAAATGTGGTTTGAACTATCTGCCTATATACTGTGCAATTGGGCAGATACAATTTTTTGAATTATGAGTTGCAAATAATATAGCAGACTTTAGTTTTTACAGTTTAACAGAATCCAACAGTGTTCGAGTTTCCATTGGGTGAATGACTTGATGTAACCTTACATGGCTTTTATATGTGTGTGAGTAAGCGTCTGACTGGCCTCCAGCCATTTTCTGAGTTTGTTATGTGAATTTTCATGCATTTGATGTGAGCCTAAAGCGTAGCTGCAGTCAAAGAAAATGCATGGCACGGTTCCTGTGAGAAGTTTGAGGGCATTATGCAACCAAGCCACCGTACTGCTACAGTATCCCAGGCAACACTTTCATATGCATCACACCTTCAACATTTTTAAAACGGCTGCAACTGTATGAGCTTGAGCCCCCTTTTGCACTTCAAATGAATTTCCACTCAGATCTAGGCTGGCAAGTTTGCAGTCTCTACCTGCAATGTTTCACTAAGCAGAGTTTTTTTTTAATGTCGGAAAATTAGCATTCTACAGTAGCTTTCACCCTCACATCAGGGTGTTGTTGCTGCTGTTTTTAGCAGCTTTCACTCCTACACTCCTGGTTCTAGCCAGTTATGACTCAGGACTACTAATTGTCTTCATGGCATGAAGGAACCCTCAGGGGTATCAGAAAATAACTCTGAGTGATAACTCACGTTCATACTTTTTTTAGATCCGTCCTTTGCTCCCAGGTATATCATGTGATCTACAGTATGTGTGTACTCTGTACTGTAGGTGTCTGTGTGTGCATGTGTGCAAATCATCTCGCATACACATTTCTCTTCGATACACAGGGTAGGTCTACTGATCAAATATCCCCAAAGATGTGATCAGAGTTTCTTTATAGGGCCGTCCATACCTTAGTGGGTGTGTGTGTGTGTGGATTGGTGGGTGCAACAGTGTAACTGGGATGATTTCTGCTGTTGGAGTACATAGTGATGACCTGGCAGTAGTGTTATTTGGCTGAGAAAAGACTCTGGCCCTCTCCAACCCTCCGCTGTACTGATTACTGACTCCTGACTCCTGGCACACACACCCCAGCTATAGGCCAGGGCAGCTCCACCCCATAATCACTATTGATTACTGATAATCCAGTTAGGAGAAGGAAAACTGCCTGTGTTTTTGGCAATGAGGAGAAGATGGCATCAGTTAGATGAGCTATCTTCTTACAGTACTGCTGAGGCAGGAAGGATAGAAAGCATTCTGTATCCTAAAACCCCTTTCAGATATGAACCGAGCCTCCGAGTTACTTTTCCATAAAAGTTGTGACGGCAATCTTTCTTGAGCTTTTCCGTAACACTCTCTGTACATTTCATTCTCTTTGTTTTAATCACTGTACAGCTCTTTATGCTATATTCCTTGTATGTGAAAACTTATCTGGCAATAAACCTGTTTCTGATTCTGATTCTGACTCCCAACACTTCAAGTCTGATACTGTCAAGGTTAAATAAACAGAGAGCGAGGCTGATGTAAGCCTTGTTCCTCCCTCCAAGAACACAAACCTGTTGAATATGAGAGTCAAAACGTGATGTCTTGTCTTTTTTAACTCTGCTTGGGTGCTGTCGGATTGTTGGCAGAACATATTGAGAAAATTGTTAGGGGCCTGGGTTGGTTGGTTTCGTGAGAAGAGGTGATGAGCGTCACTCGCACTCACAGCTGTCATTAATTAAAGATGCCATGTGGAGTTCGTAAACAAACAAAAGTTTTGTTTAGGTTCAGTGTTACTCGCCAAAACACATTGTGTGTATACTTGAAATGTGTTGAATGCATTTCCTTCCTCATGAAACTTTGCAAAGCTATGTTTTAAAATGTTTTAAATCCTAAGCTTTTTACATCCACGTTTGCTAGCTTGAAGTCTTCTTCTTTACTACCTTTGCTGGTGCATTAAACGTTTGTTTTGGCCCGTTACTGCCACCAACTGTTCATTACTGAAATAGCGTGGAACCAAAGGCAGAATGTGAAATGCACCACGTGCATGCTCATGCTCATGCGTGTGTCCTTGTGTGCTTGAATGATACCAACATAATGGGGGCCCACTTGTGAAGACATGGCTCCACAGCCCCACTAGTGGTCAAAAACTCCACAGGGTACCTTTAAGCCACAGAGAAAAACAATTGATAAACTGTAAAAATACGTTTTAAAAACTGTGAGCACTCTTCTGCTTTGATATCATTCATTTCCAGCTCACCGCTGTTCTCCAGCAGCACTGTCACCACCTCTCCCTCACCAGATGCCAAATATTACATGGGCATTCCAGCTCTATCTGTTGTGGTCCTGTCATGCTTGAATAGATCCAGTACGGCGCATTTGTGCCACAGAGACGGAGATGTTTGAATGCCAAGGAGTCATTACTTTAACAGATAGATCAAGCTAGCAATGCTACAGATTCTATGTCTGGGTTATAATGGGCTACATTCTTTGTGAGAGTGCAAGAGAGTCTGCATTATTGAAGGCCATCTATTTGCGGTTCAGCAGTCTTTGACAAAGAAATATATAATTTATCTACAGTTTGATACTGTGTATTTTCTGAGTGCTGTTTAAGACTATCAGATAAAAAAAGATTTTGAGAGAGGAGAGGAGAAAAGGAGAACAGAAACAGAAAAGAGGCAAAGGAGAGAGGATGGATAGGTTAAGAAAAACAGCTTCAGCTAATCTGCAGAGTGGGAGATAAAGAGAAACGGAGAGATGCACTGTAGGTGTGAGGCTAAACTGAGTAAGGCATTAACACACAGATGTTTTTGGCACAAACATTTTAGCATTATATCATACTGCAGGTTAGGAGATGTGAAAATTAAAACTCTTCGAATTAAGTTTTGAATTCAAAAGTAGAACAATGTGAAAAAACTGACTTTATTAGGATATATATTGAATTTAAAATAAAGTTTAGCATTATCATAAAAAACAACTAAAATAAATAAGGAAAAAGCAAAGCCGTTCACATACCATATTCTGTATTCTAGCATTCAGGTACTGGGAAATGCAAATAAAATCACAGTATACAAACATGATACATGAACAGGCTAAATGCGTCTAAACCACCTCAAATGTGAATTAAAAAATGTAATATTGAAAGAAAGTACATTTTGCTTCATACAGATTCTTTGAGATGCATTCTCAATAATGGTTGAATGTGAGGAAGCAGGCATGTACTGCGCTGTGTGGCATAATCCTGGCCATCAACTCCCACGCTCTCTGCATCTCCACAGCATGGAGCATCCACTGTCTGTCAACACTCTAATGGGAGGCAAACCAAACAACACAGAGGGAAGGGGACAAGAATATACACAAACTACACAGAGATAAATGGATATTGGGCCAATGTTTTACAGATCGGAGCATTGTGAGTTATGCTGATAATGGATCCCGTTTCAGCCGATCTGTATTGGACAGCTGGAGTGGACTTTTCCTTGTGTCACATTTCAGCGTTATTGCTTCAGTGCTAAGAGGCTGTATCAATTGTAATGCGATTATAAATGCTGCAGCTGGGTCACAGGAGGAGGGCAGGATTTAGGTGGTCATTACAGCAGAATAAACAAAATGTCCTCAAGAACAAAAACCAAATGATTTAAAAACTGACATATTGATAGAAAAATTGCGCTTGGTCACCTTTTTTTACCCTTGTCGTAGTACAGTGGATTTAATAGTGCTTGCATAACACTGAAGGGTGATTAAGGGACTGAATGCAAGATAATTGTATTTACTGCAATGCACACATGGGGTCAATAAGAAGAGTGAATAATGCTGTTGCATAGTGCAGTTAGCGGTGTACAGTGCTGCAGGGCCGGCTCATGTCCTTCCTGTTCTCTGAATACGGGGTCCCATTGGAGTCTGATGGCAGAGATGGCAGCTAAGTGGGCTCTGGATTGATGTTCTCCTACAGCAAAGCACTGCAGAGTCCTGACTCTCGCTCCCCTCTACCCCCCTGCTAAACCTCTTCTTCACTCACCTGCATTGCACCAGTTATTTCTCACCTCCAACTTAACATCTCCTCCTGTCCTATAGATTCAGTGCTCCGGAGTCCTCCCGCCTCCCTCCCTCTGTCCCTCTATTTCTCTCTCAGTAAACACTGCGGGGTTTCATTCACGTGTGCTCAGGTGTGGGCTGACTTCACGGCAAATGAATGCTGATGATCCTCCCGCTAGCAATGGTTCTGAAATACAGACATCTACCGTGAGGGAAATAATGGCATTTTTCCACTGCAGGAACTTAACGACCCCTAACATGGAGCTTCCCAAAAACTTTTATGAACCTGTGAGGGTTTTCCACTGCATTTTACAATGTCATTGAAAAGGGGACACAGCTTTGGATTGTCCATTAAAGTTATAATCTTTAAGATTTCAGTCCTGGTTGATATGGTGACACCAGTGGATACTGGTGTTAACAGCCAGTGAAGTTTAATACTACAGTAAAACACTACTTGAGCAGCTACTTTCAGAAATACAACAGAAGAGCAACTGTATCTGTTTACAGTGCAGCCAGACAAACTCATATTGCAATATTAAAAACTGATCAGCTATTAAAAGACTGCAGAAAGTGAATGTTGCCTTGTTTTGTAGAGGCATTTTTGATGAATGATCGTGATTAGATTTCCTGTGACTGTTTCACAATAAAAGCCACCCCGTGTTTCACCAGTTAAATGCCTTTAATGTAAACTAGAATTAATAGTTTGGTTTGCATTAGCAGCAGCTAAATACAACTTTAGTAGGAGAGTGAGCAGTAAACAGTAGGGCTGATGTCAGTGAGATAAATTAAAAACAGTAACATTGGAATACAGGCTGCATTGCCTCATGTGGAGCTCTTGTGCCTTTTTCGTGAAGGATGAATACATAGAATGGCTATTCGTGAAAAAATGCCGACCATAAATTGGTCCAATGTTACTGAATTGAAGTTACTGTTAAAGCTAGGGTTGGTAATGTTGAAGAAACCAGCAAGAGTAAGCTAGATTTTGAAAGAAACACCAGGACAAATGTTGTCTTTGTTTGGTTGGTGCTGGACAGACAACTATGGAATAAGTAGCGCTAATCTTTTTTTTTTTCATATTTACATGTAATGATGGACAAAAAAAACGTTACGAAAGCA
Organism: Oplegnathus fasciatus; assembly: GCA_003416845.1. Taxonomy (NCBI): domain Eukaryota; kingdom Metazoa; phylum Chordata; class Actinopteri; order Centrarchiformes; family Oplegnathidae; genus Oplegnathus; species Oplegnathus fasciatus. The sequence continues at coordinate 364,860 of NTHP01000042.1, read as the reverse complement.
AAACACGCATGTTTGATATTCAGAATCAGACTATTATGTATTGTGAAACACACTTTCTTGCAGCGCTGAGCAAAACACATGCACGTCCTGCATTATTAATTGCCGTGTTGCAAAAGCTGTTGGATTCCATCCCCTCTCGAGAGTACCTACAACTTGAATTTAGCATTAGTGTCACCTCCTGAGCAGTGACGAAAATGTAGTTCCAGGAGTGCATCCCCAAAGCCCGGGAGTACAGCGGAAAGCAGAACCCGCAGTGGCTGCACGTCAAGTTACGGGTTGTTAAGTTCCCGTAGTGGAAAGGGCCTACAAGTAGGTGTAGCACCCTCTTTTGTTAAACAGGACAAATTTGCCCACATGGCCTAGCCCCTTGTAGCACCACTAAAGCCATGAAATATACAATGTTGTTCAGCCTCCTCTGTAACACAAGGTCTTGGCCCGCTCCTGGAGCTGAGTCGGGTAGGGTAGACTGTGCTCTCCGCAGGTACTGAACCATGACGAGCTACTGACCACTGTTCAAGAGCTCTGCCTGGGGGAACAGGACCCGGCTTTACACCGTCAACCCCGAGATTAAATGGCTAAGGAGGGGAAATGCAGGAAGACCTGGATGTGTGTGTTTGTGTGCGTGTGTGACAATACCATGTGTGATTGATCATGATAGTAGGATGTGTTTACAGCATTTGGTGGGGGCACTGTAAATCAGGCCCCTTCTTTTCCCTGTCGCTATGGCAATGACTTCCTGATCCACTCTGGGCTGATTTAATAGTCCTGGGGGACCTCTAAACACACACCATGGATGCTCTCTGGGCTCTGCTCACCAGGCTTAGGCTGCCGTAAATTCAATCAGTTACCGGTTAGAGCACCTGTGTGCACTTGGGTGAGTATGTGTTTGTGTGTGCAGCTTATCGGTGTGTGTGTTTATGTATTTTTGCACTAAACAAACTAATCATTTTCTGAAGTAATTCAATCAAGCAGTCAGTCTTAGAGTGTTAAAAAAATTTAAAAATCTGCTTGTGGCGTGAGATGATGAGTTTTCAATTCAAGCGTCATTGTGATCTGACTTGTTTTCAGTTGCTCACTTCCAACACACAAAAGCAGAATGATTTCATCCCTTTGATAGAAAAACTTAATTTTCTTTTAATTGAAAGTTAAATTAAGCCTTGATTTTGTATGAACATTGAATCAAACAGCTCCTGGTAATTTGACAGAGTTGCTTACGTACTGCCGGGCCCACAGAGAGTTAGGGCCTCAGCCTGCAACTCTGAGCAGCTTGATGAGTGGTGAAATAAAAAAACCTAGTTAGCTAACGGCACTGGAGTAGTTGATTCAGGAGATGACTGCAATATTGGTATACTTGATCATGTTATATTACTCATATTGGTATGTTCCTGATGGAGGTGTTATTCCTTAGGTACTGTACTCACACGATTACACACATTCTCACCTGGAAGCTGTCTAATACAACCACTGTCTCGTGTGTGATGCCAACAGATAAGACTGAGGTGACAGTTTACACTTTAGGCACATGTTTGCTAGAATATTAACCAGAAGACCTTAAAGGTGTAGTCTACGATTCTAATCCAATACACTTTTGTCAAATTCAGTGAATATCTCCCCACAGTCCGCTAGCTTTCTGTTCTGTGTGTGCGCTGAAAAAAAAATTCTGGTGTTCATACACAGCCCTGGCTCTTGTAACTGGGAAACAAACACCAACCCAGGTTGTCAAATACTGACGCTTTAGCTGCGTTTCCACTAAACACTTCGGTATAATATGTCACAACTCGTGCTCCTACACAGGACAAGCTAATGCTGTGCGTTACTTGTGCGAGTTTGAAAGAGTACTGAAGAGAGGGGTGTATATGTTTACCTGTTGAGTTTTACATATCAACAAGCTTTCTCCAGAATCATAGACTACACTTTTAAATCTACAATAACAGATTTTATGTCCACTTGGGGGCAGCGGAATCAAGCTGTCAACACAACACTGATTACCACCTTATAAAGTTGATATGGCGGACTTGTTGGCACACAGTTGACTATTTACACATCTAGCAGACACAGAGCAACATTAGCATCCATTTGGAGTTGTGTTTCTGGCCATCTGGCGAATGTAAGTTCCACTAGATTCAACAAATAGTCCCTAACTTTGTCTATCTGCCGTTTGGTGCTGTGTACAGTGGGTCTTTAGAGCTTTTTTGCTAAAAACAGCTGCCTGCTGCTTGCCCGAAAAACAAAGCTATGNNGTGTGGTGAGAATGAGCCAAAACAGTGAAGTTACCAGCCGTAAAACCAAAAACAGTGAGCTGAAAGACAAATCTCTGTAGAGGTGAGGGGAACTGCAGAGTCAGGTGATAATTCTCTGTGGGTTCAGCACTATGAGCGACCCCTTTCACATTACACATTTGATCCAATGTTATTATAAAAATATTGATTACAGCCACTTAACCCCTAACCCTGGCCCAGAAAAAAAAAAGATCAATCTACACCACTCTCCATATCTGCAGCCATAGAAACATGGTAATGTTTTATGTAAACACACAAGCATGGGTCTCTTTTCCTCTCTCTCTTCCTCCTGAAGACACACACACACACACACACACACACACACACACACACATACACACATGAGGGGTATAGTAATGGTATAGTGCATTCAGTTTGTTAACTGGTATTAAAAGATACTGCTGTGCCAGAATCAAGACTGATCTAACAGGAGATTGCTGGAAACACCATGACCGGCATTATGTATCTGTGTCTGTGTGTACTCGTGTTTCACAGGAACCACATTATCAGATAAGCCTAATAAGCTGATTGATCACATGTTCATAAACATCTCGCTACTCATTCGTCAGTGAGAGCTACTGTACAGGCACATGTGGGCCTGTAACACAGGCAGCTGGGCCTTTCTCCCAGTAGAGGAGCAAAGTGTGTTCAATTAGTAACATACATGAAAAAGCAAAGTATCTGTGAACATCTGTGTGGAATCATTCGACATGATGTTATTCAGTTTATTTAAACATGTTCTCTCTACACCTATAAACAGCTCATCCTGAAGGCAGATTGCAACTTCAACAACTTTAACATTGTAGAAAACAAATAAGTTTTCCCAAGAATCCTCACAATAACATAATACCATTACTAAATTATCATTATATTTGTCCCATCACGTGTGAGCTGCAGTTAAACCACAACTTTACTTGTGCTTTTCAGTGGCAAAAAAAAGCACAGTTTAAATGCACAAAACAGAGCAATGAAACTGTTTGTTAGTGTAAAATGAACACAGCCCTGGAGTATTTTTAAGCAAACCACTAGTGCCATAATGGCTTTTTTATTTTTAATATTTCATTTAATAGCCTCATTTACTTTTCCTTTACTTTATCACACACAGTCACTTGTGGTATTGGTCTGCTCTTCCTGAATGCTGAGTCTGTGTTTTTTTGGAAAATCCTCTTTAAAAGTCAAAAGTCATGTCTTGACTTTCACCTTTTATTTGTGTTCTGGTGGGGATTTTAAGAGTCGTTCCATTAAAGGTACCCTGTGAAGTTTTTTTGTTAACAAGTAGGTATAGTTTGCTTACATTCAGTGTTTCTCATCAGAACAGTACAACTCCTCATAAAAACCTTGCAAAGCCAAGTATTTGAATATTTTGAAACCTGCATTGTTTAAACCACCACTGTAAACCATGTTTACATCAACTAGCGGTCTTCTTCTTCTCTGCTTTTCACTGGTGCATACGTTTCTTGGAGCTCTACTGCCACCATCACTTGATCAGTTAACTAGTGTGAAGGCAAGGGACATTAGACCCCTCATAATAGTCATGTCCAATGTTTGAGGTAAATACCAGTTGGTTAACCATCACATTGGACGTTTTGATGTGCAGGTGCTAGCAACTGATAAGTTTCCAGCCGTTAGTCCTTCTTTTAGAGGTGTTTCACCTGTTTGTCTTATTCTTCTTTTATGGCTTGCATGCACTATGCCTTTGAATCTCTGCCCTCTGCAGTGGACACAAATGTGAATCTTGCCACCCTGCATGCTACCAGAGCACAAGATACAAAGAAAACATGAACACTGTCATTATAACATTGCTCCATAGTGCCACCAGTGGTAAAAAAGTATCTTTATGAAGATAAGTAGATATAATGCTTCCTTGCTTGATAGTCTCAACACTCACCCATAGTGCTTGACACTTGCTCATCCCATCTCAGTTCTGTCCTCCCACAACTGCTCAACACTGGCAAGAATTCCCAGTTACAATGTTCCCTTCAGATATGTTTGGGTGTCAGCACCGATGCTATATCGCTATAATGTTTCTTTATACAGTCCATGATTTGGACTTGTTGTGCCTTGATGGTAAAAAGCTCAGTTCAAAATCTACAGGTTTGTGGTTTCCTTTTTTACCCAAGTATTCTTAATTTATTACAAATTTTGATATAAGTATGCTTTCAAATTTCTGAGAGAGCTTAATTCTTTTTTTTTTTAAATCAAGTGGTGTCAACTTTTAATTAATATAAAGCAGGGGTAGCCAACCGTGCGCCATGGAAAGTCTGCAGGTTTTCATTCCAACCAAAAACCCACTGATTAGCACTGTTTCAAGTAGAGGGAAAGAACTCGTCAGTAAAATCATCTGCTGAGGTGGAATGAAAACCTGCAGACTGTTGGCTTTTCATGGCGCATGGCTATGTCTGATTAACAGCACAAAGAAGAGATATGATTGGGAATCTGTTCTGTATGCTGTGAGTCATTGTGAATGTTCAGTTGTACCATAGTTGTTTGTTTTTAGGAATGGGCCAAGTGAAACCTTTCTTTTCCTAATCCTCTCCAAACTTCACTCAGATTGCAGGAAGATCCAGTCGTACGACTGCCATTGAGTCTATGCCATTTGCCATTTACTTTCTGGATATTCAAATGTTCTGTATTTAACTTGGCACATGTAAACACCATATTGTGTTTACAATATGCGGGATAAGCCTGTATCACAAATATCAAAAACCTGAATATGCTAGCTGGGATATGCTGAGTCTACCACATGACCAGCAAATGTTTGTGGAGTTGAGCTGAGTTTGAGAGATGAACAGTGCAAGAAAATAAATCAGGAGGGAGTTTATCGGACTTCCAAACCTGCAAAACTGTTTTTTTTGGCAGAAGAAACAAGTTGTGAACTCTATCATCATCACTGATATGGTTAACTTGTTAGCAAACAGTTGCTTATTTACATATCCAGCAGTTACGGAGCATCATTATCATTCATTTGGAGTCATGTTTCTGGCCACCTGATGAATACAAGTCCATTATTCATTCTCTTTTAGCTTTTTTGGTCTCTATACCAACTCCTGAGGGAAATATCTGGCTATAAGTGCTCCACTATGTTCACCAACTAGTTGTTAGTAGTCTGTCTGTTGCTGAGCAGGTGGTGTACAGCGGGTTTATAAACCTGTTCGCTGAAAATTACACAACGAGAGTGATGAGAGTGAAACAAAACAGAAAAGTTACAGCCAGTCAGCTAAACAAAGAGCTGAGACTCGCTATGAAGCTCCGTAGAGCTGAAGAGAACTGCATATTCGGGTGATAATTCAACACAGTGAGAGACCCATTTCACATATTGTCACATAGTCATTTGATACAGTGTTATTAAAATATTGATTATAAAAAATGCTCTAATGCATGCTTTACAAGCCCACAGACAACACACATATTAGCGCACCTGTTATAACATCCTGTATTTACAATTTAAAGTGATATTACAGTTCATTACTCCACAACACTTGGTCTAGGAGAGCTTTTACATCAGCTACATTGTGAATGTTTAAAACTCTCTGCTACTGTATGTTAGGGGTTAATTTCAACTCATGTTATATACTATACAGAATGTTGAAAATATCTTGAAATGACTTCACAATACACAATAAATGAGTATTATAGTCTAAAGCTTTAAATAGGTTTAATGTGGTTCATTGTATTTTGTACTGTGGATTATAAAGTTGAAAATACCTATATATTCAAGTCTATATTTAGTCTCCATGGATACTATAATGCACTCTAATAGATAAATTTAGCCTTTTACAGAAGTGTAACCATGTAAAACATGGTTATACTTTTTACCACTCATACTTCCTAACAAGTGCTGTTGGTGGAACTAGGTCTGGGGTTGCCATGGAAACCATTCTATTCATGCCGGGTGATGTACTACCGCTTCCTGTTTGCTCTCCCCTTGGACATTTCAGCTTAATCGTCTGGAAACAGGCCAAATATGAAAATATGAAGCGAGTTCGTCAGCATGCACTAACTTTAAAACAGCAACAAATGTAACGAATGTATGCTTTTTTGGCTGTTCTTCCTGCAGCTGTGGAGGGCGTACACATGTGAATTTGGATGAGTTGTAGTTGTGTAGCACTGTCTCTGACCATATTGTTGTAGAGATAGTTCCTCTTGGCTACAGCTGACTCACTTTCCTTTATGGAAGTAGACTGATGTCTTCTTCAGTGCTCACAGTATCTGACCAGCAGCTGTCAGCTCTTAGTTCTGAAGGTGAGGATCTGTCTATCCCTGTAGACATATTTGACACATATACACACACGTCCCCCCCCCC